>CM026162.1:14689524-15048547 GCA_014825975.1 Bombus haemorrhoidalis | reverse complement strand
CTCCTCCTCCTCCTCCTCCTCCTCCTCCTCCTCCTCCATCTCCTCCTCTTCTTCCTCTTCTTCCTCTTCTTCCTCACCTCCTCCGTCCCTCGCCGCGTGACGTCACTTTAAATACTCTTTTCGAGGGTGGTGGGTTGGTGGCTGGTGGGTAGGTATAAGGGAATTGGTAGTCGTTGCCTCTCCGGAGTAGAGAGAAAATCGTTCTATCTCGTTTCTCTTTCCCGTGTTTTCCTCTCTTTCCGCTCTTTCCCTCTACAGATGTCTTACCGCGATTCTTTCTCGTTTTGCGTACACCACCTTCTCTGCCTCCCTCCTTCTTTGCCGCGCGCTATCTCTGCACTCTATTGTCCTGCCTCTTTCTCGTCTTCCTCCGTTCCTTTTCCTCGCCTTTTTCTTCCGCTTCTGCCGTTTTCTGGACCTACCGTTGGCCATCTCTTTCCTAGTCCGCTCGACGTCCTACGACGACCGGCTGTTCTTCTTCTCCTCCGCTCTCCTTCCAACGTTATCTCGCTACGCAACGGGAATTAGTAAATATTCTCGGGGTCGGTGGCAGTGCAACGCAGACGGTACGTGGTGCATCCCTTTTACCAACAGAATCCCGTCGTCTTTCCTTCCTCGTCGGAGCGCATGTCGTTAGAAGCACACGGCTTCATTTAGACGCTTGGTCCTACCGCGAGTTCCTCTCACGCTGAATTGCGGGGAATTATGGACAGCAGAGCGTTCAACTTGATGTGACCAGTTCCGGACGTGGTTTGCACGCTGCTGTCTTATCGATTCGTCCCTTCGTTGTACGCCGTGACTCTGCTGAAATTGAGACCAAGTTGCTTTTGTTTATTTTGCAATGACGGTTTGATTAACGGCAAATTAACGGACATTTAGAATAACGAACGAATAATTTCGTATCCCATGGATACGTGTACATTAAACATTTGAAATTATTCCTATAGAAAGAGAACTGATTTATTGCTGTATTTGTCGTTGCTACGTTCCGTAGTCAAACCAAACTTGTACGAAGTACGATCCATAATTTTCATTTCAATTTTAACGGTGTCTTTGCGCTGTCGCTACGACATTATTGAATTTCATTGATAAATCGATATTTATAATTGGAATAATTTCTTCCGTACGAGTTTTCTCTCGTAACGTAACTTGGATACATAATTCGACGTTTGATATGAAATTAACTTCAACTTTGCCAACGGTAAGTAGCAGGTGTAATGTAAGACACGAAATTCCAACATAGTATACTCCTAAACGCCTTCGTGTTCTGGAATTTGCAACAGCAGCGTTCGTTTCTTCCAAATTGCAAAATGTTCCACCCTCTTGCTATTTCCCGTACCAGATTGGTAGTTTCGAGGACGGGCGACTCTGTTAGGATGTCCTAAACAAAAGACGCCACATTTTTTTTCCTACGACCGAAAGGTTGCAGGTCTCCTCCCGCTGTTTAACGTTGTTAAACGCATATCGTTAGACACAGCTTTGTTTTGGTCTGCCTGGTAATCTTTCGTTTCGTTTCGTTTCGTTCCGTTATGATATTCGACGTTTCCGCTCGGTTCTCGCTCGGTCAATTCTTCGTAAAAACGAAAACGGGGAATAATTTTTGGACGAATGTAACTTCGTTGTTTTTTGCGATTTCAGGACGAATAGATTCCCGATAAACGTATGTGAAAGTTGGATGACGTAACGCTACAGAGCTACAGCATCAACGGCTATAAAGTTCGCGTCTCGCAGCGTTCGAGCCAGAAATTTATGGCCGTAATAAAATGATTACGAAAGAAATATGTATAAAGAAAATATTCTTATCGTTGGGAACTGGCTACTGTGACATAGACTGCGCGCGCGGTATACCCACTTCTGTTACAAGGGGAAGTCTAGGAGACTTTGCGCTCGGTGAACTCCGTGTCGTTAAAGACACACGGTTTCATTCAAATACATACCAAACTCTATTCAGTCTTGATTTCTCCTCTTTAAACTGCTACGTAAAAGCACGCTCCTTTCTTCGCGAGTGGAAACTTACATACACGCGCGCGCGCGCGTCATCGTTTATTTAAAAGAGAGTTTTAGTGTTTGATGTATACCATATTTTTTTATTACATTTTTTATACATTATTACATATTCATATACATTTTTTTTTTCTTTTTTTTTTTTTTAACGTAAGACCCGGCCGTGAAATGTCGTCCATCCTTCGGTGAGCAATGGCCTTTTTATTTGTCGTTTAATTAGAAACACGTATAAAAGTTTAATAGATTCGAAGATTCCACAAACGATTGTCACCTGGCTGCGGATTTTTATGTAAATTCGTGTCCTCGTAGACGCAAAGGAATAGAAGCGACAGAGGCTGGATGGAAAATCTCGCTTCACGCGCGAGATATTAGAAAAGAAAAGAGAGAAAAAGAAGAAACGATGTACCTGTTCCCAATACGAAGTGCGTAAAAACCCGCGGCTTAATCATTCAGTCGCTGTACTAATGACACGGATATAAAGAAACGTTTCTACGTCTATTTGACAGCGCGTCATTTTAGTCGATAGATCGCAAACTAATTGCGAAACAGGCTGTTTTAAGAAACAAGATTATAGATTGGATAATTTACATCTCATCGTTGACATCCGGCAATAAGATATTTCGCTGAAATCAATAAGCAAGGTTTCGATACTTATGAGCTTGATGAAATACGAATACCTTATGATTTATTCATCGTTGGAGAAGAACGCGACAAACAAAACGTGATAAGGTTTCTATGGCGCTGCGTTCGCTTCCATAAAGTTTGATATAGAAAAGCGTAGATCGGTGGTTGTTCGTTTAGCGTTGCCATTCGTAAAACTTCTCACGTAAGAACGTAGACGTTCGGGGATGTTAGGAAAGTTTTCGATGCCACGGATACAAAGATACGGCGGGCTTCTGGGTCGGCAATCCGCAATGTTTGCTCCACTTTGGGCTCGATAACGTTCGGTATGTGCTCGCGGGATCGAAACTAAGCATCGATACGTTCGATCGCGAACTACGGCGATGAATCATCGCGGCAAGAGAACATTGATTATCCGAATGTCCGAACGCTGTTTCGTCGTTGTCTTGCATTTGTCGTTCTCCGATGTTTCGCCGCCGCGACGTACCCGTTTGTCTGCATTTTCAACTGCGAAATACGTAATTTCGATAATGCTAGAAAAAGAAGAGAAGAAAAGGAAAGGAAAGGAAAGGAAAGGAAAGGAAAGGAAAGGAAAGGAAAGGAAAGGAAAGAGAAGGAGAGGAAAGATAAGAGAAGAAAAGAAAAGAAAGGAAAGGGAAAAAACGGAACTGTCCGTTCTTAAAGTAACGTCCAAGGATAGGCAAGTCGGACGAGAAGCAAAAGGAAAGCGATCGAAGGAAGAAAGCGACGAGATAAATAGGTAATTGGAAATTTTCAAAGTTAATTATCGTTGAGAACGAACGTCAACCAACTCTATCGGCGCAACACTCACGGAATCGCTCATGGAAACGCTTTCTAGAGATTGGCGATCGTCCAAGTTCGTGGAAGAAGGCGAAAATATCAACTCAATTGAGACAATACGATGGATCGTTGGGCGAAGAATCGACAGGTTCTCCTTGATCCGTGAAAGTGAACCGTGTGCCCGAACACAAAAGGCAGGCTGTAAAGGTTTGAGTACACGTATGATTGATGCAGGAAGTAAAGGAACAGGGGAATTTTACGACCTGCCATCGGGATTTTTGATTGACCGTGCGGCACGAACGAGGCCAGAACGAATTCTTCGTTACACGTGCTACGAGCGAGGAATTCCTCTTCCATAGCGGACCATCGGGCATGTTTCCATACGTATGCTCCGGTAAAATGACTAGGAATGCTCTCCTCTTTCCGGGAGGCACGAGGTATGCGCGAACGTGGTAGCTGCGTTACCTGGTACTCGTGATTTATTCATTCCACATACATAATCGTTCACCCATAAACCAAACGGCAGATACCTCTTGCTCGGTTGCCTACATCCCAGCGAATAACTATCTTCGGTAAATCTCTATTTTCCCGGCCGTTTAAGTTTACTATATAGGAAACGGTTTTCTGACTTTTAATACGGCTCGTTTTTTTACGAACGAGATATTGCTTTTCTTCGCCCGGCGTAACATCCCTTTCGTTCAGCGAACACGGTTCACCGATGCTCCGCCTTTTAGTACACACGCGTACGCAGATATTTCGTACGGGATTAACGATAAAACATCAGCTATTACGTTACTACGTGGTTACTACGTATATCGTTGATCGTACGCAAAGAGGAAGGTAAGCAAGCGGGAAAGAGGAAAAATACTGGGATGCAAAACACTCTGCCAAGCTGTCGGACCTAACCTACCGAAAACGAAGAAAGAAAGAAAGAAGGGAAGGAAGGAAGGAAGAAAGAAAGAAATGGATGAATTATTTCATCCATCGGACGAGACTCGATGCAGGGACTCGGGCATTAGGCAGTTCGGGAGCGTTCGGGTCCGTGGCCGGACGAGACACGCTCCCCGACGAATCGGCACAAGAAACGAAACGAAACGAAACGAAACGAACGAAATGGATCGCCGTAGACCGCTCCCACATCAATCATCTTTCGCGTAGTTTCGTGGTAGAAAGGATCGGTTGCGGAGCAAATCGTTCCATCGGGGGTCAGCCCCGGTTGCGCAACGAGTCAACTTCGGGCCGTGCTGTGAGACGGGATCCGTGGTACCGAGACGAGGAATACACCTCGAACGTATAACTGGTCTTGTTGACTTAACGGATCAATTTGATGCAAATCACTCGTTTGCGATATACACGCCGGGTTACAGTGCCCTCGGATTTCTCTATTCGACGTTAATGCCACGTAGGGTGAGCGGCTCTCTCGGCACTGTCTTACCTATCGTTCGTCGTTGTCGACGTTCCACAGCCCTGCCAGTTGTCGTACCCGCGACGGGGCATTTGGAAATTAGCGAACGGGCCAATTATCGGACCGACCAGCTACGTTAGTGGGGAGGGCCCGATTGCGCGACTCGGCCGATCCACTCGAGCTACGCGACAGCACCGCGGGTCATGGGGTGACTGTGGGAATCCTCACGACGCGTCACGATCGTTTAACGGACCTGTGTGCCCTATCTTTTCGTCGAATCGGCTCGCAGCCATGTATTTTTCCAGTTCGCATCGTCTCTTACTTTAAACTCGATGTCGCTACGCTTAGAACGTACGTTTCTTTAAACGTGAAACGCCTATGTGTAAGTAATATATCGAATATCTTGATAGTATGTATTGTTATGTTACGTTTCAGATAATAACCGAACCGATATACTCTTACCAATTTATCGGTTCTCTGTTTCCTCTCTCTCTCTCTCTCTCTCCCCCCCCCCTTCAGCCGTTCATTTTTAACGATCATTCTCTAGTTGCTAAGTAGATAACGTCGATTGCGATTTAATTTAATCGTTCGAGTAAAGGTACAGATCGTTTTTACGAGGAAATTAGATACGTCGTAAATATGTCGCGGTGATGCATATTTAAATATCGGAATATTATAAATATCGGAACGTTAAAAATTTAAATCTGGCATCGGCAGCGGATTGTTCGGTGTCGATGTTAGAATAAGTGGATATGTCAACGAAACGTAGAGAAATAGCGATCATTTATTCGAATATTAACTAAGGGAAAGTTCTATTCGTAAATCGATAATAACGGTTTGAGAAATATTATCGAGAACGATCCATGATAGACAGCAAGAAAAATAGCGCTTCCAACTTATTCGTTGAATTCGATAAGAAAAGTAAAACGGAAATGCGCGTATGATTTCTGTATAAACGATGCAGGTTAAATGTTTTGGTTTTTCCTCAACGTTACCGTTACCGTTCGACGTTGGGGGAGAACAGAGTCTATCCGATAACGATATAACTATGCGGTATGTCGAACAGTCGTCTGTAAGGTCTGTGACATTATAGTTACACGAGCAATGCAATGTTGATAACGATCGACCCGTAACAACCCGTGTTGCTGAACGAATTGAACAAAATGGAGTTACGAAGTTCCGCAACATCGATGTCGTTTCGTCGATTTTCTACCAATTTTTTGGCGAACGGATAATTTTCGAGTGAAAAGCTGTAAAAACCGCGTTCGAAGAAACGCGTTTAAAACGCGGGTCTAGGCTCGTGCATTTGGTAAATCGGCTGAGATATAATACTATGGAACCAGGTTCGTTCGTCCGTGTGCATCGTAAAGAAGAATGGCGTTGCACGATGTAACGTTATTCTGCTAGATGTCTCGTTCAAAGTGTTGTAAATCATTCGCTGTTAAAGATACAGGCAAAGATTTATTTAGTGTTCGATGTTCAAAGCGACGGAGCGCTTCTTTTTTTTTTTTTTTTTTTTAGCTCGATTATATCGTACGTGTAAGAATAACAATTTTCCGTTGAAAGGTATTCGATATTCGACGATAGGGTCCTCGATATTACGCCTCGTTGAATCGTGGAAGAGAAATCGCCGACGACACGGCATGAAACACGTTGAGCAGGTCGCATTGATCTTTGATCCCTTTCATGTTTATTAATTAATCGTTTCGCCGACAGGTTACTTAACCGCAGCGCGCAATGCGCCTAAACTGCTCTGCGATCGCAATCCTTTCCCTCGGCGCATAAAAATCTTAAAAAATCACGACCGTAAGTTGCGTGTGTGTGTTGTCCGTGGTCGGGCAGACCGTCGTAGTCGTACTAGCGAGCTACTACGTCGTGCCAGCGGAAAAGTCGACGTCGGGCGGAGAAGAACGCGTCGAAGGGTCAACGAGTATAGGAGATGGTCGCGAAAAGTCGGTCGCGTGTGATGATGCGAATTCAAAGATGGTCTACAACCGAGGAGTACGGAGTCGATCTTGAGTGGCCGTGGCGCGGAACAGCGTTCGATGGAGCGGAACTACTAGTCACCTGCTCGCTTCCGGCACGTCGCTGTGGTCGTCCCTCCCTCTCTTCTGCCTCGTCCGCTATCGCGCGAACCCTCGGACAGTTCTCTGAACGTCTCCGCTATTTCCGTCTCCGCTAGCCTCGCCTCCTCCCTTTACCATCGACCGTCTTCTTAATTTCGTCTAGATGGATAATATAATACGCGACCGATCTATCAGAACGACACGTACGTCACGTTACGTACGCGTTCTCAGCTCTTCGAGTAAAGTGCGCTACGGTTAAGTAAGTGAATCGAGAAATCGCAGCATGAGAAACGAAGTCAGCCTGACGCCAACCACGCAAGTGGTTTGCGAGAGGTTCGCAACGTATATTTGTCAGACACGTTTCGCGTAATAAGTTTCGCGTAATAAAATCGAGACAATGTCGATGATACGTCGTTATCACGGCGTCGTTCGTTCTCGAACGGCGTAAAAATTATTACGGACTTTGCAATTATTCGCACCTTCAAGATTAGCGAAACCTAGTGAAAAAAAGAGAGACAGAGAGAGAGAGAGAGAGAGAGAGAGTAAAATTTTGCACCTAATCCATACTGCACGTCGTTTAGATATAAGCCACCACTTGTTATCGTTTGTGAAAAGTGTGTTTGCTCGCCGCGCTATTAAAATTACAAGAGAAACGGTCAATCACAAATTTGACGCATAAATTCCTTTTGTAGTCCTTTGCGGTCATATATACGCACACACATAAATATATATAAGTTGTTACGTGACTACGAAGCTTTACGGGTATGTAGGTACCTGGATATTTATATACGTACATATATACGATGTATCTATATAGAAGTCTCGGCCACACCGCTTGAAGCGTTCCACGCCTGGGAACGTCGAGCATGACTAAGCGTTCCGGTTGCTTCGGATCTGGACTGGACAAGCAGATCGAACCATCGACCGATGGTCTCTCGTTTAATCGGGGCACATTCAAACTCGGTACATGGAACTTGTAGTAGGCGACGAATACCAGGATTTCGGACGGTCGGTTTATTGTATTCGTTGTTCCCTCTCGAGATGCTCTCGGATAATCGTTAAGTTGCTCGATTAAACTTTTACGCAGCTTATCTAGAGTATCTTGGGGTATAGAGGATACGCTGAGAAACGACGTTTACGAAAGTGCGAAGAAGGCGCAACCTTTAAACGAAACCTACGTAGATAAGTATGAGATCCGACATTCTTCTCGCTCTATCATTACGGAAGAATCTTTTATCGTTTCTAAATACGTATCGGTCGAGCGGTACAATTGATCCGATCGATTTTACGAAATGTAAGCAGATATAACGAAATAACCGATTGTTTATTTTTATTTCTATCATGGAAATTTTAAGTATGAGTGATAGGTGACACGTAAGAGACATATAACGAAATATGCTACACTAATTCGTTAATGGTATTAAAAACGTACGAAAATATGCATATCGGTTGTCGTATCTTAATTTCGGAAATTTCAAATTTATACTTTCAGCGGGAGAACGTCCGAATATAAATACATGCCCGAATAAACGGGACCCGCTGAATGTCCTTTCCCTGCGTCGTTCGTCCCTGTTTCTGTCAAATTATCGGCACGATAGATACGGTAAGAATCCTTGTTTCGCTGTTTCGCTCGGTCGTCGATCAGCGCGTTCAACTCGAGGATTTAAAAGGATTTGAGGTAAGAAACGGTCTCGTTTGAAGTTCCGGTCTCGCCGACGCTGGATCTTCGGCCAAGGCTTAACCACTAACCTCCGACCTCCTTTCGCCGTCCACTTGCGATTATGCGTATAAGCAGAAGCAGGAAATATCGGTGGCCGGCAGGTTATTTCATTAGGAGAGAACAAGGCGGCAACGTGGCCCGAATCGAGCGACGTCGGACGACGTTGTCTCTCGATCGATGCCACCGGAAATCGTAGTCGATGATCGACGCTCGGCGATTGATCCGCGCCAAACGATCGCACGCGCGCTCTTTCGTAGTCGAAACTGGCCAATAAGATCGAACTTTCGAACCTACCGTTCTTGCTATCACCGCGGAATGCTTCGAGCTCTTCGCATCGAATTTATTATTCGACGAAACGTTTCTCCGATCTAGCGAACACGCGCTTTCTCGCCAGGCTCTTCTCGTATCTGAGACTGGAGACTTACTCTTTCCCTCGACAACGAATTCGTCTGACTTTATGTATGCACACGTTATAAAACTGTACGATTCGACTATCGTATCCGCGCATGATTTATTCGATACGGGTGTAGCGAGAAGATGGAACGAAGTAAACGGCGAAACGTATCCTTCGAAGCAACGGACGTTACACCATCGTGCCGATTGAAACGAGAACGATGTAAACTTCGTTCTCGATTAACGTGGCGCGACTATGATTCGTACACGGGTGAAAGTTTGACGGTATTGCGTAAAACGGCGGTTGGATAAAATCGATATCGTAACGAAAATCAGACGCTCGACGATTCGCCGATTCGAGATGGTGGCAGTTTTGGCGAACGCGACGAGGCACGCGTGTGTAGAAACGGAGAAAACGACGGCGGAGGTGAGCGAGGATATCGGGACCTCGGTTCGTATTGCTGTGCGAAGCCCCGGGTAGAGAGGCTAAGGGGCCCATTACGCGGCCATAAAACCGTAGGCTAGGCCTCATGCACTGTTATACGCATCCCGTGGAACCTCCGCAAAAAAATACCACATTGTTCTACCCACGACACTCGCGTATACCTGGAACACGAGGCGGCCAGGCTATTCGGCAGGGGATATTAAGTAAAAAAAGGCTATTACAGGCAGCCATCCGCGAGAGAGCCGCCTCGAGCGTGCTTGATAACTTGGAGGATTCTGGAAATCGTGAATCGCGTAGGTACGCTTTGTATCCGTTCGCGTGCTCCGGAAGAATTATTTCGGATGTAAAAAGTACCAAGCGTTCGCGACGAACGGAGAAGTCCGTGAAAGAGCGAATTGCCGCGGATATTGCTTCTGAAGTATTTACTGTTTTGTAAACGTAGAAATATTAAACGAAACGAGGAGAAACAAGGAACGTTTGGCGAATTTTTTGGAAAGCTATTACACAGACAGATAGTCCCGTGTTTTATCGTGCCTATTGTAAGCGTCGCTGCCTCGTCTGCCGATTTCGCCGGTGGTGCAACGACGATGACGAGCGGCCGAGCGGGTAGTCCTCTCGGCATCGGGTTCTGCACCTGTCGTCGCGAGCTATCAAACGGTCCAAGAAATCGAGATGCGAACACTACGCGCCCGGCGAGCGTGAAACACGAGTTGGCTACGATGCCGCGTTCCGTTGGCAATGCGCTGTACCTACGACCTTCGATGCCAAATACGACGCTCGCCTGCATAAAGTTGTTTCCGCCGTCGCGTTGTTCGCGAGATCGTCGAGACGCAAAATTCGTACCATCACCGTCATCACGCTTATAAATGTAATAGTATAAGAAAAAAAAAAAACTAATAAAAAGAGAATTTGTTTACTCGAAAGTCAAGTGAAGTGAAGCGAAGCGAAGTGAAGTGGTCGTGCGCCCGTCCATACGATACGATAAACGACAATGTATAGAACGTTCGTCGTTACGCACGACCATTAATACTCGTGTGGACACGACACCAATAAACGGACAAATAAAATAGGCGAATAGATCAAACGGACAGAACGAATAAAGTCTAAGATCTACGATCGTTTACTGCTCGTAAAATTGTCAAGGTGAAAACGTCGAAAGGAGACGGCCGTTGAGAGGATGTTGCATCTTAATGCAGCTTCGGTATCATACGACGCCGGAACTCCACCATAAATGTGCAACGATAAGTGGCACTCGAATCAAAGACACATGCCCGATAACTCGCCGGTATAATCCAGTCTGATTGTAATATCAAAGTTATATATAGAACGCCGAAGAAAGGAAAAGTAGATATAATGGTCGCGTGACAAGAAGGAAATCTTATATCGGTTACATAAATTATCAGGGATATATGATATTTACAGGAATATACGGTATAACAGGAATTGTACGACTCAAGGTATAATCCTATATAATCGTATATAATCGCTTGCAGAGAAAAATAAGGCAAGATATTGTAATAAGGTATAATAATGCTCGAACGGTTAGAGTACCACTTAATTTTTAATACAGAGTTCGGTCGACGTTTGCACGCGAATGTAAAAACGCGATATCGGGAACGGGCGTAACGAATCTTCGCAACGAGCCACGAGTACGTCGAGTGTCGTCGCCGAGTTCTTCGCTGTTATAATAATCCAGTGTGAACAATGCGTACAGCTGACAATCACGACGGTGGCTTGAAAAATATTTTTATCCTCCGCGACACGAGCTTGGCTGACTTGCTTGAAAAATTATGCACCGCTCTTGAAAAACAAAAGGGAATACCGTAACATCCAAAACCTACGACGTTATGCCACGTTAACTCGGGCTATCTCGAATAAAATGATTCCGTCCGCGACGAGGAAAGAATGGAGGGGAAAGGGGTTGGGAGATGAGCTGGGATGGCACGGAGGTTAGGATAAGGGAAGTGGCGGGAAGCGGGCCGTCATCGGTGGGGTGCAGGCGCGAGAAAATCGCGGTGCCAGGTATCGCGTTACTAATTCAGCAACCCCTGAAATACACCCATTCATCGGCGCACACCAGGTACGCGGATGTATACGGGAGAAACCGAGGCCTCCTACTCGGATCTCTATTCTATCTCGTCGTCGTCAGCCATGGGGTTCTGGAAACAGAACGATCCGGTGTGCAACCGAGATTCACGAAAAAAAAAAAAAAGAAAAAAGAAAAAGAAAAAAGAAAAAGAAGAAGAAAAAAAAGTGAAAAGGAGGAAAAAAGAAGAGCGAAGGAAAGAAAAGGAAAGAGGTTTCGCCGTAACGTCGATCGGCGAGACGAAGTCGGACGTAACTGCGAACCGGCGAGAAGAGTGCGACGCGAGATGTTGAGAGAAAGAAAAGCGGGAAAGGACCAAGAGGGAAAGGTATGGGGGAAAGCCTGGAGTATGGAATGAGAAGGAAAAACGGGTCCGTATCTCCTCTCTGTGTATATGTACACGTATATACACGTGTATATATAGACACACGCGCGCGCGCGCGCGCGCGCGCACACACACACGTATAAAGCGGGAGAACGAATCGTGCGACTGTGTAGATAGAGACGAAAGGATGAATAGAAGAGCGGAGCGAGAAGCACGCGAGCCAAGGAGAAAGACAGAGCCGCCCGCAAACTAGAAAGAAGAGGGCGAGGAACGAGGAACGGGAATCGTCAGAGATAACAATGCGAGCAACAGAGAACCGAACCGGAAGCAGAGTCAATGACTGGAGCTACGCGAGTCAGTCCTTTCGAGGTGACAAGAAAACATACGCGTGGATTAGACGCTTCTGGATCACCGCGATGCCGTGCAACTTTGTTCCGATCAGCCGTGAGAATTAACGGAACGGAGATTATTTGAAGTTTGGAAATTTCGGATGAAACGCGGATGATTTCAACTTTGGCAGCCGCAATTGCCGCTCGTACGATACATCGTACGATTGCAGGAAAATCTCGTAGTTGTATAATTCTAGCTTCGCAACATTTAATCGATGAAATTTGTTCGATCTGTTAATTCGTCAAACAAATTGCGTAATTAAAAACATAGGTAGCCACTGTTAAAAACGCTTCTATTATTGATGCAGCCAGATATAATTAAAAGATCGAATCGTATTACGCGATTCAGCGACGAAACGGAAGCTCCGTTTTTCTATATTTTGCTCCGTAAGATGGAGGAATGAGCGACGATAACGCTCGGAACGTGTAAAGAGTAAAAAAATTAAGCAGGAGATAGTAACTAAAGGTTTGATAAAACTGGAGAAAGTTTCGGGTCAAAGGGAGAATTAAGTTGATTTCGAGAGGAATTTGACGCGTAGCTCGACGTATCGGCAAAACCTTCGGTCATGAATGAGATCGTGGACAGGAGGTCGTATCGAGGCGCGAATCGATTTTCTTCTTCAGCGAGTAAAATCCACGATCGAGCGTGCGACCGTTCTTATCGAGGGAAAAAATGCCGCGGGAATTATGCAGCGAGCGGATGCGAGCGCAAAAAGGGTACACCGTGCTGCGAAAGCGAGAAGACCATCGAGTGATCTATGCGATTTTAACGATATCGCCACTCCCTAATAATCGATGAGTTTGTTCGTAAACGGTGAAAGGGGGGAAATATTTTATTCTTGCTTGAAACGAATGAAAATGAAAATAAGTGCACGGCATCGTTATTTGCACCGTTGAGAGTAACGTTCGGTAACATCGAAGCTCCGATTTCACCGATAATATCACCGGCAAAGCGATCTTTGGACGATCCGTTTCGTGTACAACAACGGAACGCTTCTACACGCGCGTTCCGATGGCTATCGTTTTATTGCGCGTCACTTTTTCACCGAGTGCGCGTTTTTTTCTGGATCGATGGCCGTCGATCGAACAGAAGCTAGCTACTCTGCTTCCCACACTTGACTCGCACGACCCCACATTAACTTCATTCGTAAGTCGCGCTGGAAGCCGAGATGCGAGACTGATGCATGTCCGACAAATACAGAAGAAGAGGAGGAGGACGCTGGAGCTAACCATGCCGGAGTGTATTACGAGAATCGATCGGCTTCCTTCTTGTTCTTGTTCTTCTCCTTCGTCCCCATCCTGTTCTTCGACCGAGCGCGGTGGTAGTTACTTCTTCTAACCGACGCGACGTCTCCTCAATGAATGCTGCTTCTCCTCGTCGGAACTTTTTGTCCCGTTTGTTTTCTCTTAGTCGTCGATGCTTTGTGCAAATTTTTCCTTCGATCGCGGAGTATACCGTCCAATTCTCCGACAGGAATCGCGTAGAACCGCGGTTAATTAATTCCATGGATCATATTCGTTGCTCGAATATCCATTTCGATTTCACGCCCGTGTCTTCGTTTCACCGTTTCGTACGGCATTCGCTTATGATCGCTATAGAAGGAAACAACGCTTATCGAGATTTTCCATTTTCTGTCTGCTAACGTGTTCGTATTTATTAAAAACTTTTGTAAGAGCGAAGCGGTCACCGTTTTCTTTCCTCTCTCTCGCCCCACCCCCCCCCCCCCCCCCCCCCCCCCCCCCCGACTCCGATCGTTCAATCCCTGTGAAGATCCGCTAACGCGAACGTTCCTCTCTCTCTCTCTCTCTCTCTCTCTCTCTTCGTCTTTCGGTAGAACTTTGGAAACGTCAGTTCTTCCCACGACTTGTGAACGGCACGAGACTCGAATTTTCTGAGCCTTTAACCCCGTAATGCGAAAAACTCTGGTTTCCTTATTCCTTTGATCTTCAGCCAGCAACTTACCTAACCGGTGGATCCAGCTCGAACATTTACATCAATAACCTCTGGCGACCGATAGTTTCGACTCCGAATTCAATTTATAAAAGAGATCTCGTCGAAGGACCCCGGGTATCGCGACGACCGATGGAAGAAACAGTTAAGGAAATCCGAGGAAAACCTGTTCCTTTGTGCTCTTTCTATTTAAATTTCAGCGGAAAAACTTGGGAAACTCCGTAAAAACTCGTACTATTTTCGTAGATTAGACTCTGACGAGATAGCCAATAATTATAATTATAATTATAATTATGATTATAACTATTATTTAAGTTTGACGATGCTCTTTGTACGATTAGACTTAGGTGGTTAGGTTACGTTAAACGTTATAATATTGCGGATCTCGTAGAATTATAATTTTCTGAAATTGACGAGACACGCTTTGAACGAGTATCGGAATCTATAAAGGCGTGTCTTCTTTTCTTTTCGTTGATTAAATTAGATAGCAGATTAAGGATTTTCAAGCAGGTGAAACTCGAGGAGAGGCGGAACACCTGTAATTCTGTCTCACGTTAGTTGCTGTTTTAGATGAAAATTTACTTAGAACGGCTCTACTCTTGTCTGTTGTAGAGGCTTCGTCGTTCGTGCCTCCTCGTCCTCGAAATATCGTCGATTACGTCTGCGACAACGCGTATATAATGTGAAATTCCGTTTATCTAACGCCTGAATATATGAAAGGGGAACACAGGAAAGACCGTAACAAAGACACGATCTACTCGGTCCGCGTTCGATACGTGGATAATTGGTTTTGTCGATAGGATTCGGGAGGAATCTGGTGGATATAACAAAACTACTGCGTCTTTGTGTTCGCGGTTCGTATCCGTCGAGAGTTCACATATCCACAGGTGTGAAATTACCTGCTTTCGACGCGCTCCTCCTTTTTCCTCCGACTGCGATTTCACAGTTGAGCTGTGGGTATGGGCGTTTGTGCGTGTCCTGCACGGTTGTACGTAATCATGACGGATAAAATCCACGGATTCGGCTCACCGTTGCTGCCTGTTAACTCGTGAGAATGTACCGAAGAATAAAAAGTGGCAGGATACAGATGTAGACGAGAGACGCGGGGAGAACCGAGTTGTTTCTTCTTGTCTTTCGTTCGACGAATCCGCCTACGTTTCATTGGCCATGCAGCTGGCCCGCGCGTCCCTGTTTAAAGTTCTGCGCACATACCGGAACAAACCGCATCGTTTCATGTTACACGAAATATACGTTATACGAAATATTAATTGCATACGTTGGATATTTCAATAATGAATTTAAATAACGAATTTGCCGGCGGTACGTTGCAATTACGCTCTCTTCTCGATAACATTCTTGGAACTGATGAAAAGTAAGTAAACGGCGTTCATCATCCTTATACGAATATCGATTTTGAACTTTCGCAGCAAGATGCAGCTAATCGGAGGGTCGTCGATCGAATTTTAATTTCCGATCGATAAGGTCGATTATACGTTTAGATCGTACGAATTTTCGAGTCTCGTTCTGATCTCATCAAAGCCGCGTTCATTCGCAGCAAAGAGAATTAGGCAGGCCGCGATAATCGTTTCCCTTTCGATGATCGCGATATTTACATCAAAATTCTCGAACGTTCTGTTCGACCGAGTTTAAATTGCGTCGCAAGACGCTAGTCCTAAAATTTTTTGGCCGGCCGGGTGCCTTCTAGTTTTCGTGCCGGCAATTTTTTCACGGTTGACCGATCGGTTTCTCGCTGTCAATTGTTTTGTACAAACGGTACGTGGTACTCGTAGACACGATAAATCATCGGTTAAAGATTGTTCTACGTAAAAAGGAAAGAGAGTGGCCTACTGCAAATTTGTAATACCTGGAACGTTCTTCGTCGAATCGACATTTACACAGAATACTAGAAAACATTTTTTAAAGCTTATTACAGGTTTTACCAAACGGAGTAGAAAGTCGTTAATCAAGGCAGATTCTAAAAGGCCGTCATTTCCGATTTTTCAAATTTCCTGCCGATCGTTCTTAGAAAAATGCCGCGACTCTCTTATTAAATCTCTTTTATAAGATCGACAATTTTTATCGCTCGCTATAAGCCTTTCAAACTGCAGATCTTTACTTTTCTACGGCTTCTATAAATTACAAACAATCCAATAATATCGAAATTATTCGACGATTCGTTCTTCGTTATTTTTAGTCATTCGTTATCTTCGAACCCGACAAACTCTCATCTCACGGAGTGCTTCCAATGGTTTCACCGTTTGTCTAACAAATTCGCTTGCTCGCCGAGTAGAGTAGAGCTACGCTGTTGGCAGAGAAACGCTATTACAAAGAAGCGATCGGCTCGCTACGATGCATTTACGCTGCGTTCCGTCATTCAAAGAAACCACAAAAATGAAAAGTTCGTAGCTAGCAAGCGAGCGAGCAGAGCCGGCCGACAGAAGATTCCCTGACATCGCAGTAAGGCGTAAGGAGAGAATGGAAGCAGCGCGGAGGAAGAAGCAGGGCGAGCCGTACGGTTAAATTGTTATGACATAATTAGGGGAGATCTGAGTAGCGTCGGTGGTGGTGGTGGTGGTGGTGGTGGTGGTGGTATTGGACGATGACGGAGTCGAAGACGAGGGAAGCGAAAGAAGGATCGCTGAAAGTCGAACTCGGAATCGAATGAACCTGCCGGCGCAACCATTCATTCTTCGCTCGGCCGTGGTACCATTTGACCAGTTCATTCAGGGATTTAAGACTTTTCTCAGAGCTCGGCCCCCTGGCTTTGTTTCGTTGCCCGTTTCTTTTTCATCCGTGGATCACCACCGCTCTTGTTCTCGTCTCGTTCTCTCTTTCGCCACCTTCTGTTCAAGATGCAGTTACGCTATCCGGCGTCACGTGAGCGCAATTTTCTGCGCCGATGACGGGTCGTGCAGATCGAGCTACGAACGCTTCGAACTTATCCGCATCGCGTTTTACAATCTAGCTGCGAGTTCTCGGAACGCGGTCCGTCTCCTGTCCATTGTAAATCCATCTGGAAGCCCGGCGTTCATATTTTATTTCCAGTTGTCCTCCGAGGCTCGGACACTCCGCCGGGAGGTTAAACGAGGTGAACGTGTCGCCGTGCCACCGCGTAATGGAAATTGAGAGCAAGAGTTAATGACCGTTAACGCGAAGCAAAATGGTGGCTGTATCGACGTCCTTTTTTTCCCTCTGCTTTTCCTCTTTTTCTTTTTCTTTTTCGCCACGAAGCGTGACCTCGAGTCGAAAGCGTTCGATATCTATCCGAATCGATAGAAAGCGTAAGACTTTTAGCGATTATTTATGGTGTTTTCGCATAGATGTTTGATATTGCCTTCTGCAGGCTAAACGCTAGCGGCCTGACGATACGCGATAGGAACATAGGAGGCCCGACAAAGGGCTTGCTATAAGAGAATACAGTATAATTTACCTATACGTCAAGCATAAAATCTTGCGGATTTTTAATTTATTAAAATAAGGCTCGATCGAATGTCGCACGGCAATGATAAATACATGTGCTTTACAGAGTTAAAACGCGAATGTTTCCGTTCTTCGGAATGTGAAAGGTGAGTGATTTTAATTTTTTACGAAAGTGAAAACTTTCCGTGCGAGGAACTTTCTGCAGATAAAAGGCTAAAATGAATTTCATATAAAAAGGAATTATAAGCAGGCGTACGCTGCGAACAGAAGTAATACGACGCTTAAAGGATGGACCGCGAAAGATACGCATAGTGCTTCTGCTTTCAATAGTAAATCGCAATTTATCGATCATTCTACGTGCTACGCGATTGAATTAGCAAAATGTAGGGAAATTGTTTCTTCGGCTATTAAAATTGTGGAAATGAAAAATCATCGAGAATACGTTAGGATATATGTAACGAATGATCCTTTTGTGTATGAGATTCGGTTTACCGAAGTAGTATCGAACATCATAAAGATACTGGAATATATATTATTCAATGGATGTTGAATTAAAGATTGTATTAATAACATAGTAATGTTAAATGTATCGAGCAATTTTGATAGCAGAACGGTATCTACCTTTAAGCAGTTCATTTGATTCGGAATCCTTGAAAGTTGTAGAAATTTTAAACTGACCACTTGCCGGATTTAAACCTCATCAAATATTCGCGAAGTGAATTAGAGCATCGAGCGCGGAGACTCGATGTATTCAAATAAGGGCCAATTATTTCCATTTGTTTTAAAAAAATAAATGTAATGGTATTCCAAATGACCTGATTAATCGATCGATCGAGTCTCTATATTTCATACTATATCGCTATTCTTTATACAAGGAGAATAGTATCTCGGGTAAGACGCTGACGCGTTTGTAAATTAATCGGATACACCGATAGGACAGGATAGCAGGATAAATGAATACGTTAAAATAACGTACAGGATTCGAAAGTGTTGGAAAGAAATTCGACAAAGTGATGTATGAAACAGTGTACAGCGATACGATTCGCTCGGTACCGTACGTTATATTCTTCGACCCGGTATTCGACGAAAGAAGCGACTCGCGTAACGGTTACTAAATCCCTCGATGACTCGTAATATGTTCGACGATGCTGTCACTGTACTTACACGGTCGTCTCCCTCTCTCTCTCTCTCTCTCTCTCTCTTCTCCATCATTATCTCGTTATCTCTATTACCTGCTACGTAAACAAGTACGAATTCGATATAAAAATGAACGTGAAAACGTTTGACCAGCAATCGAATCTAATCGAAACGATAGTGCTCGACATAATGGGGCTTAAACAATTTTCTCGCTAGTCACGGTCGAAGAGGTCTTGCCATCTACTCCTCGTGAAATTAAACACACGTTCTCACGCGAGTACGACGAATTAAGATCCATACGTGATAATCGTTCGTTCGTTCGGTCTTTTGCCCCGTCACCGATTTCATCTCGAGAAGAGTCTTGCGTCGTTCGCAAAATAGCTCGCGCGATACGCGATGTAAAAGTGCCTTGCCGTCTTTTCTTCTCAATTTCAGAATGTTGCCAACGAGTCGTATCGCTGCGAGGATAGAATCGATGCACCGTACAAACTCTGGGAACGTTTCAAACGATGGATTTCCACTTACGACTAGACCAGTGCGTTAACAGAAACTGGATAACTCGATATTAAGCGTAGAAATACGTTATGATCACGCTTCGTCAATCGTAAATACGAGAAGAAGCGGGAAATTTCGGTTCGCATGTCAGAGTTTTACCGAGCCGAAAGAAACGTTAAACGTTAAAAGCAACAACGTATCGCGTTACACGTTCAAGCACTACTTGAGCGATTTTATTGGAGTTGAATGGTATCCGCGGTTTAATTCGAAGGCAATCTTCCGGGAATAGCCAATTATGTATTCCGTTAATTACCGAAAGTTTCGGCTTAACAATCGATTCAGTTTTTCCTCGATTTAGCTCGTATCCAACGGCGCTTGAAAGTTCAGCGGACTTTTTCACTTGGTTCCCTGTAGCATACGGTGGCTCTACCCTTCGCAAATGGGAATCAACACCATACGAAAGTCAGTTTCGAGGGTAGAACGCCTAACCGGGAAAGTCAGCGTTTTCAGCGTCGACGAAAGAGCCCGCCAACATCGCGGTACTTTGTTAACTTACACGCTGCCTAAGCTCTGCCATCGCTCAGCTATCTGTAGGGACCTTTGGCATGTAATCACATCGTGAACAGCATTGTACGACAAATCGAATCAGATCCAAGAAGGGAGAGAAAGAGCGAACGAGAGAGAGAGAGAGAGAATACTTGTTGGCCGGAGAGGGTTGCTCGATGAATGGATAGAAGAGAAGGAACGAGAGTGGGATGAAAAAGGCGATAGAACGAAGAGAGATCTTCGGAACGGACAGAGTCAGCTCTGTTTATCGTATCTATGCCGATAGATTAAGCTTTCTGAATGAAAAATGTAATAAAAAGGATCGCGGCTACCGACTAATTATAGTACCGTATACATAGAAAATGTCCTCCATTCTTTGTTTGTTCCGTTTTAAGTGAAATTTTATACATGTGAATTCTATATCAGAGAAAGGATGAAACGATGCCGTGCAAAAAGTACGACGAGGGGATTGTGGGTAAATTGGTAAATTGGTAAATTGGTAAATGGGTAAATGGGTAAATGGGTAAATGGGTAAATGGGTAAATGCGTGTGGCAAATGCAACGGTGGAACGTTCCAGTGATTGTTAAGTTTTCGAGAAAGAATATTTCATATCCTTTGTTCATAGAATGGCCCGAGGAATCGATTCGTGCGAAAGAAACGTCGTACAATTCCGTTCAAAAAGGGAGTTTCATTGCGCTTGCGAAAAAGGTTCGCAAATCGGCAAAGCTCGTTAATCATTCTGTTAATGTATTAATCGTAATACATCTGGCATACATACGCGTGATACGGACTGCGAATCGCGATACCAGCGAAGCGAGGAGGATCTACTAGCACGAGATAAATTAAAATGTCAGAATAACTTTCGCCATATTTGTTTCTGAGGAAACGAGCATTTGAAAGTTAATCTAATTCGCGCGTACTTTGCTGACGGGGATATGTCCGTGATGCGTGTGGCTATAAACCGCCACTATGACAGTTTCTGTACACAATGCGATGTTACAGGGTGTTTACTATCAGGATTGTCGCACGTATTACTGGTATTAACTGTCAGTTTCTACCGAACCAGCGACATAACACGATATAACAACGAATATAACAACCTGTACGCAGATATGCATCTTAAATCGGAAACGTGTGATGGAAATGCATCTGCTGCAACGTGCTATATTATCTTATCGCGAACAATATCCTAATCCCTTTCATCCACAGAGAGAAGGCTCTCAAATGGATATGATTCTTTTCAGCTGCTGCACGAAAGTCGTTACACGAATCAAGGTATTCGACATTTTCTGCGTAATACTAGAATTATACCGCGGCTAGAGCAGAATCTCGCAGAACCTAAAAGTCTCCGATTTTTATCCTTTCGTTCGATACCAATCGAACACGACGCGTCTACGTACGGTTTATTGTCACCCGTTACCTTTGTTATTTTTACTCTGACATCTTGAGAGATAGATATGCATCGACGACGAATAAACTTTGATACAACGTTACGTTTAGGAATAAAAGTCACAGATTTATTACACAAGGATATCGATCGGATGGACGCGATGAACTTCGATCGGCTTTCGAATATCTTTTTCGAAAAACGAAGCTGCGCGCTATAGAATGTCGTTGTGCCGTATCGACTTATTTTCGTAGCCGTAGAATCTCTCTCGTTTCATCGTGGTTCGCGGTGCGCTTCTCGATCTAAAAGCTCCGGAAATATTCATCTAATTGTTTATCGAATAGAAATTATTAATCAAATAGCGAAATTATTTATCAAATAAACCTATAAATTACAATTAAGGAAATATTCACGATAACTTGTTATAAAGAATGCAGCAGGTTCCTATTAAAGGTAACAATAAGATCAATAAATAAGCGAGCCTAACGCAAACCTATTAATAGAAATTTGCGACCTGGCGAACAAGTAGAATCACCGTCTATTCCTGAGACGGCGAGGAACACGTTTATCCGTTTTTGTTTTATTTACCGAACGCGATTGCCATACAACGTACGGTACGTATGTAGAATCGTTACGAAGGGTCCGCATATAGTATAATAAGAGTTTGTTTTATGGTTCGTCTATTTTTAACGGAAACCTAAAAAGATATACCTTCGAATATTACGAGCGTTCTTTCCGAAGCGTATTCAGATTGTTCTAATTATCGTTCCGATCGTTGGCGTTCCACGCACTTACGCGCTTTTATTTAAAATATCCGAATACCTGGGTGCGACGGTGTACGTACACGTCCTGATATACATCCGGAGACTGTGGAATCGGGATACGTGTATGCATACATTGAAACACCTCCGTGGGGGTCTTTATCGCTGTAATTCGTTTAAAAGGAACTACACGGGCGGGCCGTGAATGCCCTCTTAAGTCATGCTACGCGAGCGAATGTGGTTACCTGTGCGCGTCTGTACGATACTCACACGCCGCCGAGTATAATTGTACGTCTCACGAGCGTTTCGTGACGCGGTTAAATACATTTTTCGGGCCGGATGATCGATGAAGCCCGATAAGCGTGTTCAATTAGCGTAGCGCCTTTGTACACGAGGGCGACTCACCGAATTTATTTATCACGATGATGCACCGTCGATCGGAACGGTTACACGAATGTTTGATATGTCTGTTTAGCGATTATCCACCGCATTGTCCCTTGTTCTTTTCTCCTTCCATTCCGCCCCTCCCCCCTTCCGTCCCCTTCAATCGTCTCGTTGTTCCTTCGTGGACCGACGATACCGAACCCGCTAACGATCGAGCAACTACCACGATTAAATTTACACACGTGACACGTTACACGCGTGACGCGTCGCCGATCATCCTTCAAAGTCGTAAATTCGATTCGGTCGGCGTGTAACTCACAGTTGGCCGATTTTTATTTGACTCCGTTGGCCGCCGTTGGATCTCATTTGCTCTCTTTCTGGTCAACGGATCGCAACGGAAGTTGCCGCGGTCGACGAAGAGAAACTTTCCTCGAATTTTCCCCTCGAAAATAAATATTCGGCTGGCCGACTGATTTATTCCGTTGCAGAATGCGTACGGACTTGCAACGAAAACAGGCCGACGTTAGCCCACTTTCCCGACTTTCTGGCCAGCTCTATCCAAGTGAAACGAAAATTCCTGTCTCTTGTGTGTAACGCTCGTTATCTATTAAAAAGGAAATTTTACCATAGACATCGTAACGCGATGCGTTTGGGCACATCTATTTAATGAGATTTAAGACGGTGTTCGTTTAAAGAGAACTGTATCGCGATCGCCCCGTCTCCTCCGTCTGAACATATAGCCTTAAATCGTTTGTCAAGCATTTCAAACGTTTGCTTGGAAAGTTGTTGGAATCGCCGCGGCCGTTAGAACGTTCTTCCGCGACAGTTACGAGACTTTTTCTTTTTTTTTTTTTTTATCGAAAATTGAATCGTGTTCGGCCGTCGAGCCGCAAATAACGCCTGATCAGTCCGTTAATCGCTATAGACAGAGCGGGTATTATTAGCCGTGATCGGTAATCGGTGCGTTGGCGCGACCTGTATCGCGAAGGCAACGGCTCGTGAAGTTAGACATGCTTCGGTAGCAGGTAAACGCATATACCGTCGATGTTCTCTCGTTTCTCGTCGTTGTTCCCTCTTGTTCGGCAGATATTTATGTATATCTCTATCGGGGATGGACGAAGACGGAGGATCGGAAGCTCGATTTCCGTTGCCGATGCGTTAAATTACGGTTTAAAGTGCGAAACAGGCGATGGCGAGGCTGCCGATAGCCGAGTCTTCGAGATGAAATTCTCCCCATTCGGCGCACATAGTTTTTCGGTCGATTCGTTTGACGAAGCGCGGCCAACAGTGGCAGATGCTCGGAAGTATTTCACGTTTAGCTCGATTCATTTTTCTTCCATCTCTCTTCCAGCGAAACTTGCGCCGCGAAACGTTCATTTTAATTATTGTTCCAAACGAAGGAACTTTTCGAATTATCGTTGCTCTGGAATTGTTGCTCCTCCCTCCAATTCGCTTTTTCTACGGCCAAACTGGACATCGAGTAAATCGTTTCTGTTCCAAGCGTTGCTCTTCTAGGTTTACCTAGCAGATTTCACCGCGCTCGAACGGTCACGAATTTTTTTTCTCCGCCGTACCTACACGCCGTGTCATACCTTTTGATACGGTGAAACGAGAATCGTGAATTAAGAGAGTTTCTCGCCGCACGAAGTTTTGCTCGTTTGCGGACAGATACCTATCTCGATTTAATATCGCGTGTTTACATCTGAATATTCATGTTTCGCGCGAGATTAAATTTCAACGGATTGAAACGTATAATTTTGTCGATTTTCAGATCGTCGGTTAGTAAGTGCGAAACGTACACGTGCGTAGGTTTTATAGAAGAGTCCGCGTATATTTTTAGGAACAACGCGGATGCGTCTCGTTTAAACGAAAAGTATTAAAAGCAGCGGGATCGTACAACTACGAACAGACATCTTTGCCGGTAACCGCAGAGAGGCATTGCTTCCGTATTAATCCGCTACTTTGATCATAAAATTTACATTCACGTACCTCGAGCTTCTTCCGTATGCGCCACGCCATCGTGAAATTTCCCTTCCTCCTCGTCCTGGCTGGCCCCGAATCCACCAGATCCGACACATCTTACAACCCTTTTCCTTACTTAAATCCAAATAAAGGTTGAGATTCTTGAGCCTTCTCTTCCCTGTCCTCCCCTCGCGATCCAACGTAGGCGGCGCGGCGTTTTACGAACCCCTCCGGATCAGAACTACATTCCTGTCTCTGTTCGTCGCATTTGCTTTATAGCCCTTTTCTTCTTCCTCCTCTGTTCTCTCTTGCTCTTACTCGCTCTCTCTCTCTCTCTCTCTCTCTCTCTCTACACCTCTCTATACCTCTCTCTCTCTCTCTCTCTCTATCTCATTCTTTCTCTCTCTCTCTCTCTCTCTCTCTCTCTCTCGCGCGCGCTTTATCCTCGTCTTACACCGCTGCCCACCTTCTTCCGCCGTTCCAACTTCTCTCCCTTTCTCGCTTACCCCACTTTCTCTCTTTCTTTCCTTACGCTAACCTTCTCCCGGTCTATCCATCTTTCTTCGACTTTCGACCGGCTTTCATCCTTTTCCGTCTTTCTCCATCTTTCCATCCCTGTCCCGCTGCCGCTTGCTCGCTCTCCGGTAACGAGAGGAGAAACACCCTCGCTACTTTTAATCGACCCGCGCTTTCTTCTGCTTATACATACCTAGCCAACCCAGCCCGCCCCCTCCCCCACCCCATACTCATCTCCATTCTCCTCGTTCCACCTTCGAGCACTCCCAACCCCCTCGCTTCTTACGTCTCATCTTTACCACCAACATCGTATATAAGTACCTAAGGGCGTTGTCTTTGGTCTTTCGCGTATTTTGCGCTCCGCTCACTACGAAATACGCGAGGGTAGTTCCAGGATTAAATGCGAAATGAAGGCCGCCGGGAAAGACGTTGAGACGTTTCCGAAGGACGGGTGCTCGACTTTTCCGTCCTCGTTCTTGTCCATAGGGTCCGCTATTCTCCCCGAGCTTCTGCATAATTCGCATAGGAGGAAAAAAATAAACGGGACGGGACGGGCCATCGATGATGATAAACTTTCGTCGATACATTAACGGATAGACGTCTGACTACGATGGTATAGAGTATCGAAATTGGGGACAACAACCGATAACGTCGATATTCTTTGCAAGCAAGTAGTACGAATTATCCGGTCTGAACGTTGTTCCTTTCGAGTCACGCGATTTTCTATCCAGCAGCGTGTAGCTTTCGAACGGAACAGTCGGAACCAGTGCAGCCGGCACTGGCAGAACGAGCAAAATTACGGTAGCGACCGAAGCAATGAAAATTTCTAACCAGCGAGTCCGCCGAACGACTTTCAATCCCGACGATCCGCCTCGATCCGTATACGCGAACCTAACGCGGAGGACAATGAAACGCTTTGTTCCCTGACTGTGCAGACGAACAGCCGC
Source organism: Bombus haemorrhoidalis (assembly GCA_014825975.1). Classification (NCBI taxonomy): domain Eukaryota; kingdom Metazoa; phylum Arthropoda; class Insecta; order Hymenoptera; family Apidae; genus Bombus; species Bombus haemorrhoidalis. Next base: position 15,022,785 of record CM026162.1, on the reverse strand, counting down.
AAACTCCTTTCTTACGTTCCGCTTCTGCCGCGTTATCCAAGAAAACACGACGATTCCAATAAACAAAGATCGAGTGCAGGTGCAGGATGCCAGATGCGAGCATCTCGACGCGTATGTAGAGATAGTTTCGCGGTTTATGGCCGATTACCATGGCGGTCGTAACGTCTCCTATGTACATAGATACGTGTGCACCTAAGGTACATACACATGTGTATATACGTACGTACGTACGTACACACACACGCACACGCACACGTACACACGCACACACACCTTACACACACGTAAGACGAATGTACGACGCATACTGGGATAGAACCGCGGATCTCCGTGTATCCGTATATCGTGCAAACCGCGACTTGCGTGCGTGTGCGTTCGTTTCTCGTGCGGCCCTCCTGTACGAGAGTCGGTAGAGATACATCACCTTGCACACAGGCCGTACACTTCAAATACACTGCGAGTCAGTCAGTTAACTCCGAGTCAGACCTTTCACTTCGTGGTCCAGAGAGCACGGCATGGTGCACGATGGTTCCCACAAGTGGGAGCCTTCGCTGTCCGATGCTACAGTTTGTTCCTTGTTTCCAAGGAGCATGGGGAGATGGGAATCGGGCAGGAGTCCATGGACATCCGTGGTCCCTGATCGCTGGACTTACGGTTCTTTCTTTATTCTCTTTTTCCTTTCTTTCTTTTTCTTGACACAGACATTCGCACGACCGCTCAATCGTGAATCACAGCGAGACAGTTTAACGTAATATTCTCTTGTTAACAACGGAAAATCTCTCGTCGTTTGACCGACCTTTCAAATCACCCGACGCGGAGTGTTCTAAAAAAAAAAAAAAAAAAAAAAAAAGAAAAGAAGAAAATTATTGCTCGCTTTAAATCGTACTTTAATTGTAAGCATGCCAGTTGCGGTTAAAATTCGACGTATTCACGTGCGATTAGCGCTTAACCGTAGCGAATTTTTCTGCCAGCTTCCTTATTTTCTCCTTTCCGAGAAACAGACTCGACGTTACGTTTCCGCTAACTGGAATGTCGATAGTCGAACACGTTATATGGGTCGAGATACGTTCCTGGTATCGACGTACATCGATTTTCTTATGCACACGCCGTTATTTATCGATACGTAACGAGCTTGTGGAATGTAACTTCCAAAATGTTATTTGCACGAATAAAAATCGTACGACGATTGGCTGGTTCGTAACGAACGAAAGAAGCGCATTCCGATCGGCCATTAGTTTCGTAATTCAGTTCATGAGTAAAATACGATTGCCTTTCGTTGCGTATCGCGCGGGCGAATATTTTAATGGAATTTAATATTTCGATTGTTCGTCGATGTTCCCGATGTAATTATCGAATAAACGGAATAAAGGCGTTTCTTCTACTTTGTTTTTATATCCAATCGCGGCAGGATTGTACGCCAATGCATGTTTACATCGAAGATAGATTTTATTGTTGCGTTTGTGGTTATTTCGATATTCCTTCCAATACGGCGGTTACGCGTAATAAACGATAATTAAAGAAGAAAAAGGAAAAGAAAGAAGAAAAAAAAGGAAGAAAGAATCGTTTGAAGTTATTACCTTTGATGAAAAATTCCAGCGTCGATTATACGATGGAATGTATTAGACATGGTAAGAAAGAATAATTATTGCCCCGTTCTTCGATCGCACTCGCGCACTCGCGACGAACATTTTCGCCTACTAATTAGTAAAATTAAGTCGTCCTGTCAATTTTTAATCCAACAAGCTGGCGATAAAACGCGATATTTCTCTTTCGGACACGAGAGTCCGTATTTCCTTCGTTGGTTTACTAAAATCGATATCTTAACGTAAAGTACGTTTCCGTTTACGTTTTAACGTATTACGTATAATGTTTCGTGGGAGATCGACTTAACGGACATTCGGAAGAAAACGAAAATCGCGTGCTTTCTTACGTCGTTCTATACGAGCTGCACGGATATCCCAATGAATGTGTGCGTTCCTATCGACTTTGGCGAGGCACGTTTTCTCTGACGGCAAACGAAGGCGTGAAAATTCTGATCCGGCGAAAATCCGGCGAACGTCAATGTGTCGAAGAGGAATGGAGAATGGAGGACGACGACCGCGTCACCGGTCCGGTAAAGAACAAACATCCACCGATACTTTATACTTACACGACTTTATGAGCAATCAGCTGGTGCTGCCCAGCGTAAATTGTTTGTTCCTCAAACCCATTTAGCTCCATTCCGTGAAATTCTACTCGAATAATCACAGCTTCAGTGCCTACCAATTACGTTTTTGCGAGCAACGCCGTGTATACGCGTTGTTGCTCGTTTCAAAGAAGCCTATGCTCCGGATGTGAATACAATACTGTTCGTGCTCCAATTCGTCGAAGCTCGCTGCCTAACGTTCCGTGGCTGTACGTATGGTATCTTAGACGTTCGCTCCTCTCCGAATGACTCGACGTTATCTGGTCGGTATGTTATTGGTACAGCGCGTATCGTTGTAGTTTCATCATAAGAAATCGTTCTTTCGGACAGTCAGAACGTCATTTGCGCGCAATCATCGATACGGACTCTATTTCAACCGGAGATGATAAATTATAATGCTACGGTACGATCCAGCCTGTTGCACGTTTCAAGCTCTGGAAAAGTAATTTTCAGTTTGCAGTTTTAAAGCTTATCGCGTGCCTATTATGATTTGTATCGCGTCTTAATTTTTAAACGCTGTTTCGACGCTGAACAATACCAGACTACAGGGCAATGTGGTACAAATATTTTTTTATAATATTAGCAATTGCGCGAGTATCCACTGTATTTCGTTACTATTACACTTAGATCGACACCGATATTATCAGACATATCGGTAAATTTGATTTCTGAAAAGCGTGAAAATGACGATCGAACGTACGGCGGGTAGAGTAAGCAAATAACGACAGCAAGATACAACAGCAAGATATGATAGATCGATAAATGAGATTCGGACAAAAATATGTCGAGTTAACTTTCTAGAAGCGAACAAGTCATTTTCATGAACGTAAAACCTTGCCAGAACAAATTCGAAGGCAAAAAAGATTCGAAATTACAGGGCTTCGAACATTTTTGCTCCAATGTTCCCACCATCTAGCTAATAACAACGTCGATAATCACCGACAATAATAATCACGCTCTCGGCACGCTTTCGTACACGCGTTTCGATATCGGATCATTGTATCGTATCGAATCGCAACGCACTTATCGCACACACGACGTGCATGCGAGAGGAAAAGCGGCGGTGGAAAAATACCTGTTGGCCAGAGAAATACGTGGCCGAGGAAAAGGGGAAGGTACGAGCTTGGCGAAAGAGTAGGCAGAAGGCAGATGGTGGGGAGGAGGAATGGGGAAGCGAAGAGGTGCCAGAGAGGAGAGAGAGGAGAGCCGAGAAAAGAGGAGCTGTCGCGCATTGAAGTCTCCGAAACGGCAGGGTGCTCTCGCCAAGAGTAACACGAACGAACGAAGTAGAGTTGAAACGGCGTATGTGGGGAGGAGACGATGCCTCTCACGGCGGCGGAGGCACGAGGGGGGAGGGAGCGGGGGGGGCCGGGAGGAGGAGGAGGAGGAGTAGGAAAGAAAAGAGGTGGTACGAAGCAGAGCGGAGCGAAGCAGATCGGAGCAAAGTCGAGGCATCGAGCCATTGACCCGTGGAATGAGGGGGTAAGCTCTGGGTACACCAAGAGGATAGTGTAGGATATAGAACGGTAACACGTACATGATCTGTACCTAAGTGTCCATATAAGATGCATAAATACGTATGTAACGGACGTGGACCGGTGTTGAAATTACGGTACGGTACGGATAGATCGAGAACGATTAAGAAATACGTGACGGGCGTTGTGTTTGTTCGCTCTCGTAACGCCTGGTGCCTGCACCGGCGAATCGTGTGTGCCGCTCGATTTAGTTACACTCGCTATGTTGCCTTTGACTCGAGCTTCGATCGAGCCGTAAACGGCCGCTGTTCGACGCGCTCTCGACAATACGCACCGTCCCACGTGTTACCGATGGCTACGGGCTATTCGCCGAGCTACGCGAAAGAATCGAGTTCTTACACAATCCGTGCGAAATTAACCCCCGGTCTATCGATAATCGTCCTTTAACTAGCCATCGTGTGTCGAAATTCATACAAGATTAATTGTATTTTTATGCATATACCTCAAACGATTCGAACGGTGATCGGCGTTAAGCGTATTTCTAATATACATATACCCTTTATATAGTACTGTAGAAGAAACTTTTAAAGAATAAGTAGCAGCATAAGTCTACCGACTTGCTAAAGCTAAATTTCATGTCGATCGTTCGACGATACCGTCAACTACGATGACACGTATTTCAAAACACGTATTTTAAAAAAAAAAAATACTAAAGCCGTTCGTCTGAACGAGGCTGACGCTGTTAATACAAATGGAGCGTAAATAATTAAATTTGTACAGGAGGTAACCAATTAAAATTACGTTCAAATGAATGAAGCTGTAATCGTAAAAATGGCCATATCGCGATAAGAAAAATGTCACCAGCGGTACGCGGTTCTAACGAATAAAGATGCGCATTAAATTACGAGATTGTGTGAAAATCGACGCCGAAGTCGTCGAGTGGTCGAAATTAAGTTCTCGATATAGGTATCCTTCGTTGTGTCAGGAAACGAGTAGATCGAGAGCGATTAAGAAAGCCGTGACGGTGCATTGTGTTTTCTTGCTCTCACGAGACCGCGTGTGCTCGGTTTATGCTGTTCGAGCCTACATCGTTCTTGCGGATCGGTGGTTGAGCAAGGCGCACGTGTGCGTTGCACGTGTGTAGACGTACGAGCGTGGATGGTGGCGGCGAGGCTGCTGTGGTACCGATCTTCGTGGCCGCCCAGGGTCATGCCCTACCCTCTCGCGCTACACAATAATCTTCTTCCTCGTCGTGTGTGCTCTGGTATCTCTACAGCGCAGACGACTCCATAGTCGCTTCGTTTTTCTCCCCGCGAGCCTCTGCCCTTTCGCAAAGGTCCCGTGATCGGCGTTGCGGCCGTACGCTTGTCCTTCTATCGTTTCTCTTCTTCTCTTGCCCTGTCCTTATCTTCCCCACCTGCCCTTTTTCCCGCTCGTCTGTCCAATATGTGCAACTCTTTCTCTTTTCTTTCTCCTTATCTTTTCCCTTTCACCCCCCCCCCCACCTCCCCCGCCTTCCCCCCGCCTTTTTTTCTCTTTCTTTTCGGTTACGCTCGTTCCCCTCCTTTCTCGAGGGGAATGAAACGTATTTATACGTAACGTTCGCTACCTGAGACGACAAGCCGATAACGTTCCGATAATTTTTTCACATGCAAATTAGATGGTGTTTCGACAATTTTATTTCTGTTTCATAGTAGCGAGTAGCTTTACGTAGCAACTTTATGATTCCGGTGATAATGCATGCCAAGATTTGCAACACGGTTTTATAAATAACTTGGCGCATGTTGCGGTCTCTCCTTTTGCAAATCTCGTTCGATCGACATTGCGGCGGCGCACTGGCCCTCTTTTCATCCTTTCCATTTGCTTCGTTCCTTTCTTTTCTCGTCCTTCTTGTTTTACAGCCTTGTCTGGATTTTTTGTCCGCGCGGGCAATTTTGTTCGGCAATTCGAACTGTACGTGAGGACGCAATCACGTCGTGGTAAGACGAGTGGCTCGATCCTCCGAGTACTACATACATCAATGTGTTAATTTCACTTTCGTTCTTTTCTTCCGTTTGTGTTTCGTGTACGTTGATCTAACAACAGCGGTATGTTTCGCATTTTCCTTCTCGTATCGTGAATACGGACTGTAACGTATCTGATTTTACTTATCAGCAACGATCGTGGTTGCGTGAGCGTCATCTCGAGCTACGACTTTATGTAAATATTTGAACGCGTACACGGCGAACAATAATTAATGATAATAAATCGTGACCAAATTGATTTTTTCAATTCTTAACTTACCTTTATTAAAATTCTTTACGCCGTATCAGGATAATATCTTAATTACGCTCTTGCCATCTATAAACAAGTCGTTTATTTATACGTTTGTAATAGGATGTACTCGATTCTATTTCCGTTAAGAGCGAAACTTCTAATTCTTGCTGTAACATCTCAGTGGGTTCCTTGAACCGTCAAAGCGAATGAACATAAAGTCATTCTTTCACAGCGAAGAGTACGCGTATGTCTGCATATCCGATCGAACGGAACGAGAAAGACGCATTCCTCTACTTCTTGTCGAGTTCTCGTTACAGCGGACATTCTTTGTTATAATAAGAAGCACGGCTGCCTTCTACATAGTAAGTAGTAAGTCTTTGCTTCATAAATTTTCTTCGTACGATTTTGTTTTCTCCCCTGTAGGAATAGAAGTATAGGAATAAAAAATACTTGAAATTCTTGAAAGAAAAGATTCTTTGATCCTTATACTCGCGTTAATTTTTCTCCTTTATGTACGTTCTGTTTTCTGTTCTTCGCTTCTTTCTTCGCGCTTTATCCTCGTCCCGTACTTTACTTGGAATGAAATAGCTTGCAGACAGGTAACAGTCGGTATTACGACTTACGCTTTCTTCAGCAAGGCGCCCCCCATTGATCAAGTAGTTCATTAGCAGAATAGTACCGCCTATAACTTACACATTGAAGCTATATCTTTACGTTAAGTCGTAACCTTTCGCTATACCCGCAAGTCCATATTATCCATCCAGGATAAATCAACAGGATAAACGAAGAAGGATCAAACGACGAGCATCGTGTAAAGGTATGGCTATACTTTGCACAGCAACGAGCCTCGTTATCCGGCAGTCGCGAGTTTCAAGTCGCACGTACAACGACGCCAAAGTTCGCGAGAAAGTAAGTCGAAAGGGATACGGACGTAGGGACGATCGTTTCGCCGGTCGCGCGAAATGGAACGACGCGCGCGGCTTCTCGAGCAGCAAAGGGGAAGATAGAAAGCCGAGACACCCGTAGGAGCTCGCCGATTAACTCTGAGGTCTCAAACGAAAAGCAGTTAGGTCGTCACGCGTTGCGGTTTTGCAGATTCGCCGGCGTTGTCGCGGAAATTGAGCGGATTCAAGCTTGAACCCACGATGGAACGGAGTTGACAGAGCAAAGGACGGAGTAGAGGATATCGCCGTGACGGAAAAGAAGAAGGGGGAAGGAGAGGCGGAGAGAAAGAAGAGGAGGAAGAAGGAAAAACAAGTAAACGGAAAGACAGATAGCTACGGTGAAACGGGGATGGAAGGGAGAGAAAAGAGGGTCGAGGGTGGTAAATGGAGGAGAAAGGAGCAACTCGATGGAGCAAAGGAAGAAAGAAGAGGCAGCAAACGGCAGAAGCTTCAACAACCGTCGGTGAAGCGAAAGGAGACACGACGGGCGCCAGCCCAAGAGACACACAGGTGGGCGTGGCGCCTATCCCTACGCGGCGCACCGGGTCGCCACGATATGAAATTATATACGTTGGCTAAGGGTATATTCGTCTTTGTTCCATTCCCTTTTTCTTTTCCCGCCGTCTCGTTTCGTCGTTCGCCCCGGCAGCTCCCTGCGTCCGCATTTGCTTGCAGTCGTATGCCGGTTGCAGTCGCAAAGCCAAGCAAGAGTGCGGCCGCGAGCACAATACGAATAAATAAGAAAAACCTTGTGCGCGCTTGTTCCGTCACGAGCTGTGGTCGACAGCACGGACGCCGCCGTCTCATCTCGCGGCGGCCAATCAGCCTCGTAATCACTGAGCTCTCTGAACGTTCGTTGTTGCCGGTGACTTAGGCTCTACCTACTGGCTTAACGCGCCGCGGCGACGACGATGACGGCGACGACGACGACGACGACGACGACGGTGGCGGTTCGCGATAGTCTCTTCTTCCTTCTACTCCTCTGCCATCCTCTCCTCTCTCGTCGTTTATCCTGCACGACTTTACTCCGATCTCCGATCTACCGGGGTTAGCTTGCGTACCTATCTAGTACCTAACTCCGCCTCGTACGTACTCACGTGCTCGTTCGTTACTCGCCGCTGCTACTCACAACCGAGCTTCACCCTTTTTCCCTGCCCAACGAGTAAGGAACGAAAGGAAGGCTGTAGCTTCTTCGGCAGACACGGATCGACGCAAGGACCACGAGTCTATAACGATTTCTTTCAACGACTTTATGTTTGAAATTTCAACGGTTTCAATCTCTCGGAAAAAAAAGAAAAAGAAAAAAAGAAGAAAAAAAAGAAAAGAAAATCGAATGTCAGTATGGTTCTTCGAACTACACTCACGCGTACGCGTCCGGTAGAATGAGATAAAAATGCTTGTTCAATTTTAATTCCTGATATAAGAGGAAAGATGAATTCGATGTCAACGGTATAATTGCAGTGTCTAAACCGGCGCCAATGTAACCAGACAAATGCCACGAGTTTTGCGATGTTCGAGAGGACAACTCGGGCGATAAGTCGGCAACTTGAACGTCACGGTTGTCCTTCTGAAAAACGTAGAAGATACTTTCGAGAAAAATGAAAATCCAGTGTTCGAAGGGAGGACCGAGAATCGAGTCGGCAAACATTGCGGATTTATATATCATCGAACGCTGGAGCCTCTTACAGAGATTTTCACCATGGATGGTAGATTCGATGATATAAAAGTTCAACCTCGTCTGGAAGACGAACGGTTTTGCACGTTTACGAATTACGAAACGTTTCGTCGGCCTGTTTATATTTGGTATTTGAAAAATTTCAACATCTTTCGCCATTAAAAAGATTCATTCATTTACACGGGATACGAATTCGGATTTATACGGGATAGAAGCTTCTTGCATATATGTAGATTCTTGATTATTGCGAAAGCTTGCCGTAAGAAAGTATTAATTACATAGCCCAGCATCGTCACGGTAGACGTAACCATTTCGCATCCTTAGTAGCGAGTTTTCATACGAGCAAGCATTGCTTCATGCTTGGTATGCCATACAATCTCGAAGAGGAAGGTGACAATTAAGGCACTGCGCCTTCTGTCTGTCTGTTTCTCTGCTACAAATGTTCAGCGCGTCCCCAATTAGCGGTGTTACCTTTTGAAAGGTGCACCTATTGTACCGTATGCATGTGACACAGGAAGAATACGAGTGTGCACGCTGATAGCAGTGGGTGGGTACGAAGGGACAGGAAAAAAACAATAGACGAAGACGTTCGTTCCAGGTGTAATCTGTATGTGGAGGTAGGCCCAACCCTTGCTTTACGAACCGAAGCACACCTGCTAAATAGTTTGAAACACAATCTCGATGCTCGACCGTGTGCGCAAATTTGCAGCTGCATTCGACCGGCTTTGGATCTATGTTACGCTTAGGGAGTCGATAGATGCAAAAAATTTCCTTTCTATCAACCACTTCCATTTGTTTCCTTCCTCTTCGTCTCTTCGGATGACAGATGACATTTTCTATTATCGACTTTTACGATCGAGTTTCTCATGGAATGGATAATTTATTCTGTTTGCGAAAATACAATAGCGAGATATAGTTCATATTCGACGAATCCCGTGTTACGGAGATTGGTGGCTGCGTAGAACCGCAGATGGACTGATATTGAAATGGAATCACGCCCTCGACAGATCGGACTACGTTCCATCTCCAGGATCTTACACGCTTCAAGATATCGTACGTATTTCGTGTTACAGACACCACGATTCTCCTATCCGCTATCGTGTATTTCCATCGATCTGTCTTGCACGTTCTCCGCGTGTCTTTTTACGTGTCACGATGTACGCACGCGTTTTACCGCGTTTTATCGCTATTTTCCGCAATTGGTATAGGCCAGCTCTATGCGATATAAAACACTCGGCCTTGTACAGTTACTTAAAAGTAGCCGAATACTTTTCTTTCAATGATCAACGTCGGAAGACGAAGAAAATAAATATTCGTATATATATGATGCAGCATTTCGAACGAAAGTTCGTCGCTTTCGAAAGATAAATGGATGATTACGGCTGATAGCTGATTCGAAAATACCGTCCTTGTCGTAAAAGGATGGAATAACGTGGTGTCTCTGAGATAGAACCTTCCTCTTCTTCTCTCCCTCTTTTCTACGATTTTATAATTCGTTCGTCGGTTGCGCGAGGCCCATGAATACGTTCGTTGTTCGTAGATGAACGTTAACGACGTACGTACGTACGCGTGCAGTGTTTAAGAAGTAGAACTTTTAAAATTTTCGCGAACATAGATGACGTTTGTGATCGAACTTTGTGTCCGATGTATCCAGATAAATGAAACGTTCGTTTGGCAGTTTCATTCGGCCAATTCCACTTTCCCGATATTTCATAAACGTCTTCTATTTAACGGGTCGATAACTGTTCGCGGAGATTCACCTTTGAGCTTTCATAGTTATTTACATAGACGTATAGCGCGATACTACTTTGGGCGAGCGACTTGTAAATTGCAGGAAGCCTGGCAGTTCCGAGTAATTTAAATCAGAGGATACGTGTATTACCATCGATACCGCGAGATATGCATTCATTTGCGGTGGAAGCTCGTGGTCGCAGCAAATCCTCGTTCAATTTGCGATGTTACAGATGAAGATCTTCTGTTACCCCTCCCTCCGTTGCTACCTTGCCATCCCGCCTATTATCTACAACCTTTCCAATCCTTTGCCTCGCTTCGTTCTCCCGACCGCGTGAGAAAACGCATCGAAGGTAATACGTGACGCGTGGTTTCGAATCAGCTCTAGCGCCAAGAATGCAATTCGATCAAGAGTTACAAGGGGGGAGCATTGTCATGGTCGAAGATACAATTTCGAGACTTTTAACTTATTACGTGCCGGATCTTTCGGATATCGTGAAAGAAGCTACATGGTACATCTTTATTAAATCGTACGGCCGGCGTCGCTTACCATCGCACATCCTATTAAACGTTGAGAAACCTACGGAGTTGTCGATGTAAATGAGATAGATCGGAGTAACAAGTTCGTTCGTATTTTATCCTGAACGGTATTAAACCTTTCGCTTTCCACCAAATTGGCTTCTGTTAGATTATAAATTTTCTGCTAATCCGTTCAGGCATCAACAGTTACAATCGCGTTGAAATCAAACCTATCGATATTAATCACGAGACGCGTAATTTCTCATGGTAACGCTTCTCCGCCTATCACCGGTTGATAATTTGCGAAACGATACAGGTATCGCACTGATCGTACCAAAGAAGCGGTACGATCTTCTTTTTCGTCTGCCGTGTACACTTGCTGAACAAGGGGAAAGACGACGATCGAGCCCGATAATAATTTTTATCGTCACCGGGCCGGCTGAATTTGTTTGCTCGGCTGGTTGGTGGATGATGATCGCTGGTAGTGTGATCATCGGGGTAACCGAATGCCGCGTGGAAAGTCCGTGGCAGCTTCGGCGAGAGATGTATGTATAACGTGAGCGTGTATGTCACGGGCAGTCACGACCGCAGACACGGCCTCGTCTTTCTCTCGGCTCTCGGTGCCTCCTCTCTTTCCTTCTCTCGTTCACCGATGCACCAACGTTCCAATGTATCTGCCGAGATGGCCAGCTCTGCTCGGGCCTCGCCGGCGCGTCCGTGCGGTTGCATCCGCACGGTCGCGTTCAAACGTGTTACGAATCCCTTATACGCGTATATACGAACAGTTTAAGGTGTTAAGTTACACGTGCCGGGCCCCCTGATAACCTTTATGGCGGGTGAAAGAGTTTTGCGGACGATGTTGCTTCTTCTTGCGGCCAGCGTGCACCAATGGTCGAGCTTTGCTTGACTTTTTAACCCTCCGCCTCGCCTCCAACTGATACATCAGCCTTCTTTCAAAGCGATCATTAGGATCGTTGCCTGCTCGAATAAGCGCAAGGAACGTAGCTTTCTGGAAGGCGACCGAAAGAAATTACCGAATCTTATCGCTAATCTATCGTTATATCTCCGTTTGCTTAATCTTTAAATGAAAATAAGAGATAGACGATGTTTCGCGATTTTTGAAATCGTGAAGCTTAAGAACGATTACCGCGTAACGATTCTATATACGCGTGTATGTTATAAACGTTACAGCGAATCGTTGCATTAATTTGTCTTTTACGTTTGAAACGTTTAATTTTCACTCAAATCCGCGAGAGACGTTTAGGATGTATAGGTAGGCGGCAGGTAGTAATGCGAAACTGGTAGGCGAGCGTATAGTTCATTGTATGTATAATGTGTTGTTATAATCCAGACGTACGATCATTCGTACGAACATATATGAATTTAAGGTGTTACGTTACACGTGCCAGAGTCCGTTTATCGTAGATAAACCGTTTTGGCGTTGCTGCTGTTTGTCGTGATGAATGCTCCCGTTGCTGCTACTCATTATTTACACATGTGATATCTATACCCACGTAACAACTCTGAATTAATTCCTTCGAAATAACGGAGGAATTCGTTTCATACGGCCCCTGTCGTAAATACGAAAGCGCGCCGTTTTACAAAAAATTATTCTCCAACTTGTCTTATTTATTTATTTATTTATTTATTTATTTATTTATTTATTTATATATTTATTTATTAGACGATCGTAGTACAACAAAGTTCTTCGGTTTGAGTAAACGTTCAGATGATTTTTTTTTTTGTTGGCGAAGAAATTGATCTCTGTCTATCTGTGCATCGTTAAAGTAAACGTCCCTTTAACCATTGCGCGTATTAAATGAAAGATCAGTCTGTCGTAACTTTGTGTTACGCTATACGCTTTTAAGAACCAATTCGCTTCCGAGCTGATGCCACTGTTCCGCAACGTTCCGTAAAAATTCCGCGCGTCGTTCTACGTACACGGTATATATAATAAAATCCGATCATCGACGAACGTGTTAGATTGTATACGAATGGAAAAATTTCGATTCAGATAGGTGCATAAAAATTCGCTCGAGTGTAAGAGTAAAATGTACAATAGGCGTTCGAACGATGCATCGGTATCGAGTGTCTACGCAAAAACGTAACTGCGAGTATGTACTTAAGAAGCGCGCACGCAGCCATCTTCAGGTGTTAAGTTACCCCTGTTGGGTCCGGTTCGGTTGCTATCGCAGATAAAAGGTCGGTTTTACCGTGGCTGCCGCGGCGCTATGCTCGACGCGTAAACGTGCGTAACGGCCCGATGAGATACGCCGACCGTTAAACGCGCACACGATATCCAAATAAAATCAAAGAAGAGCCTATGCGAAATAAATATTAGGTAGACGATCGTTTGGGATAAGAGAGGCACGAAGGAGGGGCGGTCCGGGTGTAAGAGGCCTTCGGGTCGTGGCCGCGGGAGATACAAATGATATCGGCTCGAAAACCTGCTCGGAGCCACCTTGCCTCCTGGATAGATATACGCGATTCGTGCCTCCTTTGGATTCGTCGGCCGCGACTACGCGTGCAAACAGCCAACAGTACTCTTTCGATCTTTCCGAAAAAGCTCGATGGGACGGGAAAGTTGCCCGGTGATTGATCTCGCGCGGCTTAACCTTTGTATGCTGATATGGTACAGAGAAAAGCAGCGTGATTCGGCGAACGATCATTGAAATCTGTACAGATTACTAAATACCAGGCCATCGTAACAACGCCCCGAGTTAATCTTCTCGTTGATCTCGCTGTTTGCCAGATAAACGGCTAACGTTGCGTCTGTTTGGGAAATAGAGGTTCGCACGAAGAAACTTTAAATTCCGGCTGTTCGACTCTGACTATGCAAGAGTTGTTTAAAATCTTATCTTATCGGATCGTTGATCTGAAATTGCTAGATATTGGTGTAACTTCTGCTGGTTATGAGCGTGAAAACGCGCGACAAAACGTAACCGATATCACGATTCTTTTTCTTTTTCTTTTTCTTTTTTCTTGTTTTGTTTCTTCTTCTTCTTTTTTTTTTTTTTTTTTTTTTTATAAAAACACCGATCTTACGACGAAATGCTTTGAGACAGAGATATACGTAAATGTTCCGTTTAAACATCTTGTATGTAAAAGGGTCGAGGCACGATGCGTTTCTGACTCGTCTGATCTCCATCGCGTTTAATTCAAGGTACGTCACAAACGTTACATTACGGATACATGCCTATAATTAGTTCTAATGTTCCGATCATATCATATTCTGCCCGACCGCTATTACGTAGCAAAGATGTAATTGAAGTAATTTAAACATCGTCAGGCGCTATTAAAGTGGCACGTATCGTAGGGTAGGGATCATCGACGACTGTCGTTAGGACACCTAAATGTTCAATTAGCACGTAAAACGTTAATTATGCGACTGGTGGAACAGCCAAAACATTCGCGCGATGAGCCATTTTAGCCACTCTAATTAATAAATCGGCAACAGCGGCGCGCGGATTGTTTATTCGTACGAGCGCTCGGTTAAATCTAAAGTGTCCGAGTTCTTGAAGCGTGCATAAGTCGGGACCCCACGCTGGCCTGGCCTCAACATTTTTTACCCCGTCCGGAGGAATAGGTGCACCGTACGGAGGAGCTCCAGTAACGATGGATTCGAACGAGCGTTCATTCCGCGCGATCAAACCGTTCGTATCGATCGCGATCTAGCGGTAAATTAATCCGCGATATTCATAGGATAGGACGAAGAAGAAATATAAAATCTTACGTTATCACGTTGTCGTGTCCCGTTTGAACTAATTTGTTAATGTAGCGCGAACGATAATGGTTTTTCATCGAATCTGATCTCAGGCTCGAGAGCGTTAAAACCAAAGTTTATCGATCTCGTTCCGTTGAGAAAGCAGTGCTTACGTGTGCCAGGTGCACGGTAATATACAATACTTTCGGCGTGATCGTGCGACGGTACGTGCACATAGCGAACTACGCCAGAGATCGATGTAACAGAGGGGCATGTATACCTACGGTAAGTAGATACGTATATACCTGCAGCCTCCAAATACACTTTATGAAATTCCATTTTATGGTATCTTGTCGGAGTCGGGGCCTTCGATTTGGTGCTAAGAACTGAAGCAACAGGTGCGACGCTCCAGCCTTTACGCCGTTACCCTCAGAAGCTCAGGTAGTACGTACGTTGTCGAGGCAAATCATTTTAAGAAATCTTTTATTCACCTTGTTCCTTCCGTTGTATAGCCGCGTGTATCTATTGTATTCCTCTATATACGATATATCCTATATAGTAATTTTATATATGACTGTCCTTACGTGCATAAAATTTCAAAAGTAAAATTTATATATATATATATATATATAATAATTTTCTTCGGTGATTTAAAATCGATACATGGATTCTCGACAAGTATATCGTAAAATATCGGTAGTTCAACGGATAACCAATGAGAAACGAATTTGTTTATTTGATAAATAGAGCTAATGTTTATTTGATCGTATTGTTTGGACGAGCTTGCGCGATGTCGCGGAGCCATCGCTATGGCTATGCTTCGGATCTTTTAAGCGGCAAGCAAACCACTCACGCAGCGCAGCGGACCGCGAAATCGACGCTCACATATGAACTGGGAACGAGAGAGTCTCCTTTTCTTCTCTTTTGCTTCTCTATCTTGACGTGGAAACGAAAGAACAACGAAAGAACGGATCGTGCACGATCTTTACCGCCAATTTTCCACATCCATTCGTACGCCTTTCCACCATTCCCTCTATCTCTAACGATCGTTTCTTGTTTCTTAACGCGGACCGTTTCCTTGTACATCCTCCGTGTACGTTAACAGAAATCGTCCTCCTATTATTTACGCGTATAAGATTCTGAATTTTCATTTCTTCTTATACGTACCTTTCTCTTACGATATTTCTCTCTTTGAAATATTATCGTCTAGAATATCATTGTACGATACTTTCCCGTATCCGTTGATCATTGTTGGGCCGTCGACGATCCGTAAGACTTTAGATCGGGTCGATCTTAAAATACTTGCCAATTTTTATACTCTCGTTTTACACGGCAAAAACCACAAGTGGCAATTATTAAGTAAGATATAGGATATAGATTAGAATTAGATGTTCTAAAATTCAATTCAAAGGCTGCTATCGAGCAGCCTTTATGCCAATCAACGATACCAATCGAGCGTTTCGGTTAATATCGTTGCGTATATGTTTCTTTTGTCGTTCTAATAAAAATATTTTGTGAAGAAACAGCTTTAATTAAGAATCTGCAGAAATAGTTGCCGATTAGGAATACACAGAGTGTTCGTAATTACGTATGACAGTACGGGGAACATCCGTGCTTCAGAAGGTGAAAAATTCATTGGGGGAGAAATTTTATCTGATCGAAACACGCCACAGTACTCGTGACACCCTTCTGGGGTTGCTCCGAACAAATTGCTTTCCCTCGGACCAATATGATTAATTAACGTGGAAAACTAAATCGATATAATGGCGCGTATACCAAGTACGAGCTGAGAAGGACTGTCAAAATTTAACTCTAATTTTCTAATTTTTGGCGAAGGTTATAAATATATATATATATATAAACAGCGCTATTTCCAACCTGATTAAACGCGTTTAATTTCCCAGCAATTTTTAACAAGTCGCTTTAATAATTTGCGAAAAGTATCTATCGAAATTTACGTCATTCGACATACGATTGCATGTATTAATTTGTATCAACTATATTTAAATTGTATCTCATTTGATAAACTAATCGATAGAATAGCATTGATATATAGCGCACATATAACAGTGGTATCGATTCCATTACAAAGAGAGAGAGAGAGAGAGAGAGAGAGAGAGAGAAAGAAAGAAAAAGAATAGTTTCCACGGTATAAAGACTGGCAGAGCTCGTGATCGAAGAGGAGCAGGCCCGTTCGAAAGACACGTATGCGAACGTTTCGTTCGAAAGAGGGAAGGGAAGGGAAGGGAAGGGAAGGGAAGGGAAGGGAAGGGAAGGGAAGGGAAGGGAAGATAGATTTATGCTGGATCGCCAGGCACCGCCGTGTTCGTGTCACCCCTGCAGGGAAGGGTGACTAAGAAGAAGGAGTGGAAAGCAAAGCAGGGTAAGGGGGCAAAGAGGGAGTTTTAATGTATGCCTACCGAGAGAGGCTATAAAAATCAATACCTCAAATTACCAGGCAGTACTTAATTTTCTTGGAGCAACCAGCCCCGGCACGCTGCCTCTCTGTAACTCCCCCTTTACCACCACCTCCCTCCTCTTTTCGCGAAACTCTGTTCCGTCGGCTGTGGATCGACCAACGAGACGGATTTCCCTGCATTCACGTGCATTTTACTTCCAGCAGGTCCTGCAATTACGCGACGCGGAAGTATTTTTAAATTTTAAAGGGAAGAATGCGGTATTAAAAATGCAGCAACGACGACAAGAGCCACTCTCTTTATCCTTCTCTCTTTACTCGTTTCGTTTTTCTTCTCTGTGTCCCTCCTCCACCACCACCTCCTCCTCTTCCTCCTCCTCCTCCTCCTCCCTCCCCCGCCTCCACCATGCTCGTCTTAATCATTAAACCATGGAGAGGGGCGGGCCAGAAGCGGATCTGAATTACTTACAAATAAGTGCCGATCTCGGATGTTCTTAAACTCGTATTGAAAGCCAGAATTATCGGAGATACGAGTGGAGAGTGCTCTTGCGGCTTATTGAATTACAGAAATTAAAGTTCATTTGCGCCAACGGAAAGATAACTTTTGATATTGGTACTCGTGTATAAACCACTGAAAGAAAGGTTGTGCGTTTCCGTTCTCGTAGTTCTTCGCGGCTCCTCCGAATATCGTGCTTTTTTATAACGTACCGTCGTTGTTCCTGTCGATCGATAAAATCTTCATATCGATTTTGACAGAGCTGTTACGTGCATGATTAAGGAAAGGAAAATAAATTAAATTACAAAAGCTCACGTATTTCGTTCGATCGCTATTTACCATGTTTACTTTCGCACGGGTTCGGATATTCAACACGCAACACGTACGTCGCGTGATTTAACAGAGTGACGCTAATTAATTACACTGGCGGAAAAGAAAATGGGATCCCGTAGGCCTCGACCCTTGAGCGGCAAGCAAGATTACGACTCAACTCTAGCGGAAGGGTTGAAGCCCTGCCGCTTGATTTTATTGTCCGCCTTCTCTCTCTCTCTCTCTCTCTCTCCCCCCCCCCTTTAACCACCCTCGATTCTAGCCACCGTCGCGTCGCATCGCGACGTCCTGCTCTCCTTCCTGCCCGACCCGTCTTAGTCTCTCGTTTCTTTCCCTTGCTTTCCCTTTCGTCGAGTATACCGACGGTTACCGATGGTAGAAAAATTTCTTCCGCGTACTCGTACTTATGTCTTTTCGTGTGCGATCGTGCGGTGATGTTAGCGTGCCAGTGTCTGACGATCGACTGACCCGCGCAAGGCTGACCGGAAGAAAGTGTCTTACCTATCAGAGGTCGATACGCGAGACGTCGAGGCTCTTGAAAGTTAACGCGCGTTATTTGCCCTCCTATCGAACTTTTGCGTTCAACGCACGGCTTCTTAATTGTAGCTTGTACAAGATGCTGAAAGCCTGATGTTACGCGAGCAGATAATTTCCTCGGGAAAAATAGACGAAAGAAGCGTAATGCAAAGAGTTAATTACGCGTTCAAAGGCATGGGATTCTCGATCCCAGAGGGGATCCGTATCTAGCGAAAGTGTATACACGCGTACGTCATTAGTTTATACGTTATACAAAACGTACAATTAATTTAGCACGTACGAACCGGATTTTTAAATCGCAGATCGCGTCGCGTCGTTCGAGTAAGTAACGAAATACGAAACAGATCTCGAAGCAGATACGATAATTTTTATCGGTAAAAAAATTGAAAACGAAGTTCGCTTGCCTTTCTTCTCTCGTAGGGCACTCGTAACGTTGCCCGATGAGTCGTAAAAGCGAAAATCATGCGCGTCCTTGCTCGTCTATCCTTTTCCGCGATCAGAATCGCTCAACGTAAACGGTTCTCCTCGGTGCCCGACGAGTCGAAGAGCAAACGGACTGGTTGCGACGAGTAGTACGTACAAGCTATAATCCTACAGCGTGAACTGACCACCGCTAGATTGTGCTGGTCATGGTCGTTTCGACTCTCTTCGTGTTCTCTCTTTTCTCAGAGTGGTCTCTTCTTTCGTGGATCGAAAAAGGATGAAAGAAAGACAGATAGGGAGACAGGGAGGGGTGCAGAGGTCAAGGGAGAGGTTGGGCGACCCGAGAAAAGAGGGAAAACGAGAACGAGGTCCGAGAGGGAAAGTTGCGAGGGTGGGTGATAAATTGATAGTGGACGTGCGCCACGCGCCCTTCCCTAGGCCAACAGGCCGACAGACCAGCGGACCGAATGACACCCTCACCCCGATCAGCTGCCCCCGACTGTTGATACTTTTCCTCGACTGGAATTAAATGATCATCGCGGTCGTTCAGTCACGTAAGCTATCACTCTGCTCCAGAGTCGGGGCATAGTCGATAGAAGGCATCTAATTCGGGGTAGGGTCAATCCGTTTCCCTTCGCTTTTATAGCATTACGCTTGTACGGTACAGGATTTTTCTTTTTTCTTTTCTTTTTCTTTTTCTTTTTTTTTTTTTTTTTCTCGCACGCGTAGATTTAGACACGTTTGCCTTCACACAGGCTTGTTAAAAGCCGCGAGCACGTGACGTCTCGAGGTATTCGCGGGCTCGCAGATAGATAATACGGCATACTGTGAGTCGTATTTGCCGCGTGCAATTGAACGTGTCGGAAAGCTACCGAAAGCTGTACACGCACGATATACGTACAAGTACGACGATCGTTAAAGGAGGAAGACGCGATAAGCAAAGCATGTATTTGCTGATTTTCTGATTTCGATGTCACTTTACGATTGGACGGAAAGCTTTTGATACGACGCGATTACAAACGTGAAAAGAATCCGCGAGGTTCTCTCGCGGATAGGTAATGATAAAACAACAGGTGAGCAGTCCCGCAGACCCTACGCGAACGATGTTCGTAAATCCATGTATACATATGGATGTGTATATGCGTGACGATGATTTCGTGACGATATACGGATCGAATAATGAACGTTTTAAGATCGTTCAGAGGTTTCGGAGGGTTTCGCTTAATTGATTCCGGGAGGTCATGAAATAATGTAAGACGCGTTACGTGTAAAAGCGACGAAAGCCGAAGTTTCCAGTCAGTGAGAAAGGATGAGGTCGAACGGGTCGAAAGGAGAGAAAGTGGATGGTAAATCCGAAGCCAAGTTTCTGACCTTGTTCGGCTTATTTACATAAAGTATCCTTGAATAGACGTAACGTACATAAAGAAATAATCATGTTTAAATCTGAAGGAGAATGCAGGAAGAAACGCAGTGTAATCGTTGTTGAATATCATCGTGATCGTCAGAATTGCATGAAAACTAAAACGATCGATTATCGTAATCGAATTACGCTGTCCTCTTTAACGAATACTGTGAGAAAGTGAAATTTGTTTACTCGTTGATCTAGACGTGGATGCGACGCTAAAACTTTAAGTGAAAAGAGAAAGAATCGAATAATCGGAGTTAATAAGTGGCAATAAGTTTGTACGACGGAAAGGAAATGTATCGTTTGTAGCGCGTGGGCGAAGAAAATTGCGAATAGATCTTTTTCACGTATTTTAGATTAGTCTCGAGTTTATCGTAAGTTCGTAAATAAAATCAAAATTTTTTAATAGAATCAAATAATGCGACTAATATTCGATGGAAAGACACGCTTATTAATGCACGAATTATTAATGTTATTGAATAATGTACACAACGACTCGACAAGTTTCAACGACAAGTATTTCCTTTCTTCTCGTCTTTTCCCAATCTGCCCGCCTGTCTTCCTCTGTGTGTGTGTGTGTGTGTCTATCTCTCTCTCTCTCTATCTATCTATCTATCTATCTCTATCTCTATCTCTGTCTCTGTCTATCTATCTGTCTATCTATCTGTCTATCTATCTGTCTATCTATCTCTGTCTCTATCTCTTCAAAAGGAACACGGATTAAGAAGGTATAAATACACAGAGGCAAAATATTGAACTCACCCGCTGCCGAGTAGCAACCGTAGGCTGGTCGGAGGAATGTCGGATGCGACCTCCGTTTTAATCAGTACGAATCCGAGTTATTAAAATTCCTGCAGAATTTTCGCGGTTGAATAGAGCGGGTGGCCGAGGAGCGGCGCGAAGGAGCGCGGCCCGGCCGCTGCGAAGGCAGCAGCGTCTGAAAGAAAAAGAAGTTCATTCATTGCGATAGACGGAAGATATAGAGAGTAGAGTGGAGCCGAGGCTGCGTCGGACAGAATATCGGCAAACTAAAAACGTTAATTTATTCAATGGTAAAGGGGCACGAAGACACGAGAGTACTGCAGCCTAAGAGACGAGCCTGAGAACGAGGAAGAACATAGAGCGAGGAGGAACTCTGGAGGAAGGCTGATTGAGCAAGGACTTTCGGTAGGGTCGAACAGGGGCGAAAAGGGTGGTTTCACCGGAGAGGAACCGATGAGAGGGCGGGAGGAGGAGGAGGAGGAGGAGGAGGAGGAGGAGGAGGGGGAGGGTGAAGGGACTTTGGAGTCAAACGAAAGCCTCCGGCAGTTTTTCTACCAGCTCCGTTGGAACTCTTGAGTTTCGCAAGTTTTTTCTTTCTGATTTTTCTAATTAATTATCGGTATTGATTGGTTCTCGATTTGACTGTGGAACGCCTTTGGCTACAGAGCGAAGAGATGGAAATGACCGCATAGAATAACCGTAAAAGAGAGGAGAAGCCAAGCGAATTAACTGTCCATAATTTGCCCCGAGTCGTGATTAAAGAGTGGCTTTACACTGAAAGCCGAGCGAAGGATTTTTCGATATCTATTCTTTGCTTTTTCTTCCATGCTTTACGAAGAGCTACACCTTTGTGCCAAGTCTTTCAGGCTCGTACGATTGTATTCCCTTGTCGTAATTACGATACGCGTAACCTACGCGTAATGTGTACGTGGATGGCGGCGATTACCTAGAACATCGATTGGTAGGTATACGACATAGTACGGCGTAAAATGATTTAATACGATCGATCATCGACACGAAAAGGTATAGGAAGGAAGGAAAACTTCTTTTCTGGCTGCGCTAAAATTTGCGATTTGTTTCCCTCGAGTTTTAAATCAAGAGTCACGTTAACTTCGAACGTAGAATGGTAAAAGTTGTTTGAAATGCAGCGAGTGCATTGCAAAAAGGAAGATAGATTGCCTGGGATAGTTACCACAGGAAGAAACAAGAATGGAATAACGGTTGGGGAAGAGGGAGTTTGGAAATATTGCGATTTCGAAAGAAACTGAGACATCGAAATAACGCTGGTGTGTCCTTTTTTTGGCAACATCGATCGAGGATATATCATCGATAATCGATACGAGCCTTTATGGCCAATGTGGAAGTTAAATATTGTTCGGTTAAACGGACTTGCATCATGCGGAGAACATATGCGAGGCGGGGGACGTTGCGAGATTGGGTGATGAAAGGAACGTTTGGAAAAATCGAGCGGCGAGCCTTGCACGGAAGAATCGAATCGTACGAGACAAAAGGCGGCGAAGGGAAGAGATTTCGGTGAAAGTAAGCCAACCCGTTCGGTTGGAAAGTAGAACAATTATTTCGACCCTCGAGCAGCCCTGTTTCGTCGTTCGCAGCCCGGGACAATGGCGAATAAAGCAAAATCCAGTGCAGCGCCGTCCGCAGAACCGACGATTAACCATTCACGACTTTTTCCTCAAATCCATCTAGCCGCGAGTGCCGGTGGAAGTTTCTCGGAAGGTGGTCAGTACGTTGTAAGACGGAGGATTGATTGCCTCGGAGGTTTCACGATGAGGCGGCGGGAAGCGAGGGCGAAGGGGACGGGCGGAAGGGAACCGCGGGCGAAAGCAAGAGAGACAACAACGGAGAGTTAAAGCGGACGAGTGCGGTGCAAGGCGAAGGAGAACGAGAAGGAGATAGGTAAAACGACGATGGGGTGAGCCAAGGGGTGAACCGTGGGGCTGAGAATGCGGCCAAAGTACGTGAGCGGGGGGATGACTTGTGGTTGTGTGTCGCAAGATAGGGTTGCTATATATAGCGCGTGCTCTGTCCTACGTCCGTCGGTCCGTTCGTTTCTCGTCGTACCGTCCGTTCCTAACCGCTTCTCTCCTATCCTCTTGCTCGGAGGTCCTTTCCAAGACTGCCCTAGGAGAGGATGGACGAGGTGGTCGAGGGTGGCCTGCAGGGATGTTCTTGCACTTCGGACCGTTAGTTGTGTGCACTACCGTGCCGGTGAAATTGTGTGTGAACCCGCACGTGGCTTCACCTACGGTGTCACGGACGCGCGATCGTGTGTGCGAAGAACGAAATACTGGCCGAGGAATTACATACTATCGCGCGAGTCTTGCCATTTATTTCGAACAAGAGCGTCAGCGAGGCTCGATCTATCAGGTGGCACGACCGTTCGAACGCCACGCACAACCGTT
The DNA here is from genome assembly GCA_014825975.1 of Bombus haemorrhoidalis. Taxonomy (NCBI): domain Eukaryota; kingdom Metazoa; phylum Arthropoda; class Insecta; order Hymenoptera; family Apidae; genus Bombus; species Bombus haemorrhoidalis. Next base: position 14,999,505 of record CM026162.1, on the reverse strand, counting down.
CCCCGGGGCGTCGACTATGCGCGTTACGCGTAGAACTAGTACGTAGCTAGGCCTGTGCCTGTGACTTTGTTTCCATCTGACGGGGCTGTTAAAAAGGTTCGCGTGTCGACCTATGCAAAGCAGAATTTTAAAGCGTGCCCGTTCCACGATCCGACGATATAGAGGGATTCGAGTTGCCGAAGTCAGTACGATCGATGGTATGTGGAACGTGTAATCGCGCAACGATTTCCGAACGACTTTGCGTTCCAAACGTTTCCTCGAAATGAAAATAAACCGATCTTATTGGCGGACGTTCGGTCTCGCGCCTTCCACCCCTTTAAAGCGTTCGCTCCGCGAAGCTACGCGAACAGCTGCCCTTCCGTAGATATCGTTAGCCAAAACGAATGTTAAAGTCGAGCGTTCGTTAGGTAAATTCTTATCCAGCGTGCCTTAACGCGACCCTCGTTTTCCTCTCCATTCGAACGACTGCAGTTTATATTTATAAAGTTCGCGTTCACGAGGAGAATGTAAGAAAAGCGCGATAGTTGGCGCGCGCGCGCGCGCGCGCGAGTTCCGGGGAAATCCGATAATTGACCGCCACGGTCAACGAGGAAGTAGGTAAGAATTTGCGGAAACGGAGTGGCCGGCCGGCGACTCCGGAGAAAACATTCTGCCGGAACGAACCGTTCCGGTCGGGACCGCCGGTACCATAGGACGTTCGTACGGGTCCGTAACGAATGGAAGTTCGCTTTATAGGATGACACCCGTTAAATGCCGTAGCTCGCTATAGGAACCATCGGACAAGGCACGTAAGGAACTCGGATATACGTGTACAGGGTCTTTTGCAACGTGTGTGCGCTCGCCCGCACGCATACCATCTTGCGCGAAATCTCACGACAAATACACACATGTGAGAAGCACAATAATTACTATAGGGGTAGTAAGGAGGGCACCCCGCGGGGTAGCTTGGCCAGCAATCGATATATACACACACGCATGGGGGACACGCGTACACATACATAGAGAAACCGGTAGGTGCCAGTGTGAACACACGCGGCAAGCGAGTGCGCACACCGTTACACGGTTTACATAAGTGAAGTTCCTTGGCCACCACCCTCAGTCACCACCTCTTATATACCCCCATCCAGCCAGTGCCACCCTCTCTATCCTCCCACGCTACCCTGGCCCTCTTCCTCCTGCTTTCTGCCCAAGCGTTTCTAATTTGCATTCCCCTCCGTTTGCACTCCTCACCCTTTCTCTCGCTTTCTCCTTCGCTCGTCCCAGCATCTCTCGCTCCCTCTTTCACTTTCTCTCTCCTTCGCCTCCTCCTTCCTCTCATCCTACACCTTCTTCGAGCCATCCACCCAACAACCCCGTTGTCCGTCTTGCGAGGTTTCACGCACACGCGTGCCTTTCGTCCGTGTAGCACGCATACGATGGGAAAGAGGAGGGCGAAGGGGCGAGACAAAGAGACCACCCTTAACTTCGGGCCAGGGAGTAAGACGGCCACGGACGGAGTGTGGGTGTAAGGAGGATGAGGATCGGTCCAGGGCTGCTGCAGTTAGGTTAGGGCTGCCTGTACCTTCTTAATACCTTTCGTCGGGCTGGCTTGTATACCTATACGCTTTGGATCTTGATCGTTAAAGGTGCCGGGGCGATCCGTGTCTTATATAACTTCCATGGACACCCTTGATCTGTTCTAATCATATTTTCGTTGGAAACGATGATTTGCCCTTGGGGGAGTGTTCTGATTAGTCCGTGGGAAATGAAGATTGTATCGATAATTCTATCGGATGTATGGCGCGTCTCGGGCCTGATTCGTTACGAAAACGGCCATGACGTTGCTGCTCGTCACTTTGTAATTTTCACAGCTCCGACTAACCAGTCGGCTTTGGGTAATCGGCCAAATGGCAGAATCGCGAAACAACTTTTCAATTTACAACGGCGATCCGTTCCTTTCCCTTTTCTTTCTTCTTCCTTTTTCTTTTCTTCTTCTTCTTCTCCTTCTTCATCTTCTTCTTCTTCTTCTTCTCCTTCTCCTTCTCCTTCTTCTTCTTCTTCTTCTTTTTTTTTCTTTTCTTCCTCTTTTCTTCCTTCTCCAACGTAAATTCTCCGTGATACAACAAACGTATAGCCGACGCGTTTGGTAACAAAGGTCCCACCCGGTTCCCGTTCTATAGCGATTCGACGCTGCTGCCGTTCTTAACCGCGACTTGACATTTACGTTAGCATATATATTGAAAGCTGATAATTTGGATCAGCGGGAATTCGTTGGATCGCGTCGACATTACGCGTAGAACGTAATTGGCAATCACGGATATAATTTCGAGTCGTTGCGCGATAACGTATCCTAATCGTAGGTATTCGTCGCCATCATTCGTATCGTTCGAGAAAGAAAGACGTTTTTCCATCTCGTCGAGCAAACCTGTGCGCAATCTATACAACGATATTGAATTGATCGTGCTTTTGTTAGGGGGAAGGCTCGATGCATGTCCGAGTTCGCTTAGAAAATTCAGCGATGAAGAAGAGTATGGAAAATGAAGGACGAAGGTGGTGCGTCTAATTGAAGTAATTGATACGCGATTCGACGGCAACATCGACCGAATACGGAGGACCTTCGACGAGAACAATGGTAGGAATGGAGATAAAGAAGGGTCGTGGCGAGCATAATTCCCAAGTATGTTAAGAGATCCCCGACTGACTGACGTATCAGTCAGGGATGGATGGCAGTAAGGGTTACGAGCATCACTCATCAGTAGCGGCCATATTGCCTGCCGGTACCCCCAACCCTTCGCGAAGAGCGCGAGCCCTGATAATTCCCCGACCCCCTTCACTTTCTATCTCCTTTTCTTCTCTCTCTCTGTTTCCCACTTCCTCTCGCGTTCGCTCGCCTGCTCACCCTTACTGCCTTAGTCTTACCGGTTTCTTCTCCTTTTCTCCCTTCTTCCACACACACACACACACACACACACACACACACACACAGCAACGCTTCTTCTTCTTATTTAAACCCCCAGAGCGCGGTGCCCGGGCTGCTTAATGAGAACCTCCACCTCTTCGTACCACCACCACCACCACCACCACCACACCACCACCACCATCACCACCATCACCGCCGCCACCACCACCACCACCACCACCACCGTCGCCGCTGCTGCCGCCTCCACCGCCGCTGCTCACCACTCTTACCACCCCGTCTCACCCCCTGCCTGGTCGCCTGCCTGTTCTCCACCACCCTCCCCTTTCAACCAGTAACGCGGGGTTCACCCAACTCCCAACGTCGAGCTATGACCCCTACACGCGGCCAGCTTGCCACACACGCTACACATTTTAGACTTTTAATATCGATTACACGCTAGAGATAAACGCTTCGTGTTGGCAACAACGATGATCAACGCGCGCGTCGGATCTCGCGGGTCGGTTTCTTCGAGACGCAGGCGAGTATCATCGTCCAAGACGTCCCTCCGCGCCGCCGATAAACTGGACGCTTAGACCCGCAGGTGGGCACGAAGCGCGATGAAAATTCGAGATGTAATTGCGCGTGTCCGTGCTTTTGATAAAACTGATTGGTCGTTTTTGGTCGCTGTTTGTTCAGGTTATCGACACGCAGTTTGTATAAAAATTGAAATTCCCGTAATATTACGGCGATAAAATTTGCTTTCGATGAAAGACAGACAGTATTTTCATGTTTATTCTATGCTATAAAATTGTACGATTCCGTGACTCACGAATGCGATAAAAATATTTTTGACGACGTTACGTTCTCTAGCTCTTATTCGATCGACAGGAATGCCAGGATGATCGGAAAGTCGAACAATGGATTGGAGAATTAAATTCTTCGCCAGTTTTTTAATCCGTAACATATTTTTCGAATAAGCGAGACACGAGGTTCTGGAGGTAGGCATAGATCAATAGTATCTAAAGTATCAATATAGTATCAATCAATGATATCTAAAAGGTTTAAACAAATTCAAGTTAATTCGTAGCAAACATCTACAAACTGATGTCACCTGATGTTTGGTATCGTAAGCACGTACGATCGGTCACTATAATATTCCGACGCTCCTTGAGACAGGACTGACGTTTCTAAAAATTGGATCGAACGAACTTGAGCTTTTTATCGAAAAGCGAAAGGAATCGGTTTACTAAATAACGCGTAAGGAAAATTTTGAACAAATTTGTATCGTATCCGTATGCGTAATGAAAATGTTAACGACGCTCGTGCCAATTATGTATTGCACGCGTTGAAAATTTCATCGAAATCGGTTCATACGGCAACACGCAACTAGCGCCGAAAGATGTAAGAATCTTTGGTCTTTATCGCAGTTATCGGCTAAAAGCGGCGAAGAACGCGTATATGATTGACAGAGATCTACGAAACGTATCGTTCAAATTTTCATTACAGGCAGGGATAAACGTAGTCGTAAAGAAAGAAACTAATTAAAAATTTATTAAAAACTATTAAAAATTTTAATCGTTCGATCCAATCTTGAGAATGTTATTCGGTTTCGGAACTTCGGTGTCCGATTGTCAATGCGATCGACCGTACATAGCGATGGGAAAAAGGGAAATTTCTAACGTACGCTTTCTGATATGATCTTTTGCCAACTAAAGTTCGAAAATTAACCAAGTATCGATCAGATTTTCGTCAATTTGACGAAATTTATTATGAAGAACGGAAACTAATTTGGCAATGGAACGAGGCGAATTTCAACGTTAAATCGAATTGGTAATATTGTCAAATGGCGACCCGATTACGAAGTACTGCAGGGTGACGCATATTAAAAGAAACACGACGATCGTTGACTTTCGGGTTTCGTGATCGATACGATCCCTCACGGTGCCTTAAATTTGACCTAGGAGGGGTTATTACTGTTTCGTGTGTAGTTAACCAAATCAGAGTTTTAATCTGATTTGTGTGTCTTGGTCATTGATTACGTTCGGGCGAATTAGGTCACATGTAAATGAAACTCATAAATCTCTTCTTTCCCTTCGCCGACTCTTTTCCTATTGTTTGTAAGCATATTGTGGGAAATTAACGGCGAACACGACATAAATCATTTATCTCGAACCGTGGCTCGTTAAATGCTAATATCGCTAAAAATAGTATACCTATATTATCGCAAATAACCGAAATTTATCTGACTCGTATTTAAGTCGGAGGATAAATTGATTTATCGATATATCGCATGATAACGCGTATCTAAATTATCTTGCGCCGAACGAAACAGTCGTGTACGTTCTAACGGCGTCTTTCGTATATTCTCCTAGAAACAGATAAGACGCGCTTTTTCGCATAACATCGCCATCGATAGCGTTAGATAATGAAGTTTGTCTGTCGCAAACCCTAATCGACGAATTGTTTTCTTACTTCTCGCCGAGATTCTTTCCTACGAAGCACGAAAAACACGAAGAAGGAACAAGGGGAATATTAATTGCGAAAACTTTGACAGAGGTCTACAGATGTATGTAAGAGTCACGAGCAATATCTTTCTCTGTCCACCTACTTGCATAGTACAATATATCTAGGACATATTTACGACTGTTTTCTCCGTTGGCAATTGATCAACGGTCTAACGGTTCATTGTATAGCGTACTAACAAATAACTAACGTTTTTCCTTGACACGAGATTTACCTGTACGTATGCTCGTACACATATACGCAGGAAGATCTTCGCTGTGCGAACGTAGACGACAGGGGGGAAACGATAGGCGGCAATAATCGTTGTGTAGCTTCGTCGTGTAATTTCGTAAAGGACGTAAATCGATTTAGACGTCAAACTGGCGGCGGGGAGGGGGGGGGGAGGTGGTAATGTGCTGCAATTATAGAAATGTACGTGCGCTGATTAAAAATTCTTTAAGCCTGTGTAGCCGCAGTTCTGTTTGTTCGTGAAAGAGAAAGACGGTAATACGGTAGGGTTTGTCGTTTTAATTTGAAATTTAGAAAGGAATAACTATTAGGAACCGATTGGTTGATGCCAGCGCGATGCTACTAACGAGATACAGGAGTACGATGATAATCAAAGAAAATATCGAAACCGGAGATACGTGTATGCGTGGGCGATCGTCAGGACGTTGGATGCAACGGTAGAAAAGAAGAAGACGCCGGATCAGCGATGACCGATGTAAATATCGTGGAGGAGACGCGTAACGAATAGATGGACGAATGGCGGATCTATGAATCGATGGATACATGGGATCGATGAAGATTAAAGAAGAAGAGGGAAACGTCGTAGAATGTTGTATAGAAGAGAGAAAAATCGCTAACGAGCTGTATCGTTTGATTAAATCAGCTTGCCGAAACTGCAAGGGAAGATGAACACGTGTAGTAGAAGCGAGCCATTTATCGTATTAAAATCTACACAACGACGTCATTTCTGTCTGCATTCTCGTCTAATCGCGGCACCAAGCCATCCCTTCGGCAAGAGCCCTCGGTTTGCATGTATACATACATTCGCAGGCTATTACGGGAACGGCATTTGTATTTCTTTGTGCCGGGAAAAGCGAATAATAGCAGGGACGTGGATTAAGACTGTACGGATAAGATCGTTTCAAGGATCCACTCGAGAGCCAGGACCATTGTCCCGATCGAAACGATCTACTAACCGATCGTCTCCTCCACTCGTCAACCCTCTCTCGTTTCCCTCCCCTGTCACCGTTCCTTCTCCATCCCTTTCTGCCTTTCCGTCCGTCTCTGCCACTCTCTTGCTCTCTCTTGACACCGACTAGCAGCATCGTATCCCTCTGCCTATGGTCTCATCTCAGCCGTGCAGTCACGTCTTCGAGAGACAGAGAGAGAGAGAGAGAGAGAGAGAGAGAGAGAGAGAGAAAGAGAGAGAGAGAGAGAGAGATAGACAGACAGACAGACAGAGAGACAGAGAGACAGAGAGACAGAGAGAGAGAGAGAGAGAGAGCAGAACGAAGAAAGACGGAGAGAATCTCAGCTGAGACGAGGAAAGAGAGGCGGCGAAAGTTTAAAGGACAGAAAGAAAGAGAAAAGAAGATAGAGGATAGTGGGCGGGAGTGGCAAGGAGGGAAGAAAGAGGGGAAAGAAGCGGAGAGAGAAAGGAACGTTAAAGGAAATAGCGAAGGTGAAAGAAGGAAAGACGGTACTGCCGGTGGGTCGTTATTTTTGTGCCTGCTTCGTCTTTAATTTCTCCCCTCCTTTTGCGCCACGGCGCGGACGCCGCGCCGCGACGCCGAGCAGAGGAGCTGTGGCTGGTTGGTGTGCGGTTGTCTTAGTTCGTATGCATATCTCAGTGCCTCACATATTGATTCAGGGCGTCATTACGCGTCTTAGCTCGGCCCACTCCCACCATCGCCTAAACCACCCTCCCCCTTCCTCTTCTTCATCCTTCTCTTCATCCTCATCCACCTACTCCGGCAACCTCCACCTTCGCTTCTGCCTCCTTCTTCACCTCTAGTCCTCCTGTGGCTCTCCTTCGCCGACACAACCACCCACCTACCCTTGCCCGAACCTTTACCATCCGCGACTCCAAGAATCTTCTTGCGGACCGCTTCTTCCCTCTCTCTCTCTCTCTCTCTCTCTCTCTCTCTCTCTCTCTCCCTTTCCCTTTCCCTTTCCCTTTCCTTTTCCCGTTCTCTTTCTCTTTCCCGTCCGCTTTCTCACGTAACCACACGCAATCTCTTCCACATCTCGCTCTTTCATTCTTCATCACCTCCCTTCTCCTTTGTATATTTTTTAATCTTCAGCTTTTCCGCGTGCACGCGTAATTGTAAGCGTGTATACATGTTACCGGTTACCACTTTTTCACACGGACGTGCCTGTGTCGCCTGCCGCCGTGCAACGAAACGCGTGTACAGTGTGCACACGTCCGAGCGTAACACGATGTCACAGATCGTACGATCGAGATACTCGGATAGTTTCGATCGAAACTGTGACTGTACGAGCCGAGATCTTCGCCAGAGTCCGATACGAAGCGTTATATTTTAACGCTATCGTACAGCGTAGTTTCTTAAAATTTGCCAAGATTTAAAGCAGACGAAGAACCGTGGAGTAGTTGTACGCTTCTGAATACGCGACGACGAGCAGCTAATTAGAAGAAATGGAGGACTATCGGTTCATTTGTCGTACATCTCGTGCAATACGGATCGGAGCTTTTGCCCTATTTCGAGATCTTTATAAACGCTGGGACAGCCGCTGTGAGAACCTTGAAGCGCATGCACTGACTTTGTCGAAGTAGTTCGAATCTGTAGCTAATCAGACCAGCGACCTCGGTCTGACTTCAGACCTACCGCTTAGTTACAGCATCGTGGATTCTTTTAAATAATGGCCAGATAACTTTTAATAATAACAACATCGCATCAGACGTGGTAAATAGACGTGAAACGTGTATAATGTTTCGGATATACGTACATTATTCTAAGATCTTATCCTACTATAGGATTGATGAAAGTAACGGCGTTTTTTTTTTTAAATAGTCGATCGTTGTTTGCCCTGTCATTCGTTAATTTACCACGTTAATAGCACTATTGTACTATCCAAGATTGTACAGACTATATTACAGATGATACCAGATATTGTTATACAACGATTCAACTAATCGTTTAAACCGATCGAACAGAGTATTAACTTCGTATCGCTTCTGAACTCAAAGACAATTTATATAATATATTTAACAATTAGTTAATAAAAGCTATTGTTTCTGTTAATCGAGCATACCTCGTTGCTAAGTCTCTGCCTGGGAGAATGTTTTCTTCTTGTCTTTTAATCTGTTCGTTGTTTGCCGATTACAATTATCCGTTTGTTGAAAACGATTGAAATCGAGTGGCCTCTCGCTAATTTTTACATAACATTTACACGTGTATTTGTATAATAGAAACCATTTATCTCCGCATTATATGCATCGCGCGTGTTACGATTCAATCGCAATATACCGTTTATATTCTTGATGCCCATGGAGCCATCTATCAGAACTTCCATTAACAAAAAGCTACTCTAGATGTAATTCGAAAAGCGTTTAACCAAGCGTTCCCTTACTTTTGCAAATTATTATTTTTAATAGCAAAAGAAATTTACGTTCGGCAGGTCTTTTCGATCATATTTGTATTTTTATGGACTCGATCTCTGTTTCCGCGGTAAACTGTATTGTAACGATTAGTCGTCGTAAAAATAAAATATAACGAGAAACGAAAATGGCACTGTAGTAACGAAATAAGGATCGGGACCTAAATACGTATATATGTCAAACATTATGCTGCGATCTGCGAATTATCGACTGATGGTAACGTTATCGCCATAGAATAATTATATAATATAGCGTTACACCTTCTTCCTTTACTTGCGTATCTTAAATGTCTATTAATATATATGTTAGGTAGAACATCACGAGATACATAATGATAATAATATTTTGATTCGCAACAACCAAAGTCGACGCTTTCCCGAAAGACTGTTTTCTTTTTTTTTTTTTTTTTTTTTTAAATTTTATAAATATTAATCAAACTGTCTAATCGTCGATCCTTTTATAACCGATAAACTTTATTTATGTCTGATTTATATGAAGTTAAACATTTTAAATAATGATGTGGGATCACTGAATCAATTACTAATAATTAGTCGTTTAATCGATCGATTAATTCATAATTAGGGATTGATTGATTCACTTTGCTCTTTTATTCTTTTAATGTAAAGCATTCAGTGGGGTACCGATGCTTAGTTATGCAAATCATGCCGACATCGTAATATAAAATTTTACTTTTTCTACGTATGTCGTTCAATCGTAAAAAATGTAAAGATATTATTATTTACGTAATTTCTGCATGGAAGGAAGACAATTCTGTTTTTAACATCAGTACCGATAGAAATTGGATCGAGGAAGCTGTTCTTGTTACACGAAATAGGCAACGTAGATCCATCGATATAGTTTCAAACAGACGTCGAAGAATCGCCTCTTTTCACGTATTTAATTATGATAAATCAATAGACCACGACAAATATGCATTATTAATATAGACTTTCCAAGCGTAGAACAAGTTACGCAATGATGATTTAAGACCTTTATGCTTTAAATGTACTCTATAGGAGCCGACTATACGGATAGGATGAAGGAGACTTTACGATTTAACGCGGATAGGAATCGAACAAAACGAGACTGCGTGAAAATTATGATTTTCGATGACTTTACAAGATTTCGTGATTTATCAAGATTGTAAAAATTATATAACCACGATATAATATGAACTACTTACATGTATACGCGTAGTAATAGTAATATAACGGTTATATAAAACGAATTTTTTTTTCATGAAAAAGTATAGATTTGTTTGTAAAATTGACCGAGTCGTTACCGGGTATTACTCAGATTACCGGGAAGCAGGTAGTATTTGAGATCTACAAATAAAGCCGAGGTTACATTACACCTGTACCTATGTACGACTATGCAGAATACTATCAAACAGTTTGGTTGAATAATAATCGAACTCGTTCTTTAAGCTGTCACGCATATGTCATTTATCAATTTTTTAACGTCAAAATTATTGTAACTTTGTTGCCTCGTATTGATCGTACGTACCGCGTCAAACGGATCGCGACTATTCTAACACCGTGTTTTCTTAGCTCGCGCTGTAAAAGCACGATCTACGCGTTACATACAATTGCGTTACAAAAATTGAACGGTCGATTACTTTCCAGTTCGTTTGTAATTATTTATTTCTAATTGAATATGATATGTTAAATAATTCGTTTTAATGCTATATTTTGTTTCCTCCTACGGTTGTATACATTTGCCTCCAACGAAAAAGGATATGTAATTAAGTCGAACACGTTGAAGTGATTCGCAAGAGGTACAACAACGTTGACTCCGAGGTCTACTTTCGTAAAAATCGTGTTGCTCCCTGTAATTAAAGTAACTGTAACGTAGCTTCCTTGTAACTCGTCTATCGTAGTTAACGTTATAAAAGCGGTCATTTTTCGTTTCAGAGCGAAATTTAAGAAATACGTGACCTCGTGAAATAGCGACAGAAGCCGGACGCATGCCAATCTTATTCTACTACGATACGATATCGTATTAATTGGACGAGGGAATATTATACAAAGTGTCTAATGAACGTTCTACGAAAAATTTAACTGGATAAAAGCAAACTTGTATACTTTAATAAGGGATTATGATTTTAAACAACGGGATCTCTTTGATAACGAAAACATATACGCGATAGTGAAAACATTTTTATATCGAAGCGGTGAAACGAAGTTCGTATTGGCAATTATCCGTTTCTTTCGCGTGCTCTTGTCACGGTGCATTTAGAGGTAGTCCGATAATGCAATATCGTTTCAAAAAATTCAAATGTCGACCATATTTTCATTGATTAATTTTGAAAAGTTGTCGTTATTGAACTTCGTTAATAAAACCCGAAATAAAATATTAATAACAAGCGTAAATCGCTAAAGTTCAGTCTGCGTCATTAGATGCGCGTTGCTGATATAAGATTGTAAAATATAACGATATAATGAGATAGTTTATCGAAAAGTATGATGTAGCAATTACATGCATCAAATAATCTTTTCCTCGTGTCGTAAAATATTTTTCTGCTCATATATACATATACATATATATATATATATATATATATTATTTTTAATCTTATTTTTATATATAACATAGAGCGTAAGCAATGAATTTAATCGACGGTGAGCATATTGAGTCCTACCTATTGAATTCTTATCGGATTTCAATATTGCAATATGCATTATTATATGCAATATGCATATATGACCGAACTAGTGAAAAAACAAACAATTATGCATCTGACGTACGATATCTATCTGTCACTACTTACGGCGATATATAAGACGGATTCAATAAAATCAAGGCTATTTTATAGCGTTACGCTCCAGTCGACCCATCTTTCGAAACAATCTTCTTTCTTTCTTTTGTTTCCTTTTCGCCTAATTCCTAACAGTGGACAAAATGTTCGTTGAAATTCGTAAACAGATATAAATATAAAAGTTCATGTTCCTTAATCCTTTTACCTTTTTTAACACACTTTTCAAAGGACTTGCTCGAATCAATATTACAGGCTGTACGCATATACGTATATAGTAAGATATTAGTAGGAATAGTTAATGAGCGTAATTTATACATACAGAACAGTCGGTGTAGTTAAAGTGAAATGTGCATATGAGATGGAAAAAAAAAAGAGAGAAAATTAAACGAACGGAATATTCATTAATTAGTTATAAGTATGTGGATGTTATATAGTCGGACATTGAAAGGAGAATCATCTTTTGCATAGAAAAATGTATAGTTTCGTGGCTCGATACGTATTTTCTTTGTAGGTAGACGATAATATCCTGTTATAGCGTAATATTTTTATCTCCGTTTCTATAATTAAACTCTTTATTTTTTCACCGATAAATTACTAAAAGAATATGCAAATTTTTTTCAATTACCTTGTTAAAAGTTGTCTTTTAAAGTACTAAGCGAATATGTAAATCTCTTACACGGCATTAAATTACATTTAATGAAAAAGTCGATTATAGATTCTATGTTAATTCCATACTTTTTACACTTCTTGTAATCAATGTATTGCACAATAGAAATAATTAAAAGTTCTTTGTTTTCCGACATGCTATAGACTAAATTGTATTTTTATTTTGCTAATTTATCTTAGGATATTCATATGTTTTTACGCTGTTTCGTTAGTTCGCAGTTTTTAATAGATAATTTACAAACAAGATAGTTAGAAATGCAGTTTATTTACGTGAATCAATTTACATGGAAGTTTATATAATATTGCTTATAAGTGGATGCTGGGCTGCTCGTATATAAGTGCGTACTCAATATGCACAGAAAATGTTATATCTCGTCATTTATTACTACTACAACTAGATATAAATTGCTTATTAAGATTAATTATTATTTATTGCATTGGATATATATTTCTTACATTATTCAGTTATATTTTTGAAAATATTTTTCTGCTTTCTTCTATCACGGAAATTGAAGGAATTCGCAAGAATTTACAGTTTTGGGGAAACGTTATAAACTTTTCTTTTCTTTTCTTTTTCTTTTGTTTTTTTTCTTTTTTTTTTTTTTTTTTTTTTTTTTTTTTTTTTTTTTTTTTTTTTTTTTTTTTTTTTTTTTTTTTTTTTTTTTTTTTTTTTTTTGTGCGAAAGGACGTTACATATTACTAAACGTAACAGAGACAGCTATTTATGCAAAAATACTTTTGCACACTAATCCAGAAAAGACAGCGCGAGACATCGATCAACAAAAAGTTCGGAGAAAATCTATGGTATTGCACAGCTTTTGTTTTTGGAGAAAATAGATAGCACAAAAGGCGGTGGACAAAATTAATGTATTTTAGGAAAGCAACATTGTTGGTTTCTCGTTCGTCCCTTTTACGTGAAAACGTAAATCACGAGGATTTTAAGCCCAGCCAGCCTATCTGGTAAGCGGAACGGTTATGTGCTTTTAAACGTGTGTAAATCCCGTGGTTGTAACGAATTCGCGTGTAAAGCATAAAAAGAGAGACGCAACGAAAGTACGTTAGAATATGAAATGTATTTTGTTCCATTAGAGTACTAGTTATTTTCGAGAAAAAAATATTTTATCCGATTAGGTACGGTGTTCGGACTGTTGTTACACTTAGCACTGATACAATTAACGCTGTTTCGCGCAATGCTGTTCGAGGCTTCCGGGAAACGGCTGCGTCCAGAAAGGAAAGAATTCCGACGTTTCGACAAACATCGCAGTTGAGTTGATCAAGGTGTCGCATCGATACCGACACCGATAGATATTAATATTAATATTAATATTAAATGTTAAATATTAATATCAATATTAGATATGGCAGAAAATTTCATATAGGTAAGAAATAGTAGAAAATTTATCAAACGATACACATACGCAGGCAGAGAGCGAAGATAAGTTTTATGCCTTTTTCTAAGAACGGCCATGCGTCATCGGAAAAAGAAACTTACATATTATATGTTTACTTATACGTTTACGCCATAACGGTCGCAGAAATCAGTACGTATTAAAAGCTTTTCATATTTCGTTTATAAAAGTCGAATATAATATAAATTGTAAATTCGTTTCGCAGTTTTGCGAAACTCGAAAAATCGAAGCGGTCGGTTTGTTGCAATCGCGGGATACTAGGGACACCTACTCCTACCATTACCGTATATCCCCATGAGGAGCTATTGGTTTTTTCGTAAGCGGAGGAACGTGTGATCGAGAGGAACGAAGGGAAAGTTGTGGCCGTGCTGGACAGTCACCGCCAACCAGCTCGTGAGATTCGACGCGGGATGCTACGAAACAAGGTGAGCGGGTTACGAGTAGTATTGTATATGCATTTTGCCGATCCAGTGTCGCGAGCCGATGCAATTTTCTACCAGACCAGCTCGACTCCGCTTCCTTTTAATTCGCGCTAACTTCGCTGCCAGACGAAAATTCGCTCAAGGCGTCACATTCCTTGCGAACTGACCTCAGCGGCTTTCGACACTATCTCACGTTTCGCGTACGCGGGATCACTCGGATACCATTGGATCGACTGGAGCTGCTGGATCGGTGTATCGCGATCGATGGTTAGCTCGTGAACGACTATGGATGTCAGTGCGAGCGAGTCTTATCTTTTACCACGTTAGAAGAAATTAAAAACTCGTCGTGCGAGTAACTAAAACGGTAAATACCGGACTGCATCCTGTAGCAGGTTGGCGACGATACTCTCGAATACTGATTGTGCTTGTGGAAAAGTGGCATGTTGTGAATGATCCGAAATTCTACCGAGATATCGAGACGTTCTGTTCGAGAAGCGAGTAGTACATCTTGAAATTCAAATTTTCCTCCGAAAGGTGAATATATCTTAAAATTCGAATTCTCCCAATCGATTAAGCGTTTCTTTCGTTTCATATCGTTTCCTGAAACGCGCGTAGTATTATTGTCAATTTATTGCGCCGATACGATATTATGCTTTTTTTCTCAAGGCTTTGCACGCGAGAGCGACGCATTTAAATTAGACAAAAAATTGAACGACAGACTTTGCTACATAAGATGTTGTCAGACTAATGAAAAAGTGTCTTTGCGCAATTTTAAATTCATGTCAGCGTTTACGATACGAAAGTTAGTACGAGTTGCGATCGAATTATTTATTTCAACTATAACAATTGGGCGTAAAAGGAATATACCGTAAGATAGTTTCCGGAGTATATTCTTAGGAGAAGTACTATAATAAAAGGAATACTATGTCTGGCATTAGAAATATCTTAAGATTCGGCATGTTTATTAAGGAAGCGTTGTACGACGATAAGGCGTATATAATTATTAACTGGCAGTGGTGTGAAATTCCAGTTGTAACAATATCAAGGAGTTACGATAAAATCATACGACGAATATAGGTCTGCAACGGACAGCTGACGATTTCGCTCGCCGATATATCACCGACAAATAGATTCGATCTATATTCGATCTAAATGTAAGAATATATAGAGCATACAAGGTTCCCTTATCGAAAAGATAGTCATTCTATCTAATTAAGCTATCCGATGTAGAAAAAGTGCTGAATCAATAATATAGAATTGAAAACAAGAAACGTCACGCGTCGCGACAACAAAGACGAGTCTCTCTTTTAAACGGAGGATGTGTTCGCGTGTGCAGGTAACTCTGAAAAATTTGGGACAAAGATTTGATGTTCAACAGGGTCAGGGTCCAGTTACCATCGCAGTTAAGTTATGTCAATACTCTCGGATGTAGGATAGACAAAGACTTTCTCTCGGCGCTTTCTCTGATCCGTAATTTACTATCAAAGAAATAGGTGCGTCGCGGTATACTCGGTTATCCAAATCCTATGAAAATTTATTTTTAACTCGTAAAACATCCTGGTCACTATTGCACGCTGCTTGAACATGCTAATGTACATTATGAAACCTCCTATCTATATATTAGATCCGAACATTAAATTACACGTCTGTTCGTTCAACTATGTGGATAGTAACTCGCGATAGTAAGAAACGCGTATCGTTTCGTTCGTCTATTCCTCTTCGAAATGTGTTTTACGCGATGCAAAATTCAGTCGGCATCGATAAAGAAAGTAATCTTACAAATCGCGTTATGTTCCACAGAAAAATGCCTGCGATAAAACTCTTCGGCAGAACATGGCTAGCTGCGAGCGACGACCTTGTTTATCCGGGTATCTTTGAAATTTTCATTCGATCCATTTGGTAAGTAGTTCGTCTTCTTTCAGTTTCATCGCTAGAATCTTGAGAGTTTCATCCAACGTGGAACGTTGCTGGAGATTGTATAGACTCTACATGGTACTTTAAAGCCTTCGCTGATCGACGTATTTTTACTTAAGATCCCATACATTGTAAATTAACGCCAACTTGCATAGAAATAATGGTTTTAAATGATTAGGAAAACGGTTTAACCATCGTATTATTGTGAAATTACGATAAACAGGTTCGTAACTTTACTCTCCAAGCGCGTCGTTAAGTTTAATAATCTTATATCACGTCTCGCGAATATAATTTGCAACCTGTAAGTTCAGATTCTGAAATCTTTTATCGAGGTGTATCAAAACCTCGTTGGTTAAGAGTGAATGAAACGTATAAATATGTAGTCTCTTCTCCCCTTCGTGCAAATTAAAATTCATACACAATGATATAGTGATTTTTTAAGAACTATACGTATGAAATTTGCATAACTCAATATCCGAATATAACTCGATACTTTACCTTACGACGCTTCGAAGAAATAATATGGAAAAATAGCGAAATAACGTAGAAGAGAAGAGTAGGAATAATCGAACTGGCCACATTCAGAATTCTAATATCGGATAATTAATAGCTTTATCTTCAGTGTGTATGCTTGGCAGGATCGACGATCTAACAGCTCTTTCCCATGTTTGTTTGTTTCACCGAAGCATAAGGAACCGATCCTTTCTGTATTTACACACTTTATTCGATTAACCTTTCCATTTTGTGCTTTACGATCATTATAGAATTTTGACAAACCGGAGACTCGCAAATCTAACACCTATTTATAAAACGACGGTTAATCGGTTGAATAATGTGCGTATCTACGCGTATAACATTATTTAAATTTTCTCGATTATTCCAGGAAGATGACGAGAATATACTCGATACATTATACATAGGTAGAATCATTCAGGAAATAGTTTTGTAAATAACTAATCGTCTGTCGTTTTTATTCGTATTATGATTTTACAAATTCCACATTAAATTATAGATTTTACGTTAAATAGATGTAATTCAGGATAATATAATCATATTTCTTATTTGTTAAAATAAATTATGATATTTTACGTGTCACTAGTATATAGTAAAATTTCTTTTAAAACTTCCTGCAGAATGGTTAAATCAATGGACGACGTTAAATAACACATATCACATCGCGAGGCGTTTGGAAACAGAAACAAAACTTCTCTCAAATC
Source organism: Bombus haemorrhoidalis (assembly GCA_014825975.1). NCBI lineage: Eukaryota > Metazoa > Arthropoda > Insecta > Hymenoptera > Apidae > Bombus > Bombus haemorrhoidalis. Next base: position 14,982,111 of record CM026162.1, on the reverse strand, counting down.
TTTTTTATCTTCGCGATGTCGCATATCGTTCACAGGTCGTTGAAAAATTTGAAAATGAACACGATTAAGCACGATAGAAATATGAAAGATAATGTTTGCCGGGAGCGTGCGGCTACGTAAAATGCGCACAAGTAAGATGCCTTTGCTTAGTTTCGCGGTCTTAGATTTTGTCTCTAAGCTTCTAGCTTCAGAATGATTTTCGCTATTTCACTATTTCGCTACGATAGAAGATACCGAGACCGCGGCTATCCGAACGTTACAAACTTTCGCGGCCCTAATCCGATCCCGAGTAAAATTCCCGACAATTCCCGTTAATTATCCTTAATCGACGTCCCTAGACGATAATTATCCTTACCACTGAGAGGACGTTCTTTGTTTATTAAACAAATCTGAATAGATGTTAATCCTTGCGTAATCGATTCTGTTCACAGGTTATCCCTGATCGTAACCGTTTGTGTCAGATATTATGAGCATACATGGAGTTGTCAGTTAGGTGGAGAGTTAGTTCGCGTGTATCTCTTAGGAGAGGTTGCATTTCTTGTCGTGTCTATACTTTTCATGCTCATCATTATAAGACTGAGCGCAAAAGGATCTATCATGGAAACGCACGCTCGTAAACACGTTGAACCATTCTTGACAGTTAAGTAAGTAGACGTTTGAAAATTATACTGCAATTTACATATCGTCGACGAGCAACGCCATTCATTATAAAATACCGATGAAATAAAACAATGTTCTTCGTACTGACATGCATCGCTTCACGAACTATCTCGTACTTTTATTATTCCTATTATTAATTTTCTAATTGCGAGTACAAACTTCAACCACTATCATCGATCATAAACGGCATCGTTTATCCGTAATTATGTATTGGTAATTAACGGATTACTATACAAAATGAATTCCGTCTGCGATATCTGTTGACGTAAACTCTTTTCACTTTTTAGTACCGATGCGTTATACATTATTGACGTACATCGGTAACGATTGATAGGTACCGTAACATACGCCATTTCCGAATGTTACTATGCGACATTATCATCACGTATAAATCATTATTGCAATGAGATTGTTTTCGATAGGTTCGTTGTTTGTAACAATTCGATAAAACTTCACTGTAATATCTTAGCGCGAGGATATAAAATTTGCACGCGTTCTAGAGATCTCAACGTTATTCAAGGAATTCTAAATCCAACTTCAGATTAATACGAATGGTAAAGTTTTATCTTAATAAAATTAAATAATAAATAATTGGCGAATCTTTTACTTGCCGCTAAATTCAAAAGGCAGATGTTCTGATATGCAGAATGTTTTTATAAAGGATTGTACGTACAATTGAATAGGAAATACGATTCCTCTACGAGTAACATTTTTCCATTCGTAATTTTCATTTATTCGGTGTTCAAACCTTTCTTTTTCTTTTCTTTCCTTCTTCTTCTTCTTCTTCTTTTTTTTTGTTTTTTTTTTTTTTTTTTTTTTTTTTTTTTTTTTTTTTTTTTTTTTTTTTTTTTTTTTTTTTTTTTTTTTTTTTTTTTTTTTTACAAAGTATCATTCTTGCGAGCAGTCGAGTTTGACAAATTTTCGTAACTCTTGACCCATCAATCAGGTACGATACATCTACCATAACGGTTCAATGGTCGACAAAGTGTCGACGAGTACCGTCGTTTCGAACTGAATTTTCTTACAAAGCAGCTTTCGAATGCGAAACATTCGTTCTACGTTTTCGATTGATCTTTGTCGGTAAAATAATTTTCTGATCGGTAGTGTATCGTTAGCGTCTTGTGTACGCGTAAGAAAATTCTGCAGGAGCGCGCTCTTCCCAAAATTGATGTTCCTTTTCTAAAATTATAATAAAGATATTATTATGATTTTACAGAATATTGTTCCTCCTACCTGAGATATCATGGAATATTTTAGGAAGTTTATGGTTGTTTGGATCAAACGTCGAATGTACTTACGAACATTATACGATCATGATAAGCCAAACCTTGGTGTTCTTCGATTGGATTCTTATAGGTCTCACCGTTTTCGGCCTAGCATTGATCTTCGATCCGTTGGGGTTATTAAGTAACAAACATTTAGAAAGTTCCGTGGAACATGGCAAACTCTCGAGGAACTGGCAACGGAGATTCAAGTTTCTCTGGTGGATGAGAAAAGACGAGAACGCTAACGAGACTTTTCAACAAGTTGCTGGTGAGACATAGGTACGACTGGCCTAAAAAAAAGGTTCTGTCGTGATTGAAATCGAAACCGTCGTTTCTTCGTCATATATCTTTTAAAAGAAAGCTTTCAACGCCGGAAAAAAGATTAAGCTGAACGAACGGAGATTTGGCTTAAACTTGTATCAAATTGCAATACGTAAAAATAAAAAGTCAAGACAAGAACTACACCAAGTGGAAGAGGATAGAAGGTCGTTGATTAGTGTAAATATCGGCGATAATTTTTTGTACACATTGATAAAATATCTCTACTCTGTATATGTAAATAGTTTCCTAGTAGAGATTTCGAACGTATGTATGTATATATCAGTGGTACTTAAACTTCTACGTACACTTCCTTACGAACTGGTATGAAAGAACAGAATATGTTTGTCCATTACAAGGAATGTAACGAATTATGTACGTAACGAATTAAACGTGACAATTGCAAGATAGTAAAAATAATTTGTTGTATCGTGCGTAATGCACGCGATATTTGCAATTCGCCGCGTTCATCTCCTTCCGTTTATGCCGTTTATGCCGTTTATAACTCTCGAAAGGCAGAACTTTTTTCCGGAGGGTAAATATGCGCATAAATAAATGACTCTGTCTTTACTAAATAATTATAGCTATTGATAGAAAGAAATATGTGTAATCTTTGCAGAATCTAGCACAGTTTGTCGGCATTTACTTTTGTCGTGATTCCGTTACTGACAATATTACAAACCTTTGAATACGGTAAACAAAGTAATTCTTTAACGTTATCGCACACCTCTCCGTACGAAACTATCCATCTTTGACTATATTTGTCATTTAACGCTTCGCCAGAGTGTCTAACACATCTTACATTTTTTTTCTTCTCTTTCTTTCTTTTATAGGCTATATTTTCAATCTTATTATATGTCGCCTGTCGTACGGGGAAATTTTGACATGATGAAGAAATTATTGCTTTTTCATAGGTTTGCTAAGCTCTCTGTACCAGGGAACGGATTTAGTTCCTTCAGATATTATCGCAGGGTGTATCCTGCTAAGAATTCGGCAAAAGCGAGAAACTCGTGAATTGCACCGACTGAATATTCTTCCTGTTCCGAGATATACTTCCGGTACGTATTTCAATTACTATGATTCTCCTCCAAAATTTCCTAACATTCTTTCTCAATTTTAATTTGCGGCAATTCATGTAACTAAAGAGTCAATTGTATTCTCACGAAACTCTACAAATGATATAAACGATCTTAACATTATTGTTCTAGATGCAAGTGTAATTTTTAAAAATACACCGAGTTGGATGTCTTTAGAGAACGCGGCTTACCATGTAAAGCTCTCATTAGCTGCTTATGGATGGTTATTAGTTATGTATTTACATATATGCACCGGGTGTTTTCATATTCTGCCGAATTTGACTTGTTGCGCTTGTTTCCGGTAAGTAGAAGGATCACGATGATTTCTTCAAGAAATCAGATCGATCATTTGCAAATATCTGTCAAGTATTTAGAGATAAGCGAACGGAATTATCACGATTAATTAAAAGGAAATCGATTATTAAATCATATAGAAGAAGAATAGACTCAAAGTTGAAATACGATTCGGTAAAATATTAAATTTAAATCAAATATTGCGATATAGAAACGATATTATACTGCGCTTTAAGTAAAGAAAGAAAGAAAGAAAGTATAAAACGTGTACTACTTTAACTAATATTACCGGACCCTATCTTGATCAATTCGTTGTAACTACAGAACAAAACGTATTCCAATTATTGGCGACAATTGTTGCTACTGTTATTTAGCCGGTATGAAAACCTTATCAGATTTATCGACGGATGACATCGTGTATGCGTCGTTTAAAAACTATTTATGCGAGGTTGGTATTAAAGAAGAATATCGCATGTTTATACATCCGATAAAGGAACAGATTTTTTAATCGTTTTTTATAATATACTTTTAGATACCGTTCTGTGTAATAGCAGATCAGAAGAAAAATAACATCGTCATTGTTATACGGGGTAGTCTCTCGATGCGCGATTTGATAACTGATATTGCCGCAGGTTCTAACGTTTTTGTATGCGAAGGTGTTCCATCGAACAGCCATGTAAGTATCTTAAGCCCAATATGAAACCAACAATAAGAATATTTTTAATCGTACCGTATTTTTACGAAGAAAATCGTACGACGCGTTTAAATTACGTTTCCTTTTAAATTATTCATAACCGTGAAACCGTTTCGTTGTATAGGCACACAGCGGCATGATAACGAGCGCTAGGCTGATTTTGAAGAAATTAGATGACAACAAGATTTTAGAACGAGCGTTCAATACATATCCTTGTTACGATTTGGTCATTACAGGTAAATGGGAATGCTATGTATGCGCTAGAAAATGTTGCTCGTAGGTTTACGCGCGTCGGTCTCTATAATATTTAGATGTTATGTCTTACGAATACTTTTTTGTCTTACCCTTTTCGGTAAAATGTTCGGTTGCACGGTAAAATGTTTGTTGACAAGAGAGACGATAAATTGAGAACAATCGTATTTTCGAGGTATAAAGTATTTCAATGATACAGACCATACGTTAGAACGATATATTCATATGTATGTTACGAGCTTATTAAATTACGTACAAAATAAATAAGAAAGGAGATCAAATCTATGTATAGAATTGAGAATCGAGATTGATTTTCGTGTATAGATAACAAATGACGAGCGATTTACTGATTTGTATCTTTTACGTTGGCCGTCTTAGAGATGTACGCGGTTGTCCTTTCAACGATTACGAAACAATTTATTTCAATTACATTAGAAGCATATAATATCTTAAAGATGCCGCCGTGCCAAAATAACAGATAATTTTTAAGTATTTAACGAATAATTTAAAACGAAATTTAGAGACATCTAATTTCACCGACATAGTTTTATCCATATGTTTAAGACGATCTTTTAACAATTTCATGTAAGAAACTATGTGCAGGTCACAGTCTAGGTGCTGGTATAGGTATTCTGTTAGGATTTTTATTACGTCCACGATATCCATCGCTGAAAGTCTATGGATTTTCCACGCCAGGTACAGTTTCTTCAGAAACTTTGATTCTTCCTCTTTATTTGGTTAATTTTTTTTTAATCAATAATAATTATAAATTAATAAGGGACAAACTTTTTGTTTAGCGGGTCTTGTCTCAAGGGAGCTTGCCAGAATAACGGAAGAATTCGTTTTTACTGTAGGCGTTGGAGACGACTTAGTAATGAGGTTGAGCGTTGATAGCATAGAAAACCTTCGAACGTCTTTGCTTATGGCGCTTCGTGTTTGCCCGTTACCTAAGGTGCGATCCTGTTCCTATTCCGAATATTTTAGATTTTGACATGTCTGTTTTAGCCTATTTATACCGTCTGAAATATTTTCAATTTTATTTCTTTAATATTATTGTTGCAGTATAGGGTAGTATTAAACGGACTGGGCTACATTTTATTCGGCATTCCTGAGAAAGACCTTGAAAATACATGGAATGCCTATAATATGATTACCACTGTATCGGGAGAAACACCTTTACTCAACGACCGAGATATAAATACGGTAGAGGTATATACTTACATACGCGTCCGTATAATTTAAATTATTCGTTTCTCTGTCTATCCACATGCGAAACCTAGTTTGCGTTGTAATGCTCTCCCCGCTCCCCCCTCCAAGAAAAAAAAAAGAAAAAAGGAAGAAGGGGAAAGAAAAAAAAAGAAATGATTTGATGATTACAGGAAAGTAGGATTTACGAGCGAGATATTTCGAAAAGGAGATATTCTAAAGTAAAATTATACACAGGCGGTAGAATACTGCACATAATCAAACGTAAACCCGAACAATCGAAAAACAGGTTCGCTACTTATTTCATATTTTACCTATTATTTATTTTCTCCAGGCAAATTTGTTTACGATACCAGTACTTATTTATTGGGTTTATACAGGTTTGAAAAACAAAGAGCTTTAGAAGCGCCAAATAAATTAACCGTATGTTACATTTTCTCTTGCAGCAAGAGTCAAAATAAGAAAGAAAAGAAATTCGAGATGCGGTGGGCACAACCAGAAGAATTTACGGAATTAATTGTGATGCCACGGATGTTATTGGATCATCTGCCAGAATGTATAGACAAAACTCTGACCATCTTGTTAGAACAACAAAAAGACTAGCTACAATCGTTTAATCGTTGACATAAGTAATAAAAAATAAATTGGTTTGTCGTTACATTATATCGTTAGTAAAATTGTGCAATTTTTCAAATAGTACGGGGCGGACAGAGTTTTAAATTTGAATATTTTCTGACTCAAGCCGAAGGTATAATACAGTAGTAACATGATGCATAACATAAACGCATGTATAAGACGATCTATGTTTTAAAAACGTCTGCAAAATGTTCGCGGAAGGAATGAAAATTCCGTTCGATCAGTTATGTTCACTTCATTATGATAATTATAATCGTTTAATATGGTGATTATGCGTATGGTGCAATGACGTCATAGAGTATCGCAATGCTTGCGATTAATTTGTGATCACTATGTAATTACTTTTAATTGTTACTTTTCGTTACTTCAAAAAATCCCGATCATATGATTTTAATAAAAATATATATATATATATATGTATACTTTTTTTTCTACTATAATAACGGTGGTAAACATATATGATACAGAATACGACTTGTTCTTGGTTATAATATTTCAATATGCCCACTGTGTGTTACACTGATAAATTGGTTGGTGTAATTAACTGTTCGCGTTATACTTACCCAAATGTAATCAAAATCATTGCGTTATATTTTATTATTGAATACATTCTTTTAATCTTTCAATCGTTAAAAAAGATTTGTTCTTTTTTTTCTTTTTTTAATGTGCAATGATATTTACCCGATAATATATTTCCTTTTTATTTTTTACTACGAATTTTATAAAAATTCTATACAAAACGGATAATAGGTACATGTTTGCCTCGCTTAAAAAAATTAATTATTCAATGTTTCCAGTTAGAATAATCTTTTCGAAAATCAAGTTAACGTAGAGAGAAAAGAACGACGTAGATACTTATATATCACGATCATGTAGTTACTACATACATGATATTAATAATTGCGACTAAAGATAAGGGTACGACACGACTAAATAGTGCACGATAAAGTAAACATATATGTACATTTCACATAGGCATAGGCATATTTATATACGCACAGGCAGATACAGAATATCGGACTACCTGTCTCGTGTTTTAAAAGACGGTGTCTGAAATACCGACTTCGAACAATCAGAGCGTTTCTTAGAGTGCCCTCTGTGCGATTTCTTACGGTGAATTATCATATACATTCCACTGCTATACCTGATCGATAATGTCGCATGCGACACGAAAATTGTAAGTTGGTCGAGTGGCCCCAAAAACGTGGGAGGCGAAAACGTATTGAATGTCAAGTCTATCTTGTACTTAATCAATGGTACGTACTCAGTGGAAGCGGTTGTCCAGTCACATGTAGGAAGGAAAGGCGAGTGAGAATACTTGATGATATTTATACAGTAATACGAGTTCGAGATGTAAACAGATGTATGATTTGGAATTATTAAAAGTATTATCACATTAGAAAGTTATAAATATAATTGTAAAAGTAAGTATCGTTCGAATTTTCTCGTACCATATATTATAACCTTCTTACCTTTTTTCATACGTGTGCTTGGTAGTTTTAACAAATATTGTAAGCATTACATAGCGTTTTATTAACAGTTTTGATATTAGTACATTTTGTGATATTGGAATGATGCTTTAGGTAAATTACCTTAAACGATAGATATATTATTTTTCAACAGATGTCGATTGTATCCTCAAGAGTTAGCAGTGTCTCGTCGATTCTAAAAACTCCTGGAGTTAGATCGCAACTTATTAGACAATCTAATAGAGTACATTTCAAACTTCCAAAAAATCTCAAAAGTATTATCTATAATTTTGAAGCTGGGAATGGAACGAAAGATTATGAAGATTTAATATGTATACTACGGGATTCGAATATAAAGGTATTTAAGTAATTAGCGAAATAGTTTATATTATCCTAGTCTTACTCGATAGAAGATTATTCGATATTTCTAATTTGAATCTGTTACTTTTCAATTTAGGACAAAGATTTAATAGAATTTTTATCAAACGTAAGACAATGTATATCGTTGCTTGGTCCTATCCACAAAGTATTTGTAGAAACGCTTCTACAAATAAAATGGACAAACCGTTCTATAGATGTCACATCCGCTTACAAAGCATTTATCGAAGATTTAATTTGTATGCAAATTCATTATGCTAAAAATACGATAGACAATTTAGTTGAACAATTTAAGCCAGGTATATTTTAAGAAATTATTGTTACATAAGCGGCTCTAACGATGAATTGTAACTAAAATTTTTACTTTGAGTAGACGAAGATAACGATGCTGAATGGAAAAATGAAGAATGCAAAGAAGAAGATATTCGAAGATTAAATCATATACATAATGTCCTGCAAAAGACTTTGAAAGTTGTGCCGATGTAAGAATCTACTATCTCATTTTTTAGTACTTTATAAAATATGCTCTCTCCCCCCTCTCTCTTTCTCTCGTAGATAACGCATGTATAGAATTCGTAAGTAAGATTTAAAAATATAATAATCTCTATGAAAATCTGTTTAAGGTCGAGCAAACTTCTATTGCAATCTCTTAGAGCAAGGTTCCCATATATTGTTCATGGAACTCGTACGCATGAAGTTTATGTTTATGCATTGATTCAAATAATAAGTTACGCGCCACAGCTACGATCTGATATTCTATCTCTAATTATTAACAGGTAATATCACTGTAATCTAATTTTATTGCTTTAGGATGAAAATTAAGTTCTTTGTTGTAAGTGATTTCTGTTTTATAATAGGTTAATGGTATTAGATGTAAATATACCGCGTTTAGAGATAGAAAATGAAGAAGACGAAGACTTAATGGATGATACTAGCGAATGTGACAGTATACCTGGTAATGTGAATAATGTTGTTGAAGAAAATAATATAACAGAAACAGATAAAATACATCCAATAGCTCATAAATTGGATATGTGTATGGAACTGATCCTAAAATATATGTACAACTGTTGTTTTATTAACGGAGTTTTGCAAGTGGATTGTTTAAGAAGTCTCTATTTTGATATATTGCAAATATTTGAAACAGTAATATTACCCACTCATGCGAGTCAATACGTGCAGTATATTATGTTCTATATTTGTAGTTTTAAAACAGCTGTTGCGGAGGCTTTCGTAGATTGGTTATGGCGGAAAGCATCCGATCCTAATGTACCTTCTATTATACGACAGTCATCCGTATTATATATCGCTAGTTTACTTGTTACAGCAACATTCGTTACAACTGGGTATGTTTTTGATAATGTAACACATAATACAAAAGGTGTGTGTGTGCATATATATATATATATATAGATTTTTTATATTTTATTTTTATTAGGTTAGTAAAAGCGGTCCAATTTAAAATATCCAAATGGATACATGATTATATCAACATGCAGGATCATTCGAGCTATATAGAGGATGAAAATAAAGAACACGGTGTATTTTATTCTGTTTGTGAAGCACTGTTTCTTATAGTTACTAAAAGGCATAATGATTATCCTGATTCAAAAAAATGTAAATACATCATTTTAATTAATATGCATCTTTTCTTTAATTCTACCAGCGTTCGATATCATTTGTTTATTTGCTTTCAGACATGTTATATTTACAAGAGCTGGATTTGGCGAAAATTATAACTTGTAAACTAAACCCACTGAAAGCTTGTCATCCTGAAATTGCGCATAGTTTTGCAGAAATTACCCGAATATATCAATTGGCATATTGTTATACCGTAATTGAAAATAATACACGGAATCAACTTCCTCTTTTCGATAGTAAAAAAGGAACAACACCTGCAATTGAAATATTTTCCCCGTTTAATTCTTATACGTTACAACGAAGTGGACAGAGGATAATTCCTGTATTGCGTGATAACGTTAATAGCAGGCAACATAGAACAAGTATGAAATATAGAGAAGATATTGAATACATGACTGAATATTAGATTTATTTCTTAAAATTTAATACAGAGTATATTTCAATATACTCTGAATTCATTTCTGCGTAATCATCTTTTTAAATAAATTGAATATTTATAAAAACAGTTTTAGATCAGACAAATATAATATTTCTAAAATAAATCTGGAAACTTGTATAAAATGTAAAATTTTAATTTAATAAAAAATTATATGAGATTTACGCAAATTTGTTGTTATACTTATAAATTCCAAATATTAATATGCAAAATTTTATAATTATAGAATTAGAATAAATATAATCTATGATTTGTATTAAATTTCTGATTACATTTAAGTACATTTCACGTATATAGAAATATAATATAAACGTATCTGTGAATTTTACCTCCTAGTTCCTTGTAAATTTAAAAACATCAACAATGTATTTATCTTACAATTCATTTTCTCTGATGATATTAAAATCTAAAAAACAAATCGTTTGTAACAAATTGTAGTATTATAACGCGGAATTTATTATAAACTTTTAAGAAATTTCCGTTAGGAAGGTTTGACAATTATTACCTATATTCGTTACTAACTCTATGGGCGTGCGTGAGTGAAGTAAGATTTTAACAATATAACGACTGTATCACTAAATAATGAACACAAATTAAGTATACGTTGTATTGGCGTCTCACAGAAACTGTAGTTGGCATAACATACCAAATTTCGCGCCGTTAATGTTTTAGAAAACCGGACCCGGAAATTCTACTTCAGTGGCGCAGTGGCGTAATCTTTTGCGGTCTATCGGTTGCTTTGCGATTCTTTCACGTAAACGGTAACGTAAAATGGCGAATTGGAATTGTTATTTACTTGCGCGAACTATAACGAAATAACTAGAATACAATCTAAGGAATATTTACTACTGCTGAATTCGGGATTGTGTATTTATTTCTTCTTCTATAAACAACTGTAAGTATCACGGTTGTCAATTTAATAAAAAATTTATAACGTGTGCACTAGACGTCGATTCATATTCAAGTCGGTAATTCCGCATGTTTTTTTATATGAAATTGACAATAAAATAGCTTTACAACATAGCAAAATGTAAATGTTCTTAGTGCTATTTCATTATAATTTTTGCTTAAGATAATTGAAATTTTGAAATAAGGTTATGGTAAAATGCTCAAACAGTTCTACCGTCATTTACTTCGCACGTTTCGATGTTGAATTGTAAATATATTTTATTATACATAGTAATATGTGTATTTCTAGTGCACGTGTTTACTTCTAATTTGTTATTTTAATTTCTTAACGGATATATGGGAACCAGGTCGATTTGTTTCTTTGTTTTCTAGGTTATGATTCTGTGAAATTTAACTATTTCTCATAATTGAGATATTATTCCAAATGCTCATTTTGTATTTACAAGTGTAAAAATAATAATAATGTTAGAAATCACACACACACACACACAACACACGCGCGCGCGCGCGCGCACGCACGCACGCACGCATGTACGCACACACCTACACACACATAGTAGACATAATTTTTACATTCAATTTTATTCTTTATTTACATACTTACATAATATAATTCAATATATCATATTAATTATTAACTTATATTACATGTGTTATAAAAGCTCCAATAATTCGTTAGAGATTTCCTCATCTGAATTTCAACATATCTCTTGTATTTAAACCTATTGAAAATTTATTGTAACTGTAAAATATATATTTAAATCATGTATTTTCATTGCATTGAATAATAATTATTATAGTTATTGATTATTTACAAAGTGATAATAAAAATATACAAATTTCCAAACAAAATATCTTAGAAACACATTCTTACTACAATGCTTATTTTATTAACAATACTTAACAATATTTTATTAACTATATTTTATTAACAAATTTCTTCTCTGTGTTTTATGTTTCCGATGATTTTTTGTACTTGATTAGATTTATATGGTTTTATACATGTATGTTGTGAACTATATTACTCATATTTATTCAGAAGTACTCTATGAGATACTCTATGAAGTATTTGAGTATATTGATTAAAGGTAATTTCAATAAGCGGACGAGAAAATAATTTTGTGAAAAAATCGTATTTTTATAATCGAAAGAATATTTTAATTATTAATATTATTTAATATATATATGTGGTATGTCCTGTTTATCGGTATACAGGCTATTATTTCCTTAACTATTGGAAATACTAAAAAATGTTTCGTATGAAAGTTGTTTGATTTTGTGAGAGAACAAGATTTCTTTTCAGTTCTTCTAGTTAAAGAGATTTCCAATGCCGATATAATGTTTTTTTAATTGAACCAAGCATTCTTTTATATACCACCTGATGCATTCTTTAATTCTCTACAGGAAAGTACATATTAAAGTACTTGGGTTGAAAAATTTAAAAATTAGTTTAAAAGATATTTTAATTTTAATTTTGTAAAACTTATTGTTTGGAAGACAAAGAAATCATAAACATAAGAACACAGCGTTGTCTTCTCTTGTCTTTCATATGATAAGTTTTACTAGATTGACAGAAAATGCATCAAATAATATATAGAAAAATGTACACATGTAGTTCCATTTAAAGAAGTTACATTGGCATTGAAATTTCTCTAAATAAGAATGTAAACAATATCTTACTAAGTTTCCCCCATGAAATCAAACAACTTTCATACGAAACGGTTTTTAGTATTTTCAATAATTAAGGAAACATAGCGTATGTACAGATAAACAAGATATACTGTATGTATATGTGTGTTACATTTTTGTAAACAGAAGATATATACATTTAGACAATCATAAAAGTTTTAATTATATACAAATTAAACTATTATGTAAATTCTATTAGTTACTTAATATTATTAGAGAAAAGTGAAATCATTACTTTTTAACAATATAGGAGTTTTGTAGTAAACTTTTTCTTTGTTAATAAAGTATTTATAGAGGACATTAAGCATCATATTCTCGATAATATATTATTTACATTTTTATTAAGCTACTGCCATTTATACGAGAATACGTATTATACATCTGATAATAGGACGTATCTCACAATGTGAAATAAAACAAACCTAAATATATTATGAAACTTAAACATTGTATAGTACAAAAAATTGTCTATTATTCACGTAAATTTGTCCATATGCTATTTAAATAATTTCAGGATCATACAAATTCTCTTTCTTAAAATTTTGCATGCTACTATAAATTAAAAAGATATTTTTGCCTATAAGGTTTATTAGAATATTTTCTTTATGTAAAGAAAATAATAGCTTTTTATTGTTAAAATTGTAAATCTTTGAAGCACATATTGTACAACATACAATTTTTATATAGCTTGATTATGCAGCAGAAATTTATGTTTCGATATAATTTTTAATTGTGATGTGATTTAAGGTGGTTTTAAGCAATATTTAAAAAGCTGTGTGTAGGAGACTACTTAAGAAGTTTAACGTTTTACTTTATGTCTATTTATAAATAAAATATGATATTTTTGGTATGCCTTTTATATTTCTTAATGTTATATTTTGTAAGTTTAATAAGATCTTGTTGTAGTTTCCATATACATATATAATATATACATATTTTAAACATCTATCATAATATACATGAAATGTAATTAAAAGAAAAAAAAAAGATTTTATAAAGTAAATGTAAAGTATTAATTCAAGAAAAAGAATAATTGCCATTCAGTTTGGGAATAAATTAGTTTTTGCAAATATGTGATTTTTTATCTATAATTGGTATATGTAATTCTTTTGATATAGGTAAACAGTTATATCATCAGTAGTGTTATTATTCTTTGATTTTATAAATTTGAACAAAAATTTAATATGACATGCATTCCGAAAAGCAGTGATACAAACATATATTATCATTAACCAAGGTTAATTTAACCTGATCTAATATTACAATACATTTTTATTTTTAATGTTTGTTTATGTATTTTTATCTTCATATTTTCTATGAAATAATGAAGCTTAACTTATGTAAACATATATCATAGAGAAACACAAGTAATCTTAAATTACTTTTAATAGGTTTTATTGTGCAGATACTAATTCATCGTTCTACAGATATGATACTGATGGACTGGTGTAATTTGGCATAGTAGCGACATTGATTCATTTGATCTACATTGATTGACAAAAAATCATATTTGCAAGCATTTAAGTCTTAAATACTATGGCACAATATTATAATTTCGTGACCAATGCCAGTGGTACATTAACACTTGAAGAAGTGCAGAGAATTTGCTCTGTTGAGGGACAAAGTGTACAATTAGTTGTTGAAGACATAAATAATGGTGGTAACGGTTCTCAACAATTTTTGGCTTATACCACTGCACCACAAAACAGCGGGCAAGCGATATTTTCACAGCAAATTAATTTAGGGAGTCAAATTTCTGCAACACAATTGGATCAAGGGTAATTTGTGCGCATGCATTTTAATTATCCAAATATTGAAGTAGCAGTGTAGTATCTTCGTGCTTTTAGTCTTGTGCGTGCGTGCATGTGTGCGCGCGTGTGTGTGTATATATATATACACACACACACATCACGCGCGCGCGCGCGCACACACACACACACACACACATATATTAATATACATATTGCAATATAAAAACTATTAGATACTCGAGGAAAACAAAGGGGGTATTGGTATGTGGTGCTTATTATGAAAACTAAATATCAATTATTCAGCATGTTATTAGAATATAACAAGTATTTTTATTCATGTTGCATTGTGAAAACATATTTTATAGTGTGTAATATGATTGCAATTATATAATAATTTGAATAAATTATTTTAATTACACACAATTTTGTAAATAGATTTATATAATTTCATGTATATGTATAATGTGTTTAGAATAAAATTATGTTCTGTCAGCATTTAAATTTGCAATTCTAACAGACAATTATATCTGTTTGGATATGTTTTATAGAAGTATAGCATATTAATAAAAACTTCTTAAGGTTGTCTTCTAGCTATATATATATATATATATATATATATATGTAGAAACATGATGTATCGGAAAAGTTATGAATTTGCTTCTGTTAATAAAATTATTAAGAATAATAGCGCATTGTTTATTTGTAAACACTGAAATGTAAATTTAAAATATATTACATTAGTGTACACACACACACACACGTGTACATATATGTGTGTATATGTGTATGTATATGTATTGTACATGTGTGCCTCAAAGAAATCTTTTGTAATTACACAGTAGGTTCTCTAGCTGATTTAACAATGAAATATTGTATTTGGGTGATCTAAATCATAGTAAATTTATGGAAGCATGTGAAATCTGGGCATATCATATCAATTCCATTGTTCGCTTTATGTCACTTTGTGAAATAAGTCACAACAAACAAGTATAGAAATGTAACACAACAAGTAATTGTAATTATGTCATTCATTCACTGAATATCGAATGTATTAATAATTTGCTAAAATTATAAAATATCATACATTTATAATCGTATAACATGATAGGGACACATAACTATGAAAGAATAAATCAATTTCAAATATAAGGTATAATATACGCTAATAAACCAAATATTTTTAAATAATAATACGATGATGAAATATATGTTTCTGAATTTCTTTAGTTTACTAGATATTAACATATGTTCGCCATTTATGTATACATATAATTATATTACATTAAATTTTCTGTGTTTTGAAATTTGTTTCCCTAAATTTTTTTTTAATGTTTTATATGCATCTGTTAGCCTTATGGATTCTATAATTAATTGTTCACATGACAATAATATTACCAAACCCATTTTAAAAAGTTCGTATGCAATAAGCTTTAATACAAGTGCATTGAAATGTACTTTCTATTAACATAATTTAACATAATTTAATATTTAATAGTATTTGCATTGCAAAGTATCATGGTGCTGACCTTATAAAATTGAAAGTTTCGTATTTGGTAATATTGTATTTGTATCAGAATGTATATGAAATGGAAGAATTAATTATATTTTATAGAATGCAATTAAAAATATAGCAATGCACCCCTTTTTCCTCGTGCTTCTCGCTTATAAACATTATACACATAATTGACGTGTAGGGACCATAAGACATATCCTCAGTCGCAGTTTATTTATGTGTTATCGGAACCATTCATTAGAAATATATATATAGTTGATTCATAAATGTATACTAATGACTCAGACAGGAAGTAGTTCGCACTATTTTGTTCAAATGTTTGCTATTTCGAGTTTTCTTAATATTTCAACTTATTGAAATGATGCATTTTTACTTTCAGACAAAACGTTTTTATAATCAAAACAAATACAAATGAATTAACTTCACCCCAAGGTGTATTAAAGGCTACAACAGTAAATGATAATACTGTAGGAGGGAACATTGTAAACATTGTGGATAATAAAGGTAAATTTAATGTATCTGTATAGCATCCAAGAATTTATGCTAATGTGCAAAAGGAAGAGCTTTATGGTTACAATGAAAGAGTAAAGCAACTTATAAGAACATTGTTTTCTTATTTAGGTTCCAAAACATTTATAGGTTGTAATAATGATGGACAACAAATACAATGGATAAAAATGCAAGAAAATAGCATTAATGTAAATGCAGTTTCAAAACAGAATGCATTGATATCAGAAAAAATTCAAACTGGCAATTTAAATGAAAATCAAAATAATACTTCTTCGCAAGTAAGTGTAAAGGATCGTAATAGTCTTATTTTGCAAATTATTAAGTGCAATAACAGTTACATATTTTTAGAATCTTCTACATGGACTTTGTGAATTATCTTCATCGAATGCTGAAATTGTAAAAAGAAAACCACTTAAATCATACCAAAACAGAAATCGATTATCAACAAATAGTGTACAAATAGGAACATCATCCATTGACAGGGTGAATGTAGCAAATAACGTTGGAACTCAAATGCCAAACGCTAATGCGTCTATCAGAGCATCTACACCATTTTGTAATAAAACGATTAGTCCCATTGGACAGAATGTGACACAAATTTCTACACAAATACATTCTCCTTTGAGTACAGTTCATAGTAGACCTCCAGCTCCTACCTTGCCAAAAAGTTCCTTAAAAGTGCAACAGCCTAAAATGGAACAAACAAGATTAAAACAATTGCAAAATCAAAGACAAGTGCAAAATGATCAAAGATTACAAGGGAATAATATGCAGAGATTGTCAAATATTGCTTCACAATCAGTGCAAAGTTCATTAAATAATCCACAGCAGCAAATAACTACAAATTCAGTACAACAGAAACAAATGTCATCGTCATCACAATTACAATTTCAGAAACAGACCACACAGCAAAAATCTCAGTATGAACCATCACCACTTTCACCTCCATCTCAAAATGTGCTTAATACTATGGACGTTGAATCTCTGGAATCTTCAAATCCTTCGCTCAGTGAAAAAGATCCAATAAATCAACAGAGTTTTCCTTCGCAGACTGATTCGGAAAATGGTTCTACTGAAAGTATCGCTTATCTCGAGAAAGTTATTCATAATCCGACAAATACTAAAGTTCAACCTCAAATACAAGGAAATACTGCAAAAATGTTAGTTATGCTTTCGAATGGTGAACAGAGATTAATTACATTTGACATACCTAACGAAGATTGTACAGTTCAAGATTTACTGGAGCAGGTGCGTTAAGGGTCACCGAATGAAATTTTACAAAAATTATTAATTGAATTAATTAAAAATGATTTGCATTTGTAGGCAAATATTGTATTTTGTGGAAAAACAAGTGTCTCTTTAGTTTCCGATCCTATGCTGGGTATCAATTACATTGTAGAAGCTGGGCCTGGTGCAGTTGCTTCGTATGATATGAGTGAAAATGATAGCTCTCAAGATAGTGCAAATACTAATTTAGACAATTCTCATAGGTAAGCTTTTAAACATATCAAGTGATCGAAATTAACACATAAAGTATTTTTATATATTATATTGAACATTTCAGTTCGCCAGATGAGAATAGTAATCCTGTACAACAAAATGAGGTAAGTTGCTATATCTTAGTTTTACACTGTTTTACAGTAGCAACTTCTCATAATATGTAAAACATTTATTTAATTTTTGGCTTGTAATAATATAGTTTATATAAACATTTTTATAATTATGTGCTTTATATTTATGCATAAAAAGCGGCAACACTGTAAGCATGTTTTGCTTAACTAAAATGAAATCATGCTAGAGAAGTATTCAATGTCCTTTTGAAGGAATAGTAAGATAAAAATTATTTTAATTTTGATATATGAGATAAAATATATTACATAGATGTATATATTTTTTAAGCCTAGCTCGTAAGCTAGTTTGCAACTGCACTTAAAAATCTATAAAATTTCTACGAATGTTAACGTCATAACTAAGTTATATATAATAATAATGAGTTAACATAAATATGTTACTAACTATTGGCCAAGCTGGATAAAAATGAATAATAATAAAATATGAAACAATAACAAATCAAATTATCATAAGAATTATATGAAGGATGAATGTCATAAATAAGTAATATATAAATTTCGGTTGATACATGAATTTTTAATGCAATTGATAGGTGAATTGCTTGAACCATTCTTCCACGGGAATGTTTATATAACGCACCTCTTCGTATTTGTTTGATGATTGATATTGCATGAAAGTAACAAATTATTTAATATTGAAGGAACAGTGTGTAAAATGCATGAAGCCTCTTTTTAAATTGCTTATATATTTAAACATTGAAATGCTACACATAGAGATTAATTTCAGAGAGCAATTACGCACGAAATTTCTCTTTAAATTTATTACCTTAGTTTCAAATCTACGCATAACAATATATGCTTAATCATCTATCATGAATTGTTAAATCTATATATTAAACGATATAGTTATATTGTTAAGTATAAGTGTAAATTAGATGTTTAATTTTTATATTTCGGCTAAGAATGTTTTTTTGCATGAAATTAAAATTTTTATTTCATTAAAGGCATATACATAGCATTCCTAAAAATTTTAACAGAATTACTGACAAAACTAATTATTAATTAGAAACATCGTATAAATCATCATTTACATACATCATTTGTCATATAGACAAAATGCTATTATTGAAGCAATTAAATGAACAAAAATGTAGAATGTAGAGTATTAAAATTATGACTACAGTGCACACATTGGATAATCCACGTTTTTCATAAATTTTAATCGTTCTATTATCATAGCACAATTATATTTATCTATAATGCGTTGACATATTATATAAGAATGAATTTTATTTCTTTTATTTATTATTTCGGATTTGTCTTGCAGGAACCTATATACATTGAAGGAATGTTGGCTGTCTGTTCCCATTGTGGTATCAGTTCTATCGATTTTAATCGATGTCTAAGATGTAAAAGAAAATTACCCAAAGATGTGAAATCTATATCAATGACAATGGGTATGCAAGAAAAGAAAGAAACAATGCTAACTATTGACGTAAGGATTATAAGGCTCTAAGAAATCAATATTCTAGATCTATCTAAGATTAAAATTTGCGATATTAACTTGCCACCTCCGTATAAATTTAATTTAATGTCCATTGTAATATCTATTGTAATATATATATATATATATATACACATACACACACACACTTGTAATTGTAATATAAATACTTTATGATGCAAATATGATTTATAATATAAATCTTTAGGTTTATATTATTATGTTAATTTTTTGTAGACTTTTTACAAGAAAAATAACGAACGAAATTCATCGGCAAAATTAGAGAAATTGGAGCGAGATGGGTCTGTGTATAAACGTGGAAGGGGAAGAGGAAGGGGCGGCGTTTCAAGATCAAGGCCTATTCATAAAGAGCCAGGTAGAAAATATAATTTATATGATTTCATTCAACGATACAATATTATCTTATGTAAGTTTAAACAGTATGGCTGAACATCTCTGTTGCATCTAAATATAGCAGAAAGAAAAATGATCAAAATAACACAGTTTTCCAAAAGGGAATATGATAGTGGAAGGAGTATTTTTCTCAAGGTCATCAATATTTTTTTAAACGGAACCATATGTTTTGTTTAGTGCTTGAACTAAAGAGAAATTAAAAACAAAAATCAATGGTATGTATTTACATTGTATGCCTAACACATTGCGAGATATTTGATGTGAAATATATATAGAAATAAATGCTTAAGAAATACTTACTTGAATGTACATCTTAACTCTACTATTTTGTATACATTTTGTATGAATATAATCATGTCTACACAAGAGATTATATTCATGATTAAAAGTGATCTATTGTCTAAAATCATAATAATGTGAAGTAACATATTTAGCTTCTTTTGATTACTTGTTAAATTTGATCGATGACGATAACACTCATGTTAATAATGACATAATTTATAGTAAACACTACTACATATACATATGTATTAATTTTCATTATTATTATTGTTATACGTCTAAACATGCTAAATGTCTAGAATATTAATAAGTTTATGTTTCCTTAAATTTGTAAATTTTTTAAAGCTTTATATTTTCTTCTTTCTTTTTTCGAATTCTTCGGAACTGTAAATGTGTTTAATATAATGTGTAAATGCGTCTAATATATTATATCGCGATGTGTCTTCTAAATATATGGATAAGTTAATACTTCCTTTTCCTTTTTTATTGTAATGCTAGAGGTTTGAATAAAGGCATTAATAATTTTGAAAAACATGGAACGAATGACCTTGAGAAAAATACTGTTTCTATTATCGTATTTTTGTGCCTTACAATTGAATCGAGTAATCTTTACTACTGTAATTATGTTTGTGTACAACAAAAATTGTGAAGTGAATTCTTTTAAATATCTTATGACATACAGACAGCTCAGACATGATATTTCTTATACAGAGTGTCTGACAATATCATCTGACGATGAGGAGGAAGGCAAAATTAAAAGATCGGACGGCTCTAGTAACAATATATTTTCAAATGACGCAAGTAATAGTTTTAGTGAAGAAATGGAAACCATTCTTGAGAAGGAACCAGTAATTACGAACAATTCTATTTCTAGCATGAGTTCTGATTATGCTATGGAGAGTGAAGATATTAAAGGTATCTTGCAGTGTACTTCATATTTTACGTATTTTACATATGTATATGATTTCTATAAAATACGTTGATTCCAATTTATTGCATTTTGAATGTAATTATATATAAGATGAGAAAACGTGAATATAAATATTTTCAGATAATTCTCTTCAATCTCCACATACTTCTTTGTTGTGTCGAACAGTAAGGATAGGATCTTATAAATATGTTCCTCGAGAGAGAGTCATAATCTCGCAAACTGGTGTAAGATTTGGTGTACCCCTATTAGAAGATGGTAATCTTTTACTAATTATTATATGTTCATAATTATATGTTATTTTGTATAGGTATTCGTCATATAGAAATATTCGCGCATTTTTATTGCAGATAAAACTTTCGTAGCATTAGAAGTTAAAATCCAAGATATAGTAAAAGTGCTAATTCATTTTGGCAAAGCAATGCCAGTGCTTTTCTTTTATACATCTACTAATACTGGAGCTATGATTCGCGAATTATTAGGAATGCAGGATCCAAAAGGGCCATATTATGATCCCGCTGGAAAAGGTATCAACTTTAAAATATAATATATTTTATAATATATTTTATAATATATGTGTATATATACATATATATATATATATATATAATTATAAATTATAATATAATTATAAATGAAATGAGAATGTTAACATTTTTACAGATCATACACATAAACGGATAACTTTACTACCAGAGAAATTATCCGAAGAATCGAAAGTTGTGCTAAAATCTTTGTTTTCGCGAAGACGCTTGTTAGAAGAATTAAGCTCAAAGGAGGCAAATGATATCCTTGTACGAGCATCGCCGAAAGATGTGTGTAATATATGTTATTGATAAGTATGTAAAATTACTATCTCTCAACTGTAATTCGTCTTCTTTCAGAAGCTAAAGATACAAAGCTCATCTAGAAAAGAAAATCAAACTGGAACAACAACTAATTCAAATGTCAATGGCGGTATACAGACGTAAGAAACAAATTTAATTATAGAATTAGAATGAATAATCATATTTATACTATTTCTTTTTTCTTTCTTTTCATTTTACTTAGGGTTTTACGAGTCGATGATAACGATTAATTTTTTAAATTGAAACTCATACTTTTTATTATATTTATAGTTTGCACAACCAATGTTGAAACTTCTTCATATTTTTCAAAGTTGGTCAAATAAATGTTAACATAGTTTCTGTTTCCCTTGATATTCTCCACTTTTGTTTGAAACATATCCCTTTTGCAGTTAACAGTTTTCACTTTCCGTAATAATGTACGATTTGTTATTTACAGAATAACTGTATATCCTCCACCACCTGCAAAAGGCGGTATAGCGATTAACACTGAAGATTATTTATGCCTCGGGGAGGATCAATTTTTAAACGATGTGATTATAGACTTCTATCTAAAATATTTGACGCTGGAGGTGTTGTCAGAATCTGATCAACATAGAACTCATGTATTTAGTTCATATTTTTATAAACGATTAACAAGTCCACATGCTCAAGCAGGTGAAAGTAATGTACCTCTTTCACCCGCTGCCAAGAGACACGCGAGAGTACAAAAGTGGACGAAAAACGTTAACATATTCGAAAAAGATTTCATTATAATTCCTATAAACGAACAGTAAGTAGTTTATCTCTCTCAAATGCTCAATTCTGTTTCTATGCCTCTATTTAATCTAAATTATTCCCAAACGACATTTATTATGTAAAATAATGTTACAGTGCCCATTGGTTTTTGGCCATTATTTGTTTCCCTGGTTTGGTGGGTAAAGTTTTTGCACAGCCGAAACGATGCGATGAAAATGATGTTCGCAAGACTGTACAAAAAAGTAAAAAATTAAAGGAGGTGAAACTACAAGCTGTCACGATTGGAAGTACAACTCTCAAACCAGTGACAACTACTGTGACTATAGACCAAGGTGATGACGGTTCAGAAAGAGACGAAGCTGAAGGTGACGATGAAGAAATGGAGATGGATAGCGAAGATGATGTAAGTGCGGCGCAAACTATACCTACGTTCTAATATAGATTATAATAAATCATAAATGTATCAAAGTGTATGCTATTGGCAATTTCTAATGCAGGATGAATCGGAAAATGCAGAAAGTAAAGGTTTATCTCCGAACGTCGAATCAAATATACAACAGGAGAAAGAGACTATAAAAGTGTAAGTATTTGCATATACTTTCAAAACAAGCGAAGTTCCAAATAGGATACTATATTTACCCATATTTTTATTTTATTCTTCGTAGACCCTGCATATTAATATTTGACTCTCTTGCGGGGGCGAGTAGAGCACGCGTAGTAGCTACATTAAGAGATTACTTAAGCTGTGAGTATGTTGCAAAAATGGGAAATGAGAAAGTGTTTTCGAAAGATACTATTAAAGGAGCGTCGTTGAAAGTTCCTCAGCAATCAAATTTCACTGATTGCGGATTATATGTATTACAATACGTAGAGAGCTTCTTTAAAGTAGGTTCATTTCTTTTAATTTATATTCTCATTGGGTATAATTGGTAGACGAGGTAGCATTACAAATTGTACAATAATAAATTTTTATTCCAGAATCCCATTAAAGATTATACACTGCCAATAAAGACACTGAAAAATTGGTTTGAGGAAATAGTAGTAACAAGGAAAAGGGAAGAACTCTCTAAGCTATTGATTAACTTAATGATTGCAGGGAAAGGAGATAGAAACATAACAATACCAACTGTAAATTTTCCCACTCAAGATGGTAAACTAAAAACTAAGGCTGAGAATCATGTTGATATAAAATCTGTGAAAACAGATGTCGAAGATAAGAAAAAGCCTACACTAGATGGGGAAAATCGTATTAGTAATAATATGCCAAATCAAACAGAAAATACAGAACCAACTACCGAGGTAGTTAGTAGAACTACATACCAGATCATTCCGTATTCTCCATGTACAAGTTCTAGTTCATCCGAAAGTAATTCAACAGAAATGTTTACTGAGGCTAAGACTCCACATCCAAGGTAAATAGAGAATTGTACGATTTAAACTATTGTTAAATACAAATTATTCTGCTTTCAATTATTCTAAAGCCGACGAACTTTAATTAATCAATTTTTATCGTAGATCATCAAGCGAGACAATGTCCTACTTAAAGTCAAAACGGATTTCCAGGTTAATGATAAAAACTGAGAATCAAGATGATTCTCAAGTGGCCAAAAAACACAAAGGAGAGTCGTTTGATTCTTGTAAATAAATGTTACTTTCTTTTTTATAATGATAAAGTTTAGTCCACACTCATAAATAAACATGGAATCATTTACCTATGTAATAAATGTAGTTAATACTTCATAAAACAAATAAAAACATCCAATCATAACTGTATACACCGAAAGTTTTATTTGCTTTTATAACGATTATTTTTGTGTTAATCAGAGATAGACAATCGTATTATAAGATTATTTATCATTCGCACTTTGCAAAGACATTTTTGTAATCTCAAGTAGTCAATACATTCAGTACTTTAAACATTGGTAGAACCAAGTATTTGAGCGTCGAGCGATTGAGCGTTAAATTCGTACTTGCGTTCGGGTATACCGGTCTCATTTTCTTACAATTCAGGCCAACTAACTGTATCGATGTCGTTGTGGTGTAGTAGAATTTACTGCATTCGGTAGTCTGAATTGTTTGGAAACGAACGAGCGTTATGGAATTAAAAATTTATAACCGATCAGATCAAATTATTCTTTAAAGGTTGTAATACAAACAGAATTTGCAAGCGTTAAATTTACATTGTTGTAAACACGAGTGGAAGATTTATAATTTATTCTTCTAACATAAATTTAACGTACATTTGCTTTCCGATCTTTGAAATTTTGAAAATCAAGGTAACAAGGTAATATGAACAAGTAAATTGGATAAATAAAATGAACGAAATGCTTCTAGTTAGTTGCAAAATAATCGAATAATATTCCTTGGCGACAGCTATAATTGTTATTCATATTTACGAAAAATTGTTGACTGTTCAGTTTCGTCGTAAGATTATTTTGAAACATATTCGATATCTAACGCGATGCGGATGTACAAGCAGGTAATTTGGGAGACCAGCTATTTAAAGCTACGCGACATATTCACACAAATATATTCAATTACACTCGATGGTTTTAAATAACGGCTAAGCAAAATCTTGCTGTGCGCGAAAGGAAGGAGGAGATCGAGAAATAGATTTAGAAGAATTGTGTGACGGTTTGCTCGGGAAGAGATGAGAGAAACGAATGAGATTTGGTGGTGAATATGTAAGTTTATATTACGTTCACGAGAATCATTTGAAACCATAGTTTGTCGAATGCCGTTTTGCGTAATATTTTGCTGTTGCATAATGTTCCTACATTTTGTATATACATACATGTATTATAACGTTAGTGTGTAATAACTTACGAAAGTTTGAAATTTAACTATATCTTGATGCTAAATACATTATTTTTCTAGACCAGAATGACCAGAATACACGTAACGATATACTCGCGCATCGTTACCGTAAGAGTACGATTAAATTATCGTGGTAGATTGTTTTTAACAACTCTTTTTTTTTTTTTTCTTTTCTTTGTACGAAGTATAGACAATAATTGCATTATGATTTCTTGTTATGCTTGTAGTTTGGGCCACGATTTGTAGTAGGCAGCCTACTAGGATTTGGAAAAGTATTTGTATCGTATGAGCGTGAAAATGGGGAAGACTGTGTTCTTTACGTTAACAATTACATTACATTGATTATTATATTGATGATCGCACGTTGTACAACAATGTTAGCAGTAATAAATGTAACGATATAGAAGAGTTAATTGCGGTACTTTGTAACTTGTGACAATGGAAAATTCACATACGGGGGAATTACGATAGATTATCGATTTATATTACAATTAATATTTTGTAGGATTGCCCTTTCCACCAATAATCCATTTGGCACGAAGCGTATTAAGCTTTTAACAAAATTTACCGATATTATTTACTTACTTTACTCCGTTGCTCTCGCAGAGCCATTTTTAAGACATTTTTTTTTTTTTTTTTTTTTTTTTTTTTTTTTGATTTCATATGGCGCTATCGTTATCCTTTTTCCGAATTCCCGCTGTGTGTGCGCGCTCGAGTATTTTTAAGCTCGACGACTACGGTCGTACATAGGTAATGCATTATACCAGCAGCCATTGACATATATAAACATTTATTCATGATTTTGTAATTTTGTTTTCTCTTTTAGTTTCCGTTTCACGGTATCGAGCTTGTGCATACTGTATTCGATCAACGACCATGGCTGCAACGATAATCGCTTTGGCAGTTTCTACATTGTACATTGTATTTACAAGTCTCATAGCTTACTGGATGAGAAGATATACCAACTATTATATACAGGATCCGTTTGTAAGGTCCCTATTTTTAGAAGCTATTGCTACCGGTGAACTTTGCGGAGCATGTTTCGAATTAATAATAAGTAAGTTAATAACGAATTTATCGTCAATAATTTCTGATTGGTAATCCTATAAATTTTACAAAATTTGATACGAAGTTTATTAAGCTAATAATGTTTTCGCTTCTGTACACGTATATGTAGATATGTATCGAATATTTCCTTTTTCTTTTTCTTTTTTTTTTTCTTTTTTTTAACGCGTATTCGAAAAAACAGCTAATACTTTTTAATGGAATACTATTGCAAATCCTATTAGCGTCAAACTATAAGAACGTTGTATTTTTTCGGCATAAATTTCTCAGTACGTATTCTCCGTTTTAATTATAATGTACCTTAGTTGCGGATAACTGGGGTGTTTCTATGTACGGCGTATATCTGTTCGTACTGACGATTTGGTGGTCTATGAATTGGGAAGACGCTACCGCTTGTCCTTACACGCACATCGAGGACGTTGTCAATGGAACGAAGCCGATGCGCGATGCTTTCCTTTTAATATGGGCCGAACTCGTCGGCGGTCTTGCCGTTTTTAGATACGTTCAGTTACTTTGGGCACTCGAAATTGTTTCGACGCACAAACACAAAGCATTCGAGGACTGTACTACCGATCTACAGGTAAGTGCGATGATAAATTAGAAACTTTTCTCAACTGTTTGCAACACAAGGCTCGCTTCTTTCGTTCGGAAATGTAACAAAAATAGCGTTCTCGCGATAGTGACGTATGCAAGAACGTAAGATAAAAGAACAGTACATTTTTTGTGAGTCTTTAACACTGTTATAATACCGTCGTTAAACCCTAACGGGGGATATATGAGATTGAAAAAATCATGGTTTTCATGAATTCTAGCGAAAATTATGCGAGCGTCTCTTCTATCTTTAAGGTGCCTGTAATATTTGGAGCATTTGTAGAATGCGTGGCAACTTGTATATATAGGGTGGTCTCACGTGGCTTGAGCGAGATAAACTCGAGGATTAGCGTTATTCTTGATTCCTTCGTTGGAACAACTTTGGTTATCGCAGGTTTGATTAATTTCTATCACGATACGTCTTGTGAACGATTTCTTTCCATTTATTTATCTACTTTCTTTAGTTGATCTTCATTTACTTACATATCCCTTTTACTTTCCTAACTACAGGGTATCTAAGCTGCATAAAAAATAGAAACTTTCATTCGTTCTTGTACATATATTCCTTCGCGGTCTATAAATATTTAGATTCAGATATTTTAATAGGCCGATCGCAATCGCCTTTAACAAATTAATATAAACTAATGGGAAGTAACGGCCGAATCGATTCGTATTTTTGATTACATACATGTACATGTGTATGTGTATCGTTATATAATATATATTTCTTTATCCTTAAGATTTGAATTCATTCAACTCTTCTCTCTGAATGTGGAAATTGTGTATAGACTTTTCGAACGTAGGCGCGTATTCGAATTATTCGAATATTCGAATATATTTGGATATATTTGGATATTTCTCGTGTTCAAATATATAATGATATAAGTTCTCTGCTTCGATCATTCGAAGAAATTTCTCTTGTTTCCGAGCGATAATAAGTACGAACATAACGACGCTTCAAAGTCCTTTGAATTATTACATTTTTTATTATTTTTACAGACGCGAAAAATCAATTCATAAGTCGTTTGCTTCGCCGGAAACGATCAAAAATTTGCTTGGAATAACTCGAATAACGCTCGGTTTCTTTCTTTTCTTTTTCTTTTTCTTTTCTTCTTCTTTTTTTTTCTTTTTTCTCACATCTTCCCATTTCCTCGTTTGATTTCGCTTCTTATTTCGAGAAAAGTTTCTTTACGATTTCACCTCGCTACGATCCTTTCACCTTAGTAAATCTTAAAGAAAAGGTATTACACTTTTCGCAATTTAAGAACTGAAAGTAGTTGCGAGTGATCAAATCTGTTCGTTGCAAATATTAGATACTCTGTATTATCGTATCATGGCCATAGATTAGACTCTTTTCTTTCTTTTTTCTTTTCTTTTCTTTTTTTTTTTTTTTTTCTTTTTCCGACGCGAACACTTGTTGATGACACGTGTCGATGACACTTATACTCGATTTATTTTCACGCTGATTTCAGCTTTCGATTATTCCGGCGGCTACTTCAATCCCGCGCTGGCCACCTCCTTGAAATACGGATGTTTAGGAACTTCCTTTATGGAGCACGTGATAGTCTATTGGGTGGGTGCGTGCGCGGGTTCCATCGCCTCTTTACGAGTATATAGGCTGCCGTTTGTTCAACGGTACGTGGAACGATATAAAGAGAAAACGCTTTAAGTCACCGACAGCGAAACATCGGGTCGTTGCACGAGTTTGTTGGTTTTCCGTTTGCCCGACTTTCCCGTTGTTTGTTTTATCTTATTCCCTGTTTTCTGTCTGAGTTACCGTTCTACGAAGTAACGTTCCAAGTTTATACATACTTGTATCGAGTCTCTCAGATTGTTACAATATTTGCGCGCAAACAATTTCTCGAAAGCGGTCATCCTCCTCGCACGTTTACAAGGTAGGAACGTTTTTAGATATAGGTAGGCTGATGATAGCGCTACGACGATTTCAGTTGAAATTAGTGTAAAATTATCCATAGCGAGCGATGCGTGCATAATGTATCATAATTGTAGAATAAAAGTACAAATAAAAGTTTTGCGAGTAAATTGGAAATATTACATTTTGAGATATCTAGCAAAGCGACGGTATACGCGTTGCCACACTTTCGATTAATTTAAAGAACTTGAAACGCAATAAACAATCTTTACGATAGTAGGCAAAATTTAGTCGCAACTGCAATAAACTATTAACAATAAAATAGTGTTGGAAAGGTGATTGTTTGACTTGCGACCGAAAGGATATTAAATGTTAAAATATTAATGTAAACCCTACGTAATATATATTTCGAAACTGTGTAATTTCGAAGCTTGGATAGTTCGTAATAATTGTCCTTTATAAAGGAATACGAAACGAGTCGCACATCCGTGACAATATTGTATAAAGAATCTTAGAAGTGGTTCAAAATGTGACGAAGACGGAACAGTGGATAAAGAGAAGGAATAAATTGAAAGATTTAATAAATTCTACAACAGTGCCGAGCTACGTATATCGAGTAAGCGTGGAAAAGAAAATACGTTTTTATATTAAGTACAAACTTTCAAGTAGGAAAACTTCGAGACCTAATGATTATACGAAGAATTCTGTTTTAGACGACAAGTCCAAGTGAATTGCTTCATTCTTGTACATTTCAATGGTCTGTAACAAAACGATAATCTCGTAAGTATTATCAGCTATTGGAAAAAAAGAAAAAAGAAAAAGGAAAAAAGGAAAAGAAAAATCGAGTTTGACACGTTGGTGTACGAAAAGTACGAAAATAAATACTGGCATATCGCGGTATCAACGATTGATTTAGAATATGCAATTTGTCTCGATTATCTCGTCTCTTGTGATCGTAAGAAATTAAGAAGAAGTCATTTTTTTTTTTTTTTTAAGTAAAATTACGAAGCGTTACCGCGTTAATATTGCCATCTAAGTCTGCCACTTGTTTTTCGTGAGATGCTTTCAATTTTTCTTTTTCACGGCCTTGCTTGATTTGCACAGTTTTCCTTTCTTGCATAAATTTCTTCGTATTTTGTTCCTTCTTCTCACGAAGTCGACGATCCTTGTCTCCTTTTGTCTTTAACGCTTTGTCGTTCATTACTTCTTTAGCCGTTTCCACGGACACTTTTACCTGATTCGCGTTCATATCCTTAATATCTCTGAGAAGAAAGGGAAAGGATATTATTGCGGGAATAGCAATTTTGGACAACTAGTTGGATCACTAGTCGCGAGTTTCAAGCTAGGTAATAAAAGAAGAGCGCAAACTTGCCGACCAACGTGATCGAACATGCCACGAGAATGTCGCGGTAGATCGTCCAAAGCGAGCGAAAGAGATTGTAAGATGTACGGACAGCCGATGTGTAGCCGAATTGGTTTGTGTTGCAGCTTACCGGTTGCTTCGGTATATCGAATCGTACGTTCACTTGGGCGTCGCAACCGCTTCGCACCCCTACCTTTCGTCATCCCGAAAATTATATTACCCCGGCGGTAAGGGATAATTTTATAAACCAGCTGTTACATGCCAGGTATAAATTTTGTTCAATTTTACGTATGCTTGAACATCTCTAATTTTACGACGATTTAAGAAGTTTCTGTTTCCCATTTTTCGAGCCAAAATTTTGCGCGAGAAGCGAACGGATAGAGATACTGAAGAGAAATTAGAAATAGAATCTACACACTTGTCGTGTTTTGCCTGTAGCTGTTTAACCTGCGAGGCCTGTACAATTTCGATTAATTTTTTGAATTCCTCCCGACCGGCCTCCGTCTGGTTCTTCAACATCTCCCATTCCTCTTTCCGTTGCCGTTCTACCATGGCGGACCATTGCGCGGTTTGTTCGCTTATAACTTTTTTCACGTTCGCGTCCTGGAGCAGCGCGCTTTTGCTGTAAATGCGAGATTTGTCATTGCCACGTGGGATTAAGTGCGATAACGACGGTAATTTCTAGTTAGCGAAAGTAACGGTTTCGGTACACTACGTACTCCTTTCCCTTCACCAATTTATCAATGGCAGCGCAATGATTTTTTTGCATCGTCTGCCGTTCCTTCACATGCTTCTTCCTCATCGTATCCAAATCCTTCTGTTGTTTCTTCCCCAATTTGTACGCTTTCTCCCTCTTCAGCGTGTCTATCGTAATTGGCTCTGGCTTCCATTCCTCTAAAAATGTTGTTAAACGACAAATATTTTGCAATTATATAAATATGATATCGTACACCGTCTTTACGGTTTATCGTACAGAATCATAACTTACAATTGTGTTGTGCTGCGTTAATAAAAATACTTGCCAAACAATTCGTCAGAAAGCTTTTACAGACCGATTGAAATCTTAATAAAACTAACGGTTCGAGCAAATAATTTCAAATAATGGCACGGCGAACGTTCGTTTGCCGTTTTAAGTTTTACGAATGAAAACGTCGGAAAGAGGTAGTATACCCTTTTTAGCCTTTTCCTCTTCCTTCTTCTTCGCCTCGGCCTTCGTGTCGGTTTGCTCGATTCCTAGTCCCTTCATAGTTTCGGCTTGCTTCTCTGCTCCTTTGCTGAATCCACCCGGATCAGACAAGGCTGCCATGAAGTCTACGAGTCGAGAAAGCGGGCTCGCATCAGAGGCATCGTGATACACTTCTATTTTTGTTCGGCGAACTTGCTCGAGAGATTACCTTCGAATCCATCGGGCACGTAAATCTTTAGCTCGATGTTACAGAACAACATCGGCAGTGCCATGGGAAAATTCGCCTCGGTTTTCAACGAAATATGTCTATATCCAGCTTGAAGGCCGTCCAGTGGTAAAATTCGTTGACCCAACAATTTTCCGCTCTCCTCGTATACACCTATGCGAACAACGAATGTCAATTTATGTCGCTGTTGCAGCGTGAAATTGCATTCTTTGAATCGGTGAAAAAAACGCTTAATAGAGCCGCCGATAGAGTTGGAAACTGGCTAATTAAAGACGCGTAGCTAATTAATTTCTTTCGGAAACGACGATTCCTCTATAGGTAAACGCAACGATGGACGAATTTATTAAAAGTTTCTGTTCTTTGATGTAAATCTGTTAAAACGATTAGAGTTACCAAATCTGAGTACAGCCAAGTCGGGGAGTACGACTTTACGGAATAGGAACGGTTCTTCGTTGTAAACTGGATTCAATCCGTTCCCAGGAACCATTCGCGTTCGAAATTCCTTCTTAATTGTGTCTGCTGGCAAACCGTACATATCCACCTCGACGTAAGTGCCGACCTTTTTGTCGGACAAGAATTGTCCTGCTATTACCTGGCAAGTAGAATTTACCAACGATTTACGAACTTCAAATTCAATAACTCGATTCACTTAACTAATAACGTGTACCGATATTAAATAGTTTATATTATTATTTCAAAGATTGATCAAAGATGCGATTAAACGTTACCCGTATCGTTACCGTAATTGCTTGTACATAGTAAAATTAAACCCTTATTCGAATAGAAACAAATCGTTTCACGAATATCCTCCGAAAATATTCTGACTAAATAAAATGTTGCGTATGAAAGGTTTACTTGAACGGAGCATTGAGCTGTGATAACACCGTCTACGTCCTCGGAGAATGGATCGAAGATTTTATCCGACCTTCTCATAAAATCAGGCTTCAGTAGATAACCAGTCGTTGCGTTATACTCGAATTTCCCTTGATTTAATTGCATAGGCAGATCGGGTGTTTGAAAATTTAACGCGACCATTTGACAGCCCGCGTTCCAAAAGACCTAGACAAATACAAACCTGATTGATGTGCCGAATAATACCGATTTCTCCTGGCTATAATTAACGGCTTACTTGTGGCATGTAATTCGACGAATCAGCCCTCGTACCTTTCGGGTAAATTCGACTCATTTGACGTTTGTTGTAATTAACAAACTCCACGGCATTCGTTTTCAGATAGTTGAGTGCCGCAGTCTCCGAAAACGAGGACATATTGTGATGTATGTTCTTTTCTGTAACAATAATAGCGTTTATATATATATATCTCAATAAAAGAATAACGATATATCATTGTAATCGTTACGTGTACGCTGCATAACCGATTTTACCTAACTTTAGATCGAGACACCGTAATGCGGATTACATTTTAACTTTACTTATTAATTTTACTCGCTTGTCGCTTAATTGTCTTTCGTGATAAATACGTTATCATAAAAATTCCGATAGCGCCAAAGTATAAAATTAAAATAAAAGATACAAATACGAGAAACAACGACACTATTCGTTTGTTGTATCTCCGGTACAATGACCAAGGCGATAAGACATGGCGAATACGATGATAAATCGTATGCGCATAAATAAATTGTACATACTTTATCAAAAGGCTGAAATATGAATATAACGCTTGTACGTTAATATGAAGGAAAAGAATGCACGTTTCACATACTTTCCGCAACTTCGAAACTTTGAAATTTCACTGGCTGTGCGTAATTAATCATAGAAGAGAGCCATGGATGACACGCCATCGTAC
Organism: Bombus haemorrhoidalis; assembly: GCA_014825975.1. Classification (NCBI taxonomy): domain Eukaryota; kingdom Metazoa; phylum Arthropoda; class Insecta; order Hymenoptera; family Apidae; genus Bombus; species Bombus haemorrhoidalis. The sequence continues at coordinate 14,948,206 of CM026162.1, read as the reverse complement.
TGCCGGTATATTGAACTGGAGGCGCTTCTCCTTCGGCACCCCCTTCACCTGGTGCAGCACCTTCAGCCGGCGCAGCCTCGGGTGGTGGTTCCTCCTAGAGATGTCATTCAAGATTTTGTTTTCAAAGGAAGACGCGCTTTGTGACATTACGGTTGTGCGGTGCGCTGATAATTTAGCAACACGATCATCAAAGAAACGAATATTTTCTGAAGAAAAGAAAATCTGGCAGATCTTAAATAAATTATGTCTTAGTTGTATTTTAATAGAAGCGAAAACAGACATTTAAATAAGCGATAAACATAACCGTAGGAACACCTTTGGCGGTTCCGGTGGTCCAGAAGGTGCGCTGGGATCCTCCACTACTTCGTCCTTCGCCTCGAATTGCCCGGAGCGGAATAACTCGAGCTCCACCTTTTCTACCTCCGGTTTCAGTCTTTTATTCTTGATTAATATCTTTCGCTTCAGCGCACTCGGTGGTGGAAGTGGATGCCCGGGTTCAAGCTGTGCCATTTTATTTACGATTACAAAATAAACGTATTTCTCGCGGGACATTCATCCGTGCGATAAGCACGCTCCTCATATTTTCATTTGATCTGTTCCCTCTGAATCGGGCAAACTCGTATTTTCCAGCGGGCGTGTTAAAAATTTATAAAATCCTGCTGCTACTATTACTTGTCCGTTCGCGAGGAAAAACGCGAGTTTATCGAGTCGCACGAAATACGAATGGGAAAATGTTTTCATAAATTGAGACAACAGGAAACGGACGATTGCCGACTTTCGTCCGTCGAACAAATTCTTTAGTACAGTTATTCGAGATAACTTCTAGTTCGCTATGTGAAAACGAAATTATTTACAAACACAAGCTATATGCAAGAAGAACTCGTTAAACGTAGCGTAACGAAGATTTATCTTTTGCATGATATCGACGATATTACATGTTTTACTGTCTTATTCGGCGTCGTGTTAAGAGACTCAAGAAATTTAAATCCGATCATCACATACCGGATAATCTTTCAGAGGCTCTTTCAGTAGCAAGTCGCCCAATATTTCGTCGCAGTATTTGGCTAACTTGTATTGCTGTTTCAGGCAGCAATGATTTTCGAAACTTAGAATTATAGGATACTCCGATGTGACGAACGCTGTGTCCCTTAAAGCGTATATGACATCTTTGAAAAGGATATCGGTGCACATAGCTTTGCCGTGAGTTATGATAGGCTCTTCGTCTTCTCCCTTCCCATCCCAACAATCGAGCTCTACGCATCTGCCGGGCAACATATTTCATTATCCTTTCTCGAATTACTCGAATTACTCGAATTACTCGAATTACTCGAATTACCTCGATAACTTTATCAAATATCAACAATTACCGGAAATCATAGAACAATTGTGCTACATACAAGATGCAAGGCGTCGTATTTAACACGCAATATTTTTTTGCTATTAATTTTTAATCGTAATTAATCAAATACTTAAAATTTTAATTTAAAATAATAATAATCACAGCAGAATCTTTTATACGGGCAGATAGATAATGCATAACTAGGACACGAAATGTACAATATATATACAAAGGATTTAGTCCGATTTAATAAACTTTACAGTTTAATCTGCCTGCCTTTAAACATCGACGATTTATCGATACAAGAACAGACGTTATATCGATCGTATTAAGAATTTCTAATAATATCCAATCGTCATTGAAATTAAAAATTAATAAAGGACCTAGATATGCCTGAAAAATTATAAATTACCAATACCTGATAAATCACCGATGATTAATAATTACCTGCAACCAGCTAACAAGACTTGTCTGTACATCTCAACGGTACTTTTACCACCGATTTGTCTGCCACTCAGATAAGTGTTGTGACTGGAATTAATATAATAATGGGCAAGAGGTTGATCCATGTCCATCCATTCTTCCAATTTGTCCAAAAATACAGGCGCATTTTCATCGGACATCAGGTAACGAATGAAACCCTCCTTGGTTAAGGACTCTGGAATACGGAAATAAAGGGAATAAAAATGCATCGAATAAATATATATATATGTACAGACATTAAACTTTTAGAATGATATATACTCAAAGTCAAGATATAAATAAATAAATATAAATAAATTCTTTTGCCCGTCTAGTCCTCTAATCTTTAAACATTAAATCAGTTTTTAATATTCCGAACGATAGGATTAAAAATACGAAACGCAACTCCGGCGTATGTATTTCATAAAAAGGAAGTATGACATAAATGTCAATGGCACTTTGTTTTGTAAGTGGCTTCGCAATAAATCGTAGTTCTATGTGTCTTCCTGACTAATGACCAATGATTAATGACTAATGACATTGATGTAGCCTAGATGTGACGGTAAAACCAACCAAAAGAGAAAGAGGAGGGAAAAGAAAAAGAAATTTCGTGATTCTAGAACGTAAACTGCTTTAGCAGATAAACTTACTGTCATTCCTTGCTTTCTCATCTTGTTCGTAATCGTTGATTATTTCTGTGCACCGTTTCTCATCGTAAAGGGGATACAAAATTTCGTTCAGTCGAGGGTCCCTTTGTTTCTCGTTCATAAATTGTACCAACTGACCCAGACTGATCGTATCCGATTTTCCTTTGGTTCTGAAATATACCATTAGTACCATAATAAACGTTATTTCGGAAGATTTATGACGCCATTCGCGATAATTTGACCTCTATGTAGCTAGTACTTACATAGATTGGAATAATTCCTCGATATCGTTCCGAGGGCAAATTTTAAAGTACAAATTCTTAAATTTCTCGAACGTAAAGTCCTTAGGCTCGATCTTATCGCTCTGAAAATGATAATAATCTAGATTAATTTTTATTATTACCGATATAATTTTTACTTGTGAAACCTTCGTCGGTTCGAAGTAAGTAGCGTTGCAAAGAAATTATCAACGTCTTGGGAAAAGGAACTTTTGTTCGACCAGTCGTTTAACTTTATCGCACGGATGGAACAAGATATCGTTAAAATTGATTGGTAAAATCCAGTATTTCTGTTAGCGACGTTCGAAAATTCTATGAGACATAACGGCGAAAGGTTTACTTCAAATAAACCGAACGTAATATTAACTCTTTTTATTGCTCATAGCCTAAAAATACTTGACATTGTCTATATACATCTCTATATACAAGGATAACAAGGTTGCGCGTATCGAGGAGGAGGCTTACCTTTCCGCTAGGTAAGCCCATGTCTGCCAGCCCTTGATAAACTAATTTCTCCGTTTTCCCAGAGGCAAATGTCTTTGATATAACTTTCACTGGCACTTTTCCTTTAGGATCTACTTGAAAGCTCAATCTCATCCAACTGGCAAACAAACATATAATTAAAATTATAATTTAAACTCCTTGATAACAAGCAAGCGCCGTACATCGCCAATATCGAAAACTTACTAAAATTTATAACCACATTCGTTTCGGATTAAAATTCTTAGCTAAGGGAAGAATTATTGTAAATGCGTATTATTAGAGCGTAAAAGTTTTCGAAGCGTAAAGGGTTAAATTTCGCTGGATGATGATGCAGGGACGATTAAATTAACGTAAACGTTACGTACTGCTTCATTAGTTGTATCGTCGGGCAAACATTCGAAGCTTTCGTGTTGTGCGTAATTAATCGTAAGCCAACTTGCCAATCCTAGACCAGATAAATGTTCAATTTGAGAAATATGATGTAAATTCTCGATTAAATCTAGAAGAGGAACAGCTCATTTCTTTTCCGTTTTACTACCTTAGCCGTTTTCGCGTCCGCGCAAATAACATGCTGATAATGAATATTAGTGTAATCGATGCCCGAGCATATGGTTAAACTCTTCTGGTCTATTTCTTCCATTGTCCCGTGTTTACTTATTTTATGGCACAATTTAGGATCCTAAGCAATTTTATCGTTGATTATTATACAGATTATACATACGGATTATCTAGTACGTATAAAGGAATCGATTTGATGGTATACAACCCTTTTGGATACCTTAAACGTAAATGGTCGACGTATTATTTACCTTTGGCGTGCCGCCATAACGAATATCACTCACTTGAGCCAGTTCTATTACATCGCCATCCTGCGTAAGAAGAAGATTTGGGGTATTTGAAAAATATTTATTCGAACGAAATACCATTAGGTAATATAAATATAATAGTCGGCTTGTGTTTTCTCTTCTAATACCATTTCTACTCTCTCTTACTTGTTACATTTCTCATTTCCATCCAATTTCTTTCGAATGAAAATATTTTTTCGTAACGTTCGAATCTTCTCTCGAAATGGACAGGTATCTATGCAAAATGAAACACGGGACGGATAGTGAGTTGGAAAATTTACCTTGCCGTCGCTCTTCCAATAGATAAAAAATCCATATTCATCGACTTTAAATAAGCAGTTTGGTTCGTATTCGGTGTTTTCCTTGTCTTCGAACCAGCGGTCGAACGTCGAACCATTCCTCAAAAGTTCCGGTACGTCGATACGCCAATTGAATTCGAACTTCTTTGTCATATTGCCGACCACCTTTCCGTTTCGTCGATAGAAGTGATCTAGCTTCTGACTATTTTGAAGTGAACTTGGGATGGTAGGAGACTCGAATGGCTCGATTCTGTCGCGAAACAGTGCACGAAGGCTCATAATGCGATTAGGCAAATCCAATTTAGCATTATACGAGGATTCGCTCGCCACTGTGTAGGAAGATCGTCGCGTAACAGATTTTTAACTTACGTAAGATCGATGCATCGATGGATTTTGTAAACATCAAGCGCAGCGAAGTGCGTCGAAAATCAATTTCTTCTGTCTTATAGAGAAAAAGAAAAAAAAAGAAAAAGAAAAAAAAAGGCGAAAGAACGGAAATAATTTTCGATCAATTCTTAAATAGTTCTTAATTCTATCTTACGGATAAAGCGTTTTTAATAAAATAATCACGACAACGCATAAGGCTCTTAATAATAATAAACTCTTAACGACATTATCGTAAATATATTTGAAAGTAATGGTAACTGCTGGGACTAAGATAATCTATTATAATTTCGAACAATTACAAACGAAGATTCGTGTCCGAGGTCTTTTCATAATCGTGTCAACTTAGTTTTGTACACTATTTTATTGCCTTTTAAATTTCGTACACGACGCATCACGCTCGACGATATTTATTCTTATCACGTGTACAATCACGTTATTAACAAGCTTACGCAGTCGTTCCCTGTCGTCTTCGCTTAATAGTCGCTTCTGGCGGCGCTACTTACCCAATAAAATGAATAAAATGTACAATTACGGCGAAACGTTAGCATTTGTACTCATTATTGTTTAACATATTCCTCTAAATATACGTCTATCGTTAATCCTAGTGTATTAAGCGATTATTATTTCGACTTTTCGGTGCGTTTGTATCGTGTCTTATCAAGGTACCCTTCCATCACGAACGACGATATTAAGTCGAACGATGATATTTTTATTATTACGTAATAGGAATGATTAACGATGATGGTAGTAACAGTGCCCCGTTTCGGCTAACAATTAAACGAAACGTATGCGAATTAATAATTGTAAAGTACGATGAAATATCGAATGTCTTTATGTATACAAAGCGGACAAAAGTTCGTAAAATACAGTAATGTGTCTCTAAGCTGTTGCGCGTAACTACGATATTTCCTAACAGTAATTTTTCTTATTCTAACCTACCGACATGGTATTGTATTATATTATATTACGTTCAATTTATTGCGCTTCACATTCATTGTCAGTCATTATTGAAATAACTATGTCATGTAAGAATATGAGGTGATCCTAAAAGTTATGGAGTATAGTGTTTTTTATTTAAGTCAACAGAAGAACGGACAAAAAGATGTTGTCGTATTAGTTAACTACTGCAACGATACGTAACCATATTCATGTTAGCTTACTTACTACGTGGTAAATACTTCCGGTTTACGCATTGTTGAACGCATTTCTTTATTCACTTTAACGATCAGCATACGCATAAATGGTATCGATTCGGCTTTTATATGGATGTATGGAAAAGTTCTCATTTCGAAATGTGAAAGCAGAATATGCACTTGAATGTTCTCGGGAACGTGAGTCAGTTTAAACATCGTCCTCCATCAGCTTCGCGGAGTATCATAATTTTCTTTTTAATAGAGAATGAATAATACAGCGTTTAATTTATTAACATAGCGCGTCCGCAATACGATTGTTACGTTTCAGACATACGTATGCAATTTTCCAAGAAATAATCTAAAAAAAGAGAAAGGGAGGAAAGTGACGCCATATATATCGTAATATCGTAAATTTGCTGGTAAATGTGAATGAATGTATTTAATCTTATCATAAATTCATTTGTTTGCTAGAGTATAACGTCAACGTTGGTAGGTTTGAGCAAAACAATACTATTCCACTTTAATCGTTTGTTTACCGTAAAACCATGTATCCAACCCCAACCGGGCCAAGTGGCTCGCGAACGTTCGCGGATGCGCGTAGTATACGGAGCGAATTTTCTTTGAATCACTGCTATGTTTTACCTTCGCCACTAAAAAAAAAAGAAAAAAAAAAAGAAAAAAAACACGGTAATTTACGGTATCTGAGACGCTTTTGTGCGACTAATGTGCGGAAAGAGTCAGAAAGAATTACGAATTCGTCAATTTCAATACTCGTGAACCATCTTACTTGCTTGGCTTTGGTGGCTTTTGTACGTTTTGCAAATTTTTTGCTAATAAACTCACGTGTGATACTAACGAAGGACAAAAAACTAACGGATTTTAAACTCTATCGGCTAAACGCATCGTTGATCCGTGTCAAACGCTTTGCAAGTCTCGTAATAAGTAATTTCGAATGATCCGTGTCTGTCTGGGCGTCATGTCTGGGATTTCGACAAAGGGGTAGTGATGCTCAGTTGTATCGGACTGCTGGCGTCCTGTTGCTCTTTGATCATGTTGTCCTCAAAATTATGCAAGGACTCGTTACAGTATTCTTGGCCACAAATTTTGCATGCTTCGAAATGCGGCTTGATAGAGTTCCGTAATTTCTGAAAGACAAAGTAGGCAAATTATGGAGAGTGATGGCGCGTGGAATGAAATTTTAATCGGTGGTTCGCGCCATGGTTCGCGTTATCGTACCTCCGCACAAGTGTTGCCGTTGGCTCTGATGAACTCGTAGATAGCGAAAGCGGGAATGCAAATGAGCGAAAGAGAAGCTATTCCCCAACCGATCGCCTCTGCCCACCACGGGTACTTGTATTCGCCGTTGTGGTAGGTCGGTGGTTCATAATCAATTACGCTGAATACCCACACAGCCTGAAACAGAGATTTATGGGAATTGTGGTGCGCGGCCGACGGTCAGTTTTCGTACAATTTTTAATTATCACGCGTTTATAACGTTGACAATCGTAACGTTCGGACGAAAATATGAGATGAGTTTCCAGACCGATTTCTTAATTGTATACGTATATATACATATATATATTATTATTATTATTTTTATATAATTAATGCATTGAAATATAGTTTCAAAATAGAATATTTAACAATTATCTTTATTCTGTACTTATGAATCTGCGTTTACGTGCTATGATTACTATTAACATAATCGAACTTGGGGACGTTCATATCTATGATTTTAAGATTTATGTTTACGATGACAGCTTGCATCGTTGGAAGAATATTAATGTTTCAAAATGATTATCGCTTCTTAAAATTAATTAAAACGTTGGCAAAGTGTTTCTAGCTTTTCGAGTGCATTCGTAAGAGCAAACTTCAGGAGAAATTTATTTCTTTGCCATAAAGCATGACTTACGACTTTTATCCTTTAAACTATCTTTGTATAAAACATCCTGATAATATATTATTTAAAAAAAGATGACAAAATCGTTTCAAGAAAGCACGTGAAATCGTTTTCAATGTTTTGCTAACAGTTATCAACGTCTATGTATGATCACGTATAGTATTTTTTGTTAGCCATAAAATTATTTGACGAGGAGGATTACGAATGACGGCGACGAAGGAGATCGATACGATTAATTAATGCTAATTCCCATCGTTAATCTTTATTTTTATTTCAATTTATTCTTACGTTTGCGGTAAGTTGCTTGTTCGGACAAATTTAGTCGTTCACTTATTTTCAACGACATCGTAATTAACTTTACCATGATAAGAAGAGGTGCAGCGATAAGCCAACAAAACCAGAAGTACGAGGACGGTGCGCGTCCAGTCATTTCTTTTACGTTATTGCACAGTCGTCTTACGCCGTAACACCAGGATATCGCAATTACTTCGAAGAAAGCGAGAAACATTATGGATATCGAGGCGGCATAGTGATCTATCAGTTGAAAGAAGTAAATGCCTCCCTGGAAATAGAAACGATAGGGAAAATTTCGTTAGTGTAACTTTGATTATTACTCGTTTGATATTTATACAACGTTTAAAGAAACAATTCCCTTCTCTGTCATGATAGGGGAGTATAGGTTTCAGAGTTGAGCCCGATTTTTCGAAGCAACTTTTTCGAAATTTTCGGAACCAACTTATCCTAGCTTATCGCGAATCAAATTAAACGTTATTAACGAAGCAACTTACCTGTGAGATATTGGGCAGACCAAATAAAAAGGATATGACGCATACTAATAGTACTAACATTTCATGACACAGAAGATGACGTTTTACCCATTTCGGAAAACCATCTTGTATCGACGTTACAACCACTTCCACTATCGCGAACTGAAATTAGATCGTAAAATAGGAAAATTATAATATAAAGGGAAAAATTATTCGTGAATTTATTGTCGATCTTTGTGAACTTGGTGTTAATCTTTCACGCTATAGTAATTAAATAAGCGATCCCTACCTGACTATTCAAAGAGAGGCAGACTAGCATAAAGAAAAATAACACGGCCCACACTTGCGATGCTGGCATCTTGGCTAACGCTTGCGGGTAAAGAACGAATACGAGGCCAGGTCCTTGAACGGAAATTATGATTTGTCTATAAAATTGTAGGAGAAGTTAATCTGACATTGATTGGCACCACCCAGACGAAAAAAATATAGAATATTTTAGCTATATTTCACTAAGCAATCAATATTTTCGCTCATCGTGCGTTTCGAGATGATAGAGTTTTATCTTTTTTAAGCAGCGATATGAGTTAAAGAAATATAGAACGTCAGAGGAGACCGTAATTTCATTAGCGTCATCATATTCAAAATGGTATACGTACCACTGACATTAAAACATTTTATTGGAGTATGTTAAATTTGTAACGTAATATTAAGACTGAAATTAATTGCTAAGTACGAGATAGATGTTTTTACGTACCATCTGTTAAAACAGCTTCGACAGACATATTTTGTTCGAGAGCGATGTTGCCGATGGTTGCGAATGAAAATATTCCAACGAGTAGGCTACTGAACGCGTTTATGAGAGAAACAGCCACGCTGTCCACTAGGATGGTGTTATGGAATTTGTTGTAACTGGCGAAACATATCATCGAACCAAACGCAATGCCTACGGAATTGAAAATTTGAGCGGTCGCGTAGATCCAAACCTATACACACAGCACAATAATTTCATGAGAAGGTTACCATAATTTTACATTTACGTATGTGAAGTACGGCGAGACCAAGATTGTGATACATAAAAAATGGTTAATATCGACGAAAGCGTAGCTAATGCTTTCTGTCAGAGTGCTTTTCCTAATTGAACGATTAATAGAACAATGAATACGAGTGTTAGAGTATTTAGAGGTGACAAAGATACTTAATATATGCAAATAAAACGAGCTATATTCCTTGTTAGCTTTAAGACTGTCACGTTAAAATAACTCGGATCTCGCGTGCATCGTCAAGGCGATATTATGGCGTATATTTTAAAGAGCGAAGAAAGTGTTCTTGGATTACCTTTGCGTCGCCAAGCAGCTCCCAACGAGGGTGAAAGAAAAATTGCAGGCCCTTGTCAGCACCTTCGAGGGTAAGCGACCGCATGAGGAAGACGACGATTAAAAGAAGTGGCAGAGTCGCGGTCAGGTATCTCACTTGTGCCGATGATTTTATAGACTTCCAAACGGAGAAATATACCATAATCCAGGCAGTAATCAGGCAAGCGACAAGCTCCCATCTTAAGGCCCCGGAATCTTCGATTCCATTACTGATTTGGAGAACTTTGTTGCTAAATTGCCAGAGACACGGGAGAAGAAGAAGAAGAAGAAGAAGAAGAAAAAAAAAAGAAAAAGAACAAATGAATATTCACAATTTATAAACAATTCTAAATGAATATAATTAAATACACTAAACGGTTACTTAATATTGACGAAACTGTTCTGACCTGTATTGGAATCGATTTAAAAGTCAGAATGGCTCGAAATACGTGACCGATAACTAATTTCGTAACTAAAAATATTACTCGAAAAATTCTTCGGCCGGCGTTCTAGAAGCGTTTGGTCTTGTTCTATTATCGATGGCACTGTAACTAGGTAACCAACATGCCAGAGTGTTCCATGAGTTGCCGCACTCAGACCACGGTTGCTTTGCTCTGAACGCCGCAAAGAAATAATATATGGCGTAGGCTATTATCACATTATGGTAGGTTGACATCAAAAATGATATTACTACCGAAGACAAGCCGGCCCCTGTTTTAAAAACACAAAATCGATTTGTTTCTGTCCGCTTTCTAATATTATGGTAGGATTAGCGAACAATGATCGTGCTACTGTCAATGAATTTCGATATAGATATTATCTTGCAAATTTGTACTGACTCCAAAGAAACAATACACTAAGTATTCAGAAATGATCTCTGTCACTAAGATATTTATATCTTATTTAATCGGTTTTCAGCTTCGAAAGAAAGCGATTGTTTTATTAAAGAGCACTGTATCTCTATCGTAAATACGACCAATGTTATAGAATTCTACGATAGAGATAAACTGTTGATACGATACCTTTAAATAAGGGACAAATTTGACCGAGAGCACCGATCGGTCCTCGTCGCGTGAATTGTCCGATACTAAGTTCCATGTACAATAATGGCACCCCGCATACTATAAGTATTAGGAAGTAAGGTATCAAGAACACCCCTGAAAAATTTTAGAGAAAGTATCATTTAACTTTAGTCGGTTGAGACGCTTAAAAATAATTTCAACGTAGTGATTTATAAGAACGCACGCCATTCACGGCACATATTATTCTCCTAAACGTATAACGATATCGAAAAATGTTTCAGATACAAATTAAATCACCCTCGTGTTTCTTCTATGTGTTCATCCGCAAGAGAACTAATACCAGCTCAGATTATACGTCGATCGAAGCTTTTTAATTTATATCTGAAACTGTTTCTCGTATCGTTAATAGTTGCGAAACTGGTCGATTTAAATGGGGCACTCTATATAAGTTATATTTACTGCTACGAAATGGAAAGAAAAAGAAAAAAAAAAAAAAAACAGCAGGCTCTCTATAACTCCGTTAATTAAAAATTGTTGAAAGCCCTGAAAAAATCCTATATATTTCAGCCAAACTTCAGCAAACGAGATAAAAAATCTATGAGATCGAAGCTTTATGAATTTACCTAACAACATTCTCTACCCGTATTTTAAGCCAGCGATGATCTTGAACATTAAGTTTATTTCGAGTTAGAAAGAGACAGCTATCGAAAGGATTTTATCCATGTATATATTATTTATTATTAATTATATGAATATCATTGTTTAAGCACATATTATTGTACATTCTATAAAATGTAATTACATATAATGTTTATAATTCGTCATTACAGCGTACGATCTGGCATTCCTGTGGATTAATCCTACCTTTTCCAATCCCTTTACACGCTCGTGAAATAAAAACGTTGTTACTAAATCTGCGTGTAATGTGGATATATTAAAGGTTGCATTAAACACGACTCATACGTAATAGTACTCCTCGTTAATCGTCATTCTGTGGGCAGTAACAAGGTCACTGGATGTAACTCTTTATTCGTAATAAACGACGATCACAGTCCGGTGGATTACGACTTAATTTGGGAACAAGCATTTAGTTCGGCCAAATTGCTGAAATGCGTTATTGCATTTCACGACTGCATGGTATATGCACGAATCTCGTTTTCAAAATACGGTCATATTTCATATTGATCAGCTTCGCGAGTGGTGGCTCATGCCATCACGTGGTCCTACGAATTTCTCGAAACGAGCAGATTTATTCGCTTCCTTCTCTCAACGAGTGCCGTAATACGATACGGAAGCACTTTTCGGATACGGAAAGACGGATGATTTAACTAGATGGGTTAAGGATATTAGAATATGCATATTCGTGTTCTCTCAGAGGAGGGGGGAAAGTTCGCGGCAATTGATCACTCTTTTGTCTCGGCGTTGCGAATTCAAATTTTTCCCATTAATTTTTTCCTAGAAAATATTTTATAAGAAATTTAAAGAAATACCTGTTGCGATATTTCGAGTTCATTTTCTACGTACTACAGCGATTATCGTTTCCGGTTGTAGCACTGAGATAATTCGTGTCGTATCATTGCATCTCACGCACATGTAAATCAATTCTACGAATGTTGTATCGTGCTAGTCGAACAAATCAGGCAGCAGTCTGATTTGACTTCGTGATTCACGCTGCGATTTAATTAATAAGCCAATCGTTCCATCGATTTTTCTTCAATTGTGATTTTTAAAAGAGTTCTTTAATTTTCTCGTATCTATCTTTGGTGTCCACTAATTGAATATTCTTCGTATTTCGTTAATTTACGAGCGTAGGGATAGCCTCGCAAGTTTCAGTATTTCACCCTTTGATCAGAAGCGGATATTTGAACGTTGGCACTGTAAATATATGTGTATCTATGTAAGTAGAAGCGATAACGTTAATTTTCGTCGAGCTTTTCACTGCTTCCTTTTGGCGCGGATTTTTCCGTGAAAACGTAAATGAACACCGGTCATAACATAAATGCGCCACGAGCCACATGCAAATCAGACTACTTTATCCCGTGTTCTATGAATCTCCGTTTCGGTCAACGCTTTTTCAAGATTCTTTATATGTTTTTGGGAAAAATAAAATATTTATATGATGCACGAAGTATGATCTGTTTCAGAAATAAAAAATGCCAAGCTTCTCTATCTCTATTAAGAACTGTTATTTCAAATCTTGCGCATAAATAAATTCTGTTTCACGGATCGATCAGCTACAACGCTACGCGATATATTTATTCTTTCTCGATTCTGTTATTACATTCTATTAGTAACTCGTTATACCATTTATTTATAATTATAAATTTACTTATATTTATGTCATTCGCTGATCCGACATTAAGAAAGAGATCCTAATTAAATTATATCCCCTCTTGCTATAAGCAACTTTAGTTACAGATGGATAGTATTTAAAGATATATAAGATAAACGATCATTTCGTCATGAAATGAAAATAACCAGCAATAATCTATCGGAAATCATTATGTCTAAATGTTGATTCGGTGTTCCAAGTTCCGATTTCGATTTGTGAGATGCTCGTGACAATTAACCGAATCTTTTTTTTTTTTTTTTTGGTCAGCGGGATCGATCGCCGTTTGTTATTAAAAGGAGGCATGCTAGTTGATCAGGTTGAAATCAAACCGTACCACACGCTCTGGTTTTCCGGTCATGCAATTTAACGAACGGTTGGTCGAAATGATACTTGACCGATTATTTCCACCGGTGTCATTGAAATCATTTACGATGCTCGCTGGTTTAGCTACGTTCCGGCAAGGTCATGTATCAAGTTCCGCGGGCGAATTGCTCCATGTCCGGACTTGGTCGAGATGGTCTCGGACTTTGAAAATTACCGGTAACAAGATACGCACTCGTGTTACGGCTTGCCGAACAGAGAGAATGCGTGTCCTTGCTCTGAATATGTTTGGTATAATGTCGCGCAACTAGGGATGTTGCAGAAAAATGGCCGCGGAACGCCCTTGACAGCTGACATTCAGGCCATCCGCGAGAATATTTTTATGGAAAACTATCGCCTCCTTTGTCTTCTGCTTTACAATTAGAAAGGTAACACTTAGAAAGGTATTTATTTTCTTACTAATTTACGAACGTTTTAGGTACACGTTTAGAAAAAAGAAAAAAAAAAAGAAAAGAGAAAAACGATTCCATACCGCGATAAATATTAAACAGTTCCGTACGAGCTTCGATTTGAACGCGTGACACCTTTATTGTCATGGCGTAAGATACAACGCGCGCTAATGCGCGCCTCTGCACGAAAAGTCAGTTATATATTACAGCAGTCATTTTCTTTTTTTCTATACATTTTCTATACTCTCGTTTATATTAAAATAAAACAGTTATGGTCTCGATTTTTTTTCTTTTTTCTTTTTTTTTTTTTTTACTAAAGCGAACTACGAAACGAGCACAAAGTTACAAGTACACGTGTAACTTTAAACGTCCTTTCTCAGGCAGCGAAGCGATATAAGACTGAAAACTCATACAGATTATGTAACGTATTGATTTAGAAAATTTTTCTTTCGATAATCATTCGTTCGTTCTTTATTTAAGTGTCGCGTCTAGCACCAGCAATGACAGTACTAAACACGTATTCTTATCACCGGCACATTAATTACGGCGAGCGTATGTATGTCACAACGACAATCTAGCACGTACAAATTTGTTTTAAACCATCTGCTTGAAGCGTTGTCGCGAAAATAAATACGCGATCAAAGCATATCGCGAATGTGGCGATCAAACTTAGTTGAAGTAATTGGCAATTATACTTGCCTGATTTTTTACTATTCATTCTAGATTCTATTTGTTTATCCCGACTTGCACTTAATATTTTATCGCTATGTGGAAACAGTAGAACATAATCGTCTATTGGCATCTACACTACTAGATTTCGACTTGAGTAAAGGTGAAATTTTCTCGAAGAGAGAGAAAGCTTGTTATCCTTCCGAGTGAAATTATGTAAATGTACGCGGATACTCACCACCGCCGCTTTTGTAACATAGGTAAGGAAACCTCCAAACATTTCCGAGACCAACAGAGTAGCCGATACAAGCAAGGACAAATTGAACTTTGTTGGCCCAGTGTGGGCGTCTCGATTGCCTGTAGTCCCCGGGGTCCTCGGCGTCATCTTCAGCTTCATCGAAGCTGGTACACACGGACAGGTCGTCCTCGAACGATCTGAAATCGGATCGATATCCATATGTAGGCTATTATTATGTAGAAATATGAACCTTGATGTGCGAATTACATTATTCAGAGGTGCAAAGCATATGAAACTTTGCTGTACAATTAATCGCAAATGCAGGGAATTGACATCGTTTTTTTTTTTTTTTTTTTTTTTTTTAAGAACAAGATACTTTCGTATATTTTATACAATTTTAACTAGAGAAGCTGATTATTTCTTATTATTTAAGAACTAGAATCGTAGACTCTAGAATGTAGAACGTAGACTTATATATTTTTTAGAAACCGATTTTAGAAATATAGTTGAAATCTCTTTTATCGATTATTAACAACGCAAGTTGTATACTCCAGTTTAAATCGATATAATCCCCCTTGTTTAACTGCTTTGTTAACAAAAAAAAAAAAAAAGAAAAAAGGGAGAAAGAAAAAATAGAAGCAATAGAGATTGCCTGAGAACAGATACAGTATCTAACGTACTATATATACGTATAGTTTTATCATTGATACAAGTCATATTCTAATTTTAACATGCTATTCCATTACACGTACATCGTTAGAAATGTCAAAACAGTTCGAACGCACTTGACATAAATTAGATATTGGAGGGACAGCCAGTTTACACAGAGCATACAACGGACGACATTATGCAAGTTTATCAATCTCTTGATATACGTTCTATTTGCCGACCCGAAGACTGACATGCCTTCCGTCAAACATGCCAGCCATAATACTAATAATCGACACCATATTTTACGAACATCTATGGTTGAAAAAGCGACGAAAAGTATTTCGAGTTCCATTTAAGCTACATTCAGAAATTCTTCCCTTCTACGTACGTGCTTCCATGTACTTGCGAAACTTATGACAAACCGGTTATCTTTATCCGTCGTTCCCTCTAGAACCAAGGATCCTAAACCAACGGAAGTTTACGTGTTTGATTTATCATAATCGTTAGAAGGACGTGAAAATTTATCGCGCATTTATTTTGATGAACGCCAACGAAAGAAAGAAAGAAGAAAAAAAAAGAAAAAAGAGAGAAAGAACGAAAATCGAGCCACGAGGGGTCCTTATTATGATTAACGATCGTGCGAAACAGGGGTACCTACGACCGTAGCGACGAACAACCTTGATACCCGTGTATTATATAAGCGGCAAGAATGAAGAAGAATTTTTACGAGTTTATCGTGTTCATGGTATCCGACGCGGTAGATGCAGAAGCGATGTCGTACTATGACGGTGAGAGTTATGGCAATTGACAAGGCACGATAATACATACGACACACCTGTGCAAATTCCCCGGGCATTTCGTAATGTAAAAACAATGCGTAATGGCTATGGGACCTGCAGGACAATAATAATAAGTTATTACATATACGTATGTACGTGTCATAACTAAATTACAAACGAAGACACAACATCCATTGCAGCATAATTCCGACGTTGTTTTGTTTGCAAGCGCGTTAACAGCTATGGGAACAGCTGTCGTAAAAATAGAATTCTAAATCTTCGCCTTCTTCGTGCGAAATTTAACCTGCAGGTTCGCCAGACGTGATAACGAATTGGATTAACGATTCGCGCGTAGATTGAAAATCTACGAATGTCGACGAAACAAAACCGTACAATCATAAAAACGAATGAATTCGCTTGTGAATGCACTTTTGAGAAATCTAGTCCATGATAAACTATAAATCTGTTCTAGGAAGAATAATAATATTCAAATACGGAATGAACGCTATCGATCATAATCGTCAGAATAATTAACAATTGTACGACGATTACGATTAATTTTTATGATATTACGAATCCGGTAAATTTTATTAACCGTGCGTCCTATCCATACAGTAAATTTTAGCGGGAAACAAATCAAACGAAAAAAATTAATATTTGGTTAGCATATCACGGCAATTAAGTGTGTTTACGTAAGGATTGTTCGTGACATAACTGAAATTGGAATCAATCGATTTACGATATGTAAACTCGTTTATCACGCGTCTAATTAAACACCTTGTTATTGATATAATGCTTTGAAGTTATTTGGACATAAAGGCAAATATTTTGTCCCTACAGCCGCTTTCCCCTCGAATTTTTCAAATATTTTAATACCGATTGAACTTAGCGAACCCTGATCTTTAACTTGAGGAAAAACTTTGAATAATATCATACATAATTCTTCATCTTCCGTGTTTGACCTCCTAATGAAATTGAAAACCGAATCTGAAAATTTGTATGAATTTTATCTAGATTATTCTTATAACGAATCGTAATCGACGAGGACGAGTTTAGCTGAACGAGGACGAATAAACTTAATAAAAGATCTATATTAAACAGTATTTTAAATGTTACCGATTGTTCGATGTCCAAAAACAATGTCAATGAAACGTATCAAGGAATAACTAAACTAACTAATTCGACGAAAATGCAAACTGTTCGACCCTAACGTTCGACCGAGAAATTGACTTTCGATGAGAATTAAAGCTAAATTAACCAAGCAAAATACCTATCAAGTTTCATTCAAATTCGCGTAAATGCGTTAGCTTCGAGTTGGATTCATTTTTCTCTAATCGCAAATATTTGCTTCTTAAGGATAAATAGACCCGTTTAAACTTTGCCAACCGCAGGTGAAGTCAACACGGGCAATTAGGCGAATCGTTTCGCGTTGAATTCATTACCGCGGCTTATAGAAATTTCGAATGTGGAACAGCAATTACGACTCTTTAAACGGACCACTCCGATTTCAATGGAGGAAGCGAGGCAGCTACAACAATATACCGCATGAACACCTACTTATAACAAAAGTATGGACTTACATTGTACACCTATTATCCACTTACGTCTCTGGGACAATACGCTGGAATTGCAGTGCCTGGATGACGAGACCATGCTTTACAAGCAGTTCGGATGTACGCGGCATCTCTTGTCACCGAAATCTTGACTTAGACAAGCCTAACAGCTTGGTTCACATCGCCAGCGCGTTTTAAACAATTTCCGAGATAAGAACTTGTTCTCGCACTGCCTCTCCTGAACTGCTCCCAGATCTGAAGTGCAGTTCACTCTTAACTCGAAATCCAATTTGCTAGATACTGCTCGCCGATATTTGTCTAACGAAGAGAAGTTTAAGTACGCGAAGATAACTGAAACGAAGGTTATTGGTTATCGAGAACTATATATCGCGAAATGCCGTGTTACGAGCCGACTGAACCAAATGCATCGCAGGCCTTACTTTTATGGAGCTAAGCTACCGCAGGAAAAGAAAACAACAGTCTTCTGTTGTTTGTCCTTATCGTTAGGCGGCAAATGTGAATCATTCGAGAACCATGAGAAACGAACATTATTTTTTTACTTATTGGAAGTGTTCTGCCGACTTCTTTTCACCTGCGAGTCGATCCTTTTTTCTTTTTCTTTTTTTTTCTTTTTTTTTCTTTTTTTTTTCAGCAAATCGATGAATCATCGAGAAACAACGAACATTTAGTGGATATCTTCTGTTTCCTGCATCGTACAATCCGCGTATAAATTAAACTACGTATGAAACGTACGATCTACATACAACTGCGATAAGTTGTGGCACAACGAGATTCTTGTTAGCGTAACGTAGACGATACATCGTACGATAACTTTTGCCGCTAGATATATCGTCATCGAATACTTTGTTAGAGACGTTCGTTGAAAAAAGCATGGTTCGGACAAGTTTTAATTAAAGTAAACTTACTTCATCGTCGAAACTATCTCTCTTGCCGACTTCATCCGACCTATCCCGTTACGTAGAGAAACAAATTATAACAATCGATCATCTCCATCTAACATCGCCAATTATACCAATTATCACTGAACGACATCGTAGCTATAGAGCAGCTAACGGCAAGATAACGGCTATCTTATCAAACTCGATCAACCTAGCCTAGCCTAGTCTTGCCGAACCGAATCCTCTTCCGGCCGACGCCGGAGCAGTAATCCTCGCTATAGAGCAAAGCGTAAGCTCCGGCAAGCGTAAAGGCATCGAATGAAAACCGCATGCAGGAAGTTGGAGAAGGAGGAACTGCGGAACATGATTCATAGTCCGCTCCTTCCGACGCTTCTCGCCGAGACGCGCGCGTTAGATAATGTAGCTCACTTACGGCGGCGGATGTACCATGTTAAGCAGCTCCGACGGCGAAGTGAGAACTCTACGTATCGTGAGCTTCCGGCCGTTGGAAGAACCCATGCCGATCGATGCTAGAGAGCGTATAGAGACGGAATCGGGAAGCGTTCGCACGTGGGTTTGCCCGTTTCCATCAGAGAACACGATCGATGCCCAGCTGGCCGCCGGTGGATGATACTGGTGCTGATGTTCATCCATCGTCGGATTAGATTTCACCGATCTTACGCTGGAACAGCGATGTCGTGTACCATGCGAGTCGATACCTCGAACGGATCTAAGTATGCCCTGCGGAATGTCGCGATGCGGCCTGTTCTCCGTTTGGCCGACCTGGTCCCCTGACTTTGACTGTTGAAGTCGAGAGTACGTTTTTTCGTGGACGCTGTTGCTACTGTCGTTCCGAGGGATGGTTTTCTTTACGGTGCCGTTACAGTGCAGGTTACTCGAGCTCGTAGGGGTAATGGTGATCTTTCGAGCGGTCGACTCGGTAGCGCTTAGTAAACGACCCCTTTCCTCGGACGGTGAATCCGAATCGACGTCGTGATGCTGATGATGCTGATAGTGCCGCTGTTCTATCCTTATCACATCAGGATCCATATCGTCCGAGGTATCCTCCTCCTCCGGCATCGTGCTCATCTTGCGCACGCAGCTGCTCTGCTTGCCGATCACGCTCTGTAGACGAACACTGTTGCCGTGCGCATTCGTCTTGCCCGCGATCGTGTTGTTGCTGTCGTTGCCGTTGACGCCGCTGTTGCTGTCCGTGGCATTCATGATGGCATGGCGATCTAATGGAAGAAAGAGAGAAGAGGAGAATCACATACACAGAGAGAGAGAGAGAGAGAGAGAGAGAGAGGGGGGGGGGGGGGGGGAGAGAGAGAGAGAGGGAGGGAGAAGGAGAGAGAGAGAAACACACACACACACACACACACACACACACACACACACACACACATAAAAGTAGCGATCAGCGAGTCAGCTCAGGTGAGAGAGGGAGAAAGAGTCGGTGTGTGTGTGCGCGCGCGTGCGTGTATGTGTGTGTGTGTGTGTGTGTGTGTGTGTGTAGAGAAGAGTCTACACAGAATACTTGCACGAACTTCCGGTAATTTCATTGATGTAAGGAAACGCGAAAACATTTACGGACAATTCGTTAAAAGACTCGATCGGATTCGACTCTTGCCTTACACGATTGCAATGAAAAACTGTTCGGGACTTTTGCGCTCTTCGTGTTTGCACCACAATCGCTTGAAATTTCGAATTATCAATTTTTTACGATGATTTATTATTACCAATAAAGATTTTAATTACCATATGTATATTAATTACCATATGTGTAATTATTTTTATCTCACGCGATGGACCCATTTACCAACATACGTTTGTACTTATAACGCAACCGTACACAAAGATAAAGCGTATGAAGCACCTTTAATCGCGTCGTATTAAGATTTACCGTGACGATATCAAAGACCGTACGACGCGACGGCCTCCAGTTACGACTCGGAATCCGTCGTTTTTTCCCGAAATTTATAAGCGCCGTGTTGAATGAAAACATCGGCTCTGAATCGATGCAACGATTCATTCAAAACTAATTCGAACGGAATGTTCTTATTATTGTAGCACTGCAGTAAACACAGCAAGCATGTAGCTAACGAGAAACAAAAATTACCAAAAGTATACCTTTGTGATACTTTTAGCGTAAAATGTCACGAAGGAAAGAAAAGAAAAAAAAAAAAAGAAGAAATACATATTATGAGACAAAGGTACGCGTACATCAACGAAGCCACGGAGATCACGTGTTATCGAGTCAGTACCTGTCAGATCGAAGAGGGCCTCGACCGGATCGATCGCATTCCAACGAAGTCACCGAGATCCATCGATGTACAGAGAGTTGATAACAGGGATACGCAATTGTCCACGTGGAACTGTGACGTTTCGCGATTGACAAAAGTCCCAGTGGTCGTTTGGGAACGTGAAATACGTCCCGGTGGGATAGTCGCGAAAATCGGAACGACCGTTGTCGCGGCTGCACGCGATTACTGTACGTCGACGTCGCGTCACAACGGCGTTGTGTATGCCGATCTTGCGTCAGCAACCGTGACAAACACATGCATGGCTATCGCGTTTTCAATTGACAGTGCCTTCTTGTGGACATTACGAGTACTAGTGATACGAAAGTTGGGACTCGGACCTGACGCACCTCTGTCGGAATCGTTCGTGAGTTTTCGTCACGCTAACACTCCCACCGCATAGCGATCTAACTTCGCTACAATTTTCTAGTAGCTGAATCGATCGACGCTCTACACGATTCTTGCCGTTAGTTGACGTGATCGATGGATCTTTCAAAGTGCAACGGATGAGAAGAAAGTCGGTTTGCGAAGGCGAACGATGGAAGATAAAGCGGTATTTTGCGAATACTATTCGGTAACTTCGTTAGAGAATGGTTCTAAGTATCGTAATCACGACGGAGACGAGAATGACTCGAGTGAACGTAAACAGAAGAGATAGATAAGGAAAAGAAAGTCTTTGAAAATGTTCGTCTCGGTGAAAGTTAAGATCGAACAGCGGTCAGATAATTCAATGGTTTAGAAAATTCGTTCGTGTGCGAATATTCTTTCGAACGTGAACGAATTTAGAAAATTCGACTGCAAATTTCGTTTCGATCAGTCATCTGGAAAAGATCATTTTTATGCGACAGGGATTATCCAATTAAGCATATTTATTTTCGCTTGTATCGCTTTTCCATAATGATTTGATAATAAATTGGGAAACTCATTATGTATTAATTAAAAAAAAAAGGAAAAAAAGAAAAGAAGAGGAGTTAATTTACATGATATTTTTAACAATACAGAAAACATTGCGTGTTATTCTTAAGGAATATTACTGTTGTTTATTTCATGATACGTAATATAATTTCAATATGCCGCTGTGAAAGGATTTTTTAACAAGGAAACATTGATGTACAAATATTTAACAAACAGAGGTAACGAATAACTCTGTTAGGTATAATATCGTTCTGTAAATAAAGTATAAGTTTTATCCATGATAGAATGAAGACACGAATCGTTATTAAGTCGAGCAGTGCTATTGCCTGTAGATAGACAACCCATTCTACTGCAATGTCGTTTGTACAGCAACGGAGTCAGTGAGACAAGTCAGACGATTAAAGGCCGTTGAAGTGGTTCAATAACATTGAATAACAGGATTAAACAATAAAATATAATAAATCTTATCATTCGAATGATTATCTAATAATTTATTTCAGTACGTTCCTGTTTCGCAATTTCGCTTCACCACAGATATCACGATTAAACGCACCAGGTAAGGATGTACAAATAGTACTATAATGTAGAAAGTTAAAATGTCAGGTACAAGTTAAATGATGTAGCTCGTGTCGTACTAAATCAACAAATCAATGTACCGGCGGCACGATATAATGTATAATAATACGTGAAAAGTTTCAAACGATTTGACGATTGACAAACGATCTAACTTCAACTTACAGTGTCTGATCAAGAAACGAACATAAACATATTTCTTAATTTACTTTTCAACGTTATCCACGTAGTTCGTAAAATAACAAGGTTGAAATATAAAGTTTATTTCTAAATTTTGTAAACTTTAGTAATCCTATATATATATATATATATATACACACACACACACACACAAATATTCTTGTAAAGTCACGTTCGATAATTTTATATGTCTAGGAATATTCATTACAAGGTGTACGCGTAAATACACGCATATGTAGCAACGTCGCGTCTAGTTGTCAATTAGAAGGAGAATTTGTGATTAGTTAACTGCAACTTTTACGACTGTAATAACGTTTGATAGAATGTGAAATGTAGTAGGATCAACAATATCAATAACGTAAAGTTGGTTTGCTCGTAAAAACTAAACAAGTATCAACAGCTTGTCGAGCTGGACATTACCGGTTAATTTATACTACTAATGTATACTACAATGCTACTACCCATTCCTACCTTTTTCTTACAATAAACCGTAATATCTGTCTTTAAATAATCAATTTTCTCGAATCGTAAGTTACGTATATCTCTTGATAAATGTTTACTATAACTGTAATATCGATCCCCGTATCTTCCCTGTGGAAGATGATGATTTTATTCTTCCATTTTTAAATCCAAAACCTGTCCTCCCGACGATGTGTTTTACATCGTCGAAATGTATTAACGATAGTATCTTTCGCAAACCTTTTTTCCAAACAAATTCTCTTGCAGTTCCTATAGTATGCAGTAGTATAGTAGTATAGTAGTAGATACGAAATCGTTATTAAAACAAGATTCAAGAGGAACGAGAACGAGTTTGTCAATGTTCATTACGTTTAGAAATCGTTTTTATTCCTTTTCATTAAAAACGTACAACAATCTCTTGTCTTTCGTCTAAGATAATCCATTCGCGAAGATAAATATTGACTTGCATATATTAGGAAACGGTTAGTGCAATTATATGTACGCTGGTTGTTGCACGTAGCACGACGTTAGGATCACTGTGCCAAGGACTTGTATTCGTAGAGTTCAATTCCCACAGAAGTGCAAGCAACGGGCATTCGAGACGCCGAGTCGATGTCATTATCCTCCTGATAAATAACAGGTACAGCCGAACGTAACATTTCTTGCTTACTTGTAACTCAATAATGTGAGCTCAGCGTATTTTACGACCGAGTAAACAGTTTCGTTTTCTGCAGATTCTAGTTTCTACCGAAGACAAAACGATCCTAGTCATGCGTGTTTCGCGAAAAGAAATATTATGTCGTCGAACTAATTTGAACAACTTACGGCCAACAACAGCATTCAAAATCTTTATCACGTTTTCCCACCGTGCTTATTATATTTATCTTTGGAAATTATTTTCAAACGTTTAACAATCAGGATTCGTGTGTTATCGAAGAGTGTTTCATAATACTGCTTCTTCAACAAAAAAAAAAAAAAAAAAAAAAAAAATAAAAATAAAAGGAAGAAAGAAAAAGGAGAAAAGAAGGTAAGCAGTTTTTAGTTTAGCGATCATCGTGCAAAACAATTAAATCTGTGGTACATGAACTTCTTATTCAGAATTGTGAGTTAGATAAAGCTATGATAGAATGAGATCCGACGAAGAAATCTCAATTCGTTCTGCCACTACCTTGCAATCGCATCTTTGCTATGTAAAGACAAGCACGATAATAATTCCAATGGAGCGTAATTGTTCTTGAATTTTTTTTTTTTTTTTTACTCATGGAACACGGCGCATCGAATCATCATCGTTTCTTCAAATATTTCATCGGCCTTTTTAATATAATGCGATACTCCTCAGGATCCTGATATTGTAATACATAACGCAATACATATAAATCACGTTGAAAGAATTTAACGATGGCGACGCGCGGTATTAACCAAGATGAGAAATTTATTTATCGTGTCGTTCGCGATGCACACTAGGTTGTAACTACAATGCCATGAGATTGTGAGTTAAGATGTTTTCAGGCTACGATACAAAGGTTCGTTTGCATTTGACATTAAAGCCCACACGAACGTATATCAAGCTTTTTTTGAGCGCATTTTGTTTTCATTTTTATCCGATAATCCGAAATATTTCATGAATTTATTCATAAAGTCTTATTAAGCGTCTGACGATGCTTGCAAAGTATTTACATAGAATATAAGTACGGTACTAGAAAGGTAGCGTCGATAAAAGTAGTAGAAAGCTCTCTTGATCATTCTTTCTCTTTCTCTCTTTCTTTTTCCTTTTTTTTTTTTTTTTTCTTTCCACTAGTCGGGTAACCGATTAAATAACCACAAATATCAACGCTTTACCATTATCTGGTAATGATGGCTGTCGTCTCGATCACATTGAAATTACATAAATCCTCGTCGTTTATTGAACCGACGTTTATCGGAAAGTTTCGTCTGTCGAATGACGCATATGCGCGAACGGACCAAGAGCGGATCTCCAAAATCGGTGTCAGCTTCGTCTCGGGTACAAAGAAATAAACCGTAATCATTTTATCTTCTGGTGCATTGTCCGGGTTGGCGGGAAGGAAAAAGGAGAAGATACCAGAACTTCACTGGCGATAATTACGCAAGCGAGGGATTACGCAAGTTCTGCTGGTATCGGACTGGGACGGGAAAAGCCACGGATGACCGTGGTGCCGCGAGTACAGTGGCCGGTGAAATCGCGTTAAATGGCCGCGCGCAGGTACGATCGAAGGACCGATCGTCTCTGCTCCTTTTTTTATTTCTACGGGGGTGTGGATCGTTCGCTGTTAGAAGTGCTCTAGAGCGAGACGTGGGTATCCCGAAATAAACTTTCTCGGGTTATGTAAAGGCTGGCAACTGGCTTGTGTAGACTCGCCGGTATAAAGGTCGGCTGTGCCCCCAACAGTCCAAGAGTTGCTCACGAACTTCACGCCGGCAACCATCGGGAGAACATCGACGCTCTATATGTGACGTTGCCTTTTTATCTGACGCAGACTTATCTCCATCGTTCACACGCATCGTAACGTCGCACTTTCTCGAGAGAGCGTTGTGCTGTTGCACAGGCACGTGTCCCGTCGCGTCATTTCGGCAACATGCGTTCTTTGGTAAGTATCTTCTTTTGCCTTGCGCCACTCTTGTCCTATCCTACACCGTGTTCAACTTCCTCTCTCTCTCGCTCTCTCTCTCTCTCTCTCTCTCTCTCTGGTTTATTGCTTCGTGATGCGAACGAGAACGAGGGTCGAAGCCGTCCTTGTTCTTAAACCCCGCGCCTTCGTTTCCTTCGCAGTGAAACCTGACAATTTGAGATCGAAATTTCCAAATGTAATCGATTTTTAACGCGACGAGGTCAATGATGTCGGATCATTTGTTCAAGTGTTTTATCATTTATTATTGGACGTTCAATTTATTTGATATTCAACGTGAATCGAGCGTGTTCTACAATTCGTGACAATGATTCGCATTTCGAGATGAATGCCGTCGATGCATAAGCAAATGCGTACGTGGTTCGATGCTTCTTTACGTGACGTACAGTTCTACTAGGAAACTTTGCACAGTTTACGGGATTATTATCTAATTATTTCTTCCATTAATATAACGTACGTAACAATGCCTAGATCTTTCTACGAAATCTACACGCATAGCGTTTTAAATACAGTCGTTAAACCAATTTTCTTCGTTAGTTTCTGATAATTGGTGTAATAGATCGCAGAAGATATTGAAAAATCAGAGTTTTAAAAACTATTCAAAACTACAAGGAGAATATATAACGCTTTCTGATCCAGAATTGTACATATCTAGAGATAATATACAAGTATTAAAATTTATATAGCTAATTTGCGTTCCTTGTCGATAAAGTGGTCGTACTTTCCTTTTTCTGTGCTACTTTCTCTATCATTTCCTACAAAAAAACTTACAGGCATAAATATTTATTCGAATTACTTGATTAATCATAAAACTACCTTAACTTGAATCGTGTATTGTACGACAGTGGAAATGTATAACAGAAAAATGAAGTCTGCGAAAACGGTTTCAAGTGACGTAATGAGTATAAACTTTTTCATATTACCGCATCTTTCTTCTAACAAATGTTCTTCCAGTTCGCACGGCGAATTCAACATGACTATGGAAGCGCGCAACAGTGATTGATGAAATGTTTGACGAAAAATATTTGAGAGAGAAAATATTCGAAAGAAACTACGGATATCGATTGAACTAGGTCGTACAGTTTTTTTTTTTTTTTTTTTTTTACGGATAACGACGTTAGAGCCAGATTTCATTCGTCCCCTTTAACCGCTTACAATCGTAATGACTATTCTCTGACCTACCTACTAACACATTCGTCTTGCCCTGACCTTTCACGGGGAAAGGCATTTCAACGGATTTACAGGACAGACGTAACGAAGATTAAAGCATAGCTGTATCGACTTTTATTTCTTAACGTTCCACAGTTACGCTTTACTCTGGTTCGATCGCTAAGAATCGGATATAAAGGGACGCGACTGACAAGAAACAAACGAACGCGTACAGGCAAAGGAAAACATGTAAAAATGTAAACGAGAAAAAATAGAGTAGGAAGACGGTGAATTGAGCGGCTCGGTTCTATTCGACTTTACGGTATCGTACGGTGTTTCAAAGAAGAATCGATATATAAAGATTTTAAGTAAACACTTTTGCCGATTAAAAATTTTACGATTTTTCAATGCGCATGACGCACGTGGATAATACGTACAGCCATTACGACCTTACCGAGCTTTCTTAGGCAATCGTTATGCATGATGCAGCTTGCCTACATCGAACATCGACGCGTTTCGTGCTAACGATAACTCTCTATAATTTTGCTACTGATTATCTGCTTGAATAAACACTCAAAATAGCGAATAAAATCAAAATAGCGTTGGCATCCCGAAAGCGAACATCAGGAACGTTGAGCGTGTTTTTCGACCAAACGAACATTAGTAAAACGATTTGACGAGTGTGAGTGACGGTTAAAGAGAATTTCAATCGACTTTGTGAATCGATGTCAAAGTAAAAGGAGACGCATCTTCGCGGTAAACGGATTTAATGATTTGAATTTTGAAGGGACAGGTGATTGATATTATAATTGGTGCAGTAATTAATTAGTAGCAGTAATTAAATATAAAAAAAATAGCAGTAATTCGATCTCAAACTCGTAATTTTGAATATTTTCTCACGAACATATCTTACAATTTTGTCGTTATAGACGTTAGGCAAATCGCTTTGAACGTGGCAAAATGGACAGCGTTTCTTTCGACACGACGTCGTATTATCGTTAAGAACAGTCGATCTGAATCGTTTGCGGATATTCGCTTGTTCGTCAAGTCTGTGTAAGGGTGTGCTCATTTACGCCGGATATACATTCACGCGGTATATATCGATCGTGTATATCATTGACCAACAGATTAATGCGCGTTCCCATCTTTTTCCTTGCGATTGCCGGTTACCTTGGTGTTTAAACGACGTTTCTTATTTCTTATTTCTTCCTTTCTAACGAACCACGGAGCGTAGGATGAACTAGCTCAAATAGGCCTCGAGTTTGACTATATAGCTGTTCGCCGTCATTCCCCGTAATGGTTTAACAACATACACGTCCACGTCAGCTTTATTTTCTATAATTTGTTTCCCATACTAAACTTCGACCTTTCGAACTTTGTCGATAATGTATCAACCTTCTGTGCCAATTCGAAGTCCATATGTAGCGTCAAATATTTATCTGTCTTCGTTTAGGGCACCTTGGTATCGTTTGCTGTTACTTGTCACAAATGTATCTTCATCTTTCAGATCTTCCTTACGATCATCGCAGTGGCTCACTGCCAGGAATATTTCCGGCAACCGGAAAAGATCGTCAGCGAAAACCGGAACCTCGGTGACAATCGTGGCCACTATTCGTTCGCTTATGAGACCGAAGGCGGCATTGTGCAAACAGAGACCGGAAGCCGAAAGTACGTCGGCACGCCGTCTGAGACTCAGCTGATTCAAGGATCCGTACAGTATAATGCCCCGGATGGTACTCCGATAGCGATTAGCTGGACCGCCGACGAATTTGGTACCCAAGTAGCAGGTACTCACGTGCCAACACCGCCACCAATACCGCCGGCCATACAGAAAGCTCTCGATTGGATCGCGAAACAACCCTCGACACCGGAACCCGAGGAACTCGCCAAAGACTCGCCGAGTCAACAAAACGCCGTACCAGCAGCCAACGCCAATCGACTATATAAATCGTTAAGGACGAATCAACGGAACTGATCGATAGTGATACGAACGTTAGAATAGTTCGCATGTTAGTTTTTATAATGTACAAAATAAACTTCGTATTTTCGTAGAAAACTAATTTGTCACGAGTTAACTCGTTTCATCGACGATCGTTCATCTTCAATTCGCTTCCAAACGTTCTTATTCAGGTGCTTTGTTTAACCATCGACGTGTTACGGCCTCACGAATAAACGTAGGAGATTACCACCGTGAGAATTGTCTGCATGTTTTCTAAAAAATCGATTTTTCTATGTCATCGTCTCTTTCTTCGTATGTTAACGACTCTCCTAACGACGTTTGATCGTTCCACCTTCCTTGTCGAACGATGTTTATCAGCTTGGAGAGAAAGAATTCCGCTTCTTTATCCGTATCGCAAACACGCGAATTGAATTGAATGCACGCACGCTCCGCAGAAGCTTCTTTTACGCTTCTACCTGGGAAATAATTTATCGACATAGAGCGCAAACAGGCGATGGCTGCGATTGAATAAACAATGTGCAACTTTATACTTAAACTCACGGCACGCGTTGCATAACTTGCACGGAATTTGAGGGAATCGCTATCTCCGCGATGCTTAGTATTATATCTGCGCATATTTTTTAATTAAGAAGATGGAACGTCGACGAAAGTTTAGATTTTCATTCGTAATTCTCTCGCGAAACTCGCTTATCGATGCGAGTATTTCTTAAAAAGGTTCAAAATAACCTCTACGAGACCCTTTCGATCTTGAAAATGTGCTGATATTATTTAATCGTAAGTCGGTATTATGTTCGTTACATTGTAAGGCTTATAAAATAACTCATAATAATAAATAAATAAATAAATATGAAAAATGTATCAGACCATTAATTAAACGAAATAATTTCATATGGAATTGGTAATTGCCACTTTAAGAAGATATTTCAGCTTACTTGTTATTGCCCGTCTATGGTCTTCCTTCGTGTAAAGTTATTTAAGCGAAGGAAAGGAAGACCAAAAAGGGAAATCAGCTTTGAAAAATCGATCGATTAAATTCAAGCATCTTGAAAATATCGTTAGTGTCACGGAAAGGGAAAGTTACACGGAAGATTAATTACATTCAATTGCTTCACTCGTAACGTCTTTCATTTCTATTTCTTGGCTTTGCTATTTTCTAAGAAATAACGACGAATCAAAATAACAGGCGGGAGGCAACGGACCAGATTTGAAATTAAAATAACGCCAATTCTTACGTTCTTGCTCTAGCAAATACTAATAAATAAATAATAAATAAGGTATCTTGAGCGATACTGTAAAATGCTCTCCGGTATCGTTAAAGCAACAAAGATAAAGGTATCAATGTACAATTTATTTACAGTAATCATCCTTAACTTACAATCTCCTTACTTAGGATACAAAAAAGAAAAAAAAAAGCTGAATCGTAAGCAGTATGCACAAGTACAAAGCTAACGTACGAATCGAGGCTGGAAACTTGGAACGCGGAAATTCGTAAACGAATTTCTAAACGAAATGCCATTGAAATGATCGAGAGTCGTGCCGAATAAAGAACAACGTTTCCATCTCGTACATCCTCGACTTTGGTTCGGATATAAACGTCGAGCTGCTCGAAGATCGATCATCTTGTCTTGTCCACACGGATCCACGTTTGCGGATCCTTTCATTGAGCACCGATATGCTCCTCCCGATGGGCGGCAATGTATTCGAGTGCTTTGAGAATGGCTGGTGGAATGGTCGGGATATGACTACCCTGCGGTTGGAATCCGTTCTCGTTAGCCACGTAGGACACTTGGATAATTTCACCGTTTGGCGCTGTGTAGCTGTAACTGCCTTGTGCCTCGCGAGACTCAGCCTGGGTGCCTGGGTAGTTGAGGTAGCCGATCTCCTGTGCCTGGATACCGTTCGCCGTCTCGTAACTGTAACTGTAGCTTCCGTCTGGATTTGGGCCGTCCGCGCTCTGCCTCAGAATGGGAATCGGCGTGGTAGAAGAGTACAGACCCAGAGGAACGGCGGCTGCCACGGAAGCGAAGGCGCATAACACGATCGTCTGAAACGTACGCATTTTCTTCAAATAATCCAACATTTTGCTTCTAAACGAGTCAGAGGCTGAGATGTGAATTTTCTAAATATAGACAGCGTTGAAAATTTTCAGAAATTCACAAAATATATAGCCGTGTAACGAACGACGATCTCAATTTTCTCACTAACTGTCGAATTTCAATACGAAAAAGAGTAAGAAAATATATACTTTAGTACGCCACTTATAGAAGCAGTAACATTACGTCGGAGCAAGAATTCATTCTAGGAATAAGCGGTACTCTATATGCTTATTACATCTCGGAAATTTTCATATCGGATATTCCGAATATTGCCGGACACACCGGTCATCTCAGATCGTGTAATTACGCAATGCCGCCGTACCACGCGTTATGATATAACATCGAATCTTAAAATTTCATATCTACCGACCACCCGTTAAAATGAAACCGAATACACCGGCACCGTTGCTGAACTCACCAACTGGTTCATGATGATACCTCGGACTTTTTGTTTTTAGCCTCGAAAGAGAAATTCTGGTTCTTCCACAAGGAGGAAACTACACTGACTCGTAACATGGGGCACAGGATCCCTTTATATATCCATCAGCTGAACATTCGGCGAATTTCTGGCAAGCCGGTGCCTTATTTAATCCCCCTCCATCCCTTTCTCTCCCACTCTGTGAACAGGACACCTTCGAATTTTGCAGATGATCCAGACACGTGGCCCGAGGATGATAAAACGGTTGGCTGATCCGAAAGTCGAAGTTGTAAGGTAAGCCTTGTATCTTTTGCATTTTCTGAATGCCCTGCTTAGGCATGATACGCAGAATAGCCGAATCATTCGATATCTTTTTTTTAGGAAGACACGTGTAACGCGAAGACGCGATAATATTTTCAATGAAATTTTTATTCGAACGGAATTTCGTTGATATTGTTCGAAACAATTGATTGTTGCGTATCATCGATCGATAAAAGTAAATTTGATCTCATAAATATTTCGTCTTCGTTTATGACCAAACTTATATATATATATATATAATCTTGCAGTGTAAATTTCGGCACATTTGCGTACTTGCGTAACGTTATATAACAGATCTACAAGCGCAGTATTTCGATATTTTAAGGCTGTGGGGTGAATTTGTAACACGCAGAACCTTTAATTCCGAAACTGATCGAAGTAAACTGAAAAATTCGTGACACTTGTTACGCATAAATTTCATGCGTCCTGATCGCCTGTACATACAACATAAAGTTTGTTACGTCTTCCGGTACAACGATCTTCGTACTTCGATTTGCGTAAATTCTGTACTCTAAAGTTTTACTGAAACGAAATTGATAAATTAGACTATTCCGAAACCGAACCGTAAATTACTATTAATAAAACGCGATTGCATTTATTTTCTATGAGAGCTAACGTTTCTTCCTTTTTATACCTGTCGCACCCTGTCGGTCGTCTCGATAAGAATTTAAATTCGCGCGGATATTTCGATTATTCGCGCCGGCGATTGAAAGAAAATTTTATTGTTGTTATCGTAAAGCATTTCCTAGTCGCGCGTTATAGAAAATTTCTCACTTCTCTGCCGGAACGTCGAAACATCGATAGGATGAAAGTTGATGGACGATACGTTAACTCGTGAAATTCAAGCTCCGGTGAAACGACATTTTATTTCAACGTAACAGGATAGTTAGGAATATTTGACCACTTTCTTACAGCGAAGGAACAACCGTTTAAATGGCAAGTATCTTTTTAAGAAATTTGTATGTAGAATGGTGTAACGTTATTTCTCGACGAGGAATATGCGAATAGGATATATAGTATATTATATCGAGCTACGTGTATCGTTTATCGAATGATCGGTTTGAGTGCATTTATGCAAATCGTGTACGGCGGTATCGGTAACGTAATCATTCTAGCAGAATTAATCGTAATTATTCGCATGCTAGTGGAAGCAAGTAACAAGGGAATGACGATACGTTAAACGGTTGAACATCGTTGAATCGTAAGTACGATCGATGAAATTAAGGTCAACGACGTTTAGAACGTACATTTATACGTAAACACGTACGTGTGAAAACGCGATGTACTTGTTATCTTTTAGTTCTAGTAATTAATTGATTAATTGATTAATTAAAAATTGTACGTAACGATCACGATACACCGGCATACGTAAAGATTTCTTTTGTATTCGTCGATGTTTCGAAATGCGATTCAAAGTGCGATTTCTTGTAAAACTTGACGATCCTTTTAGTCGTGTTTCTCTGCTGCAGCTAGAACTCGAAGAAGTCGATAGTTTTAAATCGTTCGAGCCGCACGCTGCGTCGGAATAATAATTAAGTGGCCCGTAATTAAGCGATTCCATCTTTGCAGGGACGCAACATCTTTAACAAGAACGTCCCTCGATCCAAATATATCTTTGGATATTCGTGGAAATATATGCGAGTTGTTGACTCGAATGATTAATTAAAATTCTTAATAAATTGAAATTATAGATCTTGACACGCGATTCAATTCCCGGCCGATAAGATTCCGGATATTTCAAGATAGCATCGTATCGCAAAACGGTTGTATTAAAACATCGTTCGCTCGTCGCGTTCGGTTATCAATTATCCCGATTAATAACAGCGATGAACAGTACAACGCGGTGAAAGTAATTTCACTTGTTATGTATTTAACAAACGTACAATTGCGAGAAGGGGAAAGAGCGAAGAACGAGGGACGAAGAAGCGAGTATGACAGGATGAATTATACGAGACAAATTACAGAATTATTAAAACAGCCGGTTATATGCGTGTGCCGGTACACGTTGCCCGATCGCTAATAAATACGCTCATCGTCGTCGAGACAATTTACGAGGCACGATAATTAAAACGCCTTCGGGTCCTCCCTGCTCGCGCTTTGATTCTTTCCGGTTTTACGTGCTCCGAGTAGGCCCCGTTCGGCTTGCACGCAACGATACGACGAAGAAGACGTCGTAATTGGTAATTCGTAATCGGTAATTCGTAATTGGTAATTCGTAATACGTAATTCGTAATTCGTAATTCGTAGCGTGGAGCTCATCGCGCTAACCTAAATACTACATACGATGTTCTTACTTTCACAAGGTGAATGAGCTCCCTTTAGTTGGTTCAACGAAAGTTACATAGCCAACGATTAAGGAGCCGCGTACGACGAGTTATGATAATTTATCACCTCCGTTCCGTCGTTCCACCTTCGTCCAACGAGACGCCTCCGCCTTTATTACCGATTTAACGGCCATGAGAAATTGTCTTCCCCGATTCTCTTATCAATTTTCACTCGTACGCTTAATTCTGGAAACGTGCGTGATATAACCGGGGCCCAGAATCACCGTCCTTTCTTCCGTCTTTCTTCCAATCGTCGGTACCTGTACGACGTAGATACAAAAATTATAGTCGAGCCGGTGCAACAATAAATCGAACTGTTTTCCGAAGAAAGAAACGAATCGGCTTGCCGAGATACGTGTTCGCGGGATATTCGAAATTTAGTCTGATAAATTCTGATGTAAAATTTATGTATGATCGTCAGATTATGTCAGCTTCGAGGATAGCGAAACGGATAGTACGCGTGCATCACGAATATACATAGAGAACGGACAAAGTTCAAATATACGATTCGAATGTTGGTACTTTGCATTTTCTACCGCAATAAAAACGGTGTTTTACCGTTGTGTCGGCATCGGTATTTCCATACTTGCAGTCAATTAAGAAACGAACAAAAGACGTATTAATTTGTAATATACAAAATTATCCGATCTCGTATAGAAGCGTGTGCCGGTGAAGAAAGGAAAGAAAAGAAAGAAAAAGAGAAGAAAAAAGAAAATTTTCAACGGACGTTCGTTGTTCTACTTTACAGGGATGATCGTACATATAATATCTCTATCGATTTATTTGTAATTGTTGTTACGATTAAAATTTATCTAATTAGAAAAAAAATTCTTCAAATCTGTTTTAAAGAGTTATTCGAAAGTGTTTCGAATCTTTGTTGCGTCTTAGTAGAACGATTTGTAACTTTTCTTTTTTTTTCTTTAAGTTCACTGACAATTATTTAACGCGTCAAGTCGCGTATATAGGTGAAATTATAGACCGCGCAGGTTTTACCTTGAAGAAAGTCAGGGTCGTAGGTGGAATTCTCACGAAGGTTTCTCGTTAAGTGGCTTATAACATGTTGGGGGATGACAGGAATATGAATTGGGATCCATTCACTTTTTCCTTAAAAGCTAGGTTCTGGTAACTTCGTTCTCGTATCGAGGTAATTTATAGCATGCTTATTACCGTAATACGAAAACGAAGAACATTTAAAAGCCTTAGGAATCATCGGTATCGGAATGAGATTTGACAGAAACGAATTTCTTGTTCTCTCTCTCTTTTTTTTTTTTCTTCTTCTTCTTCTTTCGAAATAATAACGGCGATAAACCAGATGCTTTACGAATCGTTAATTAAAATCCTAGGAAAAAGCAGAAGCTGAATATTAAGATGTCAGATTTAAAACGTTCACGTTCTCAACGAGCGAGCCGTTTCTCCCTATTTGGAATTTTTGTAGATGTTACAGAATCGTCTTATCCGTTTCACGATGAAAGGAACAAGCTGTTTTAATAGCCGAATATCATTAAAAAAAATAGTTGAGAATTTAGATAATTATCACGAAAATCAACTCCTTCCTTTCCGATTGACTTCCTTTAATAATTGTATCGAAAGAATCAGTGGGAATTGCATGTTCGATAAATAATATTTGGATAATGTTAATACCAGAGACTACTAATACAAGTAATAAAGAAATATGAAAAGACAACAAATAGAATTCATACGTAGATATTATTAAGGGAAGATATACTCGAGAGACATGATTATCAAGAACGAGAATAACGATCGTATCGAAACGGGGAAGGACGATGCCGCGTTTCTAATGTAATAAACAACAAGCTTCAGTTTCTTCTAATCCAAAAGCTAGCGAAAAGCCCTTTGTTTCCACCAACGGAAGCTAAAAATATCCAAAATTTGGAAGAGATCGTTGGCTTAATTTCCCCTCGACCCCTTCGCTACTTGCAACCGCATTTAATTTTCTATCTTACCGACGGTAAAACGAAGATTGGCGAACAATCATACGCAGAAACTGGTAGATGACTCAAAAGCATATTTCCCGGTGTCCGCTTCCACCGTTCGCCGCGTCTCTCGAGGCGAGAAAGCAAAGCGTATTGATTACCGATCAAGTAAAAATCAGCGAAGACAGCTTGTAAATTTTGTGCAACGTTCGCGATCGAATCTTTGATATAGAAATGAAAGAAAAAAAGAAAAGAGAGAGAGAGAGAGAGAGAGAGAGAAAAAGAAAAAGGAGCAAGTCATAGATCTTCGTAAATATAGATAAAAAGATAGATAAAAAGATAGATAAAAAAAAAAAAAAGACGATTTCACGTCGTATACTAAGTTCATTATCAAGCAAATCGCCTGGCAGGATCAAATTCCACGTTTCGAATGACCAAACATAGGAGGATGACCTATTACCAAATTTTTGTTAAACCTTCGTTTTCGCGTAACCTTAGAAAAAGAAATCCGATAGCCGTGGGTTATAAGGACGTTCTCGGCGTTCGCATCCGTTGCGCGCGATCCTTTGCCTCTCTCCTATCCTTTCCTGCGCGCGAAGATTTATTGCCGAATTACAGAACCGTAAGACGACGTGCATTTGTACGGCACGTAGGCGTAACACGAAAGAGAAATGAAGTTTCGCTGTTTAACGGCGAAATTTGAAGAGCAAACAATTTAACCGTGTCACCGTGCGTTCGACGAGTAGTTGCGAGATAAGCGGAATTCACGCTTTCGTTTAGTTTGGTTGGACCGCGAACGGAGATCGGAATCTGTAGATAAGCGACGAGAATTCTTAATGGAGGTTCAATTTTTCATTTGGATCGTTTAGCTTCTGATTTTGAGATACCGTCCGCGACGAAACGTATCTCGACGCGTGTAACCGTTCAAGGCAAGATTTTATTGAGACGAGGAAGAAGAAGAAGAAGAAGAAGAAGAAGAAGAAGAAGAAGGAGCATTACATAGCGGTTAAGAGAAGCGGGAAACACGCGAAAGCGGAATAACAACGAAATAAAAATTTGATTTCGAGATAACGTGCCTCTAAATTTTAGACTCGGTAATATTATGCTAGCCTTTTTACCGCTCTGCTAGTTTTTACATATAGGATTTGATTAAAAATAAACGCAACAGTTCTAGGAAAGAAGTATAAATATAAGGTATTAATGCGTAATTATGAGAAACAGCGTTTGCCACGTGTGACGTGTGCGTGGCAAACGGATGTGGAGACATTTTTTTATTACGCCGCGAACGGTTCCTCGTTAAATATAGGATTGTACGACCGTATAAGGCACGCATAACGCAGCGTAACGAAGGTAACGTGCGAAATTTACGAGCAGATAAGGTTGTACGTAGATTAGAAATTTATAAAGATATAGCATCTAGATGTGATTGGATTTCACGCTTGCAATCACGATTTCGCGATTCGTTTCGTCAACGGGTCAAGCTTATTAAACAGAGATGGATCGTAGGAGACGTAGCGTAGATGGCTGAAAAGCCATACAAATAAAACAGAGTATGAAGAACTGAAAATAGAGTTGACGAAAGAAATTGTAGAAACGCGCGAGAAACGTATGACAGCTTGAGAGAGACGAAACGCGACGCAACGTTGCGTGCCTTGATAAATAAATACCGTTACGCCGGTATGTACGCGGCTGGACAGAGAGCCGTCAGAGATACTTCCTAAATAAGAAAGGACTTAACGGCGATCCCCTTGCCACGATGAAGATAGATTAACTTGTATATTCGGTTCGCGTGGTCCGGCCAAGGCTCCAGAGATTTGTTACACGGCTGAATTTATAACCAACGCGAAATACGAAAATTCGCGCAAACAGATCACCGGGTCAATGGAAGCATCGAAAATGTATTCCATATTTGGAAAGCCTTTTACGGATTCGTCTTACGTGCAAACCTCAAAAGCCATTTAAAAATATGACGCGCGACCCCCAATCGTGTCATTTCTTGTTCTTTTAATAATCCATCACGGATTTTGCAAATGCGCATTTCTCGTTAAAAACAGACCGTTAGAACGCGCGAGACAAAGTTAAGACAGCTTTATTAGAATGAACGGTGAATTTATTAACTGTCATCGATATCGATGATTACAAGATAGCGATCGACGAGTTAAATCGAGGGATTTATGATTTTACGAATAAAGTCTTACGAACTGCTATAACGATAAATTGATATTCGAATTTACAGCTGATTTAAACGTAACGACTTTGACACCTCTGTCGTTTAATGGAATAGCAACGAGTAAGTATCTTATTATGAAATTTATGGGCATAACACGCTTCCATTAAGCTCGAAGAACGTTCCGAATTCAATTTTATTCGTTTAATCTGATCCACTTCGAGCGCTTTTACGCGAAACGTAAAAATGTTCGGACTTTTCCTTAAGAATAGGAATTTTCTAACAAATCGAACCAATCGATCTCACAACCGTACGTTTACGAAAACTCTGAGCGATAATTCTTATAGAAATTCCTAAAAAATTCTTCAGAAATTCTTCAGAAATTCTTCAGAAATTTTCACGTACTTCCCACGTTACGATGGAACGCGACGCGCTATTTGAAGCATTATATAACAAAAGTTTAGGAGAAACGTAAACCAAAGTGTTGCGACCGCGCTTTAATCGTTCCGATACTTGCGACGATATTAACGATCGGATTACAAAACTTTGCTCTTGCTCTACGTTCCACTTACGAAATGGTACGAACACGTATCAACCCCTTCGATAATATACATCGCTTTATCTCCCCCGCGTTAAGTCGCGCTTTCGAAGTAACGTTGCAACGATATCACATAAATTTGATATACTTCTAATCTTTAAAATACTCGCAAGAAAGCTTAAAAAAAAAGAAAAAAAAAAAAAACGGAAACCTTGCTTCTTTCTATTTTCTTTCGAGTTAACCATCTATATTATACTCACGTAATACAGTGGTTGGAAACTTTCTTCAACCGCGAGTTCTCAAGCCGACGGGAGCGTAAATATTTTTCCCAGGAAGACTCATGAACATGTCGCGGGGACACGGTGTTACGCGTTGAGCAGACATGGCGCGTCTGTACTGCGGTCAGCACTCTGGTCGCCCCGCTATTCAGCCCCCCTGTCTGAAAATTTCGTAATATTTGCCGATGTTTAAGCCTCGGCCAGAAATCTATCAATGAGAGAGAGAGGTCCTGGCACCTTGCAAGGTTTCGGCAGCGCTATATAAACGCGTCCATTAGACTAGCTCTTTACAACCAGAAAACAACTCCGATCAACATGAACGCTTTGGTGAGTTTCACGCGACATCCATGGGCCACCCAGGCTATCGCGGAGATCGCGTTATCGTTTTACAAATTTTATTACCTTCGTATCTTGCAAACATTTTTCTCGTCGTATATCGTTCCACTGGCGAACTTGAACGCGGACTCGGTGAAAATTAATTTCGGAAGTAAATTTCTTCTAAACGATTCGTTTGCTCTCTGATCGGCTCTCTTATCGCGGTGTCCTATATCCTTTTATATATATATATATATATATGTATATAAAATGTACGGCAGAATACGTTTTTCGTAATATCTTTACAGTTTGTAGTTCTTCCTTATTGTCGTTTCGTCGTTTTACGCTCGTTCTCTTCAAGTTATTGTTATTATTATTATTATCTTTTAAACGTCATAAACTATATAACGTTGCGTCACTCTGACCAAACGTTTCGCGTACTCGACAACTCTTTTCCTTGAAATTGCTATCGTATCTTCACCACCTCGTCGGTTCCTCATCGGAAGAGGAGTACTGGCAATTAAATACGACCTGTGCAGAGATTTAACCTCGTTAGTCTACAAATCGCTTCGTATCTGTTACATATTATAATTGCCTATTGACTTCGTAATCGACAAGCTTACGTATATGTTCGTATACCGCGGCAGTTTATAAAATCAAGTTCGCTCTCTGTGTATAACGGATTTACCTTATCGTTACAAAGTCGGCGATTAATCGACTTTTGGTTACGCGATGCACGCGCCAAGGCTTTACTTCCACTTAAAATTTATTTCGCAAAGTCGTCTGACTGATCGATCTCCGGTACGACCATATACGATCGACGCGCAATAAAATTGCAATAAAGAATCTGTTTTTTTTTTTTTTTTCAGTCCTGCGCCGTTCTCGTCATCGTCGCGGTTTCCGCGTTCGCCGCGCCGGTGGACGATAGCACGCCGGTTTCGATCCTGGCGTACACCGCCGATGGACCCAACCCAGACGGTTCGTACGCCTTCAACTACGAGACTGGAAATGGCATCAGGGTGCAAGAACACGGTCAATTGAAGCAACTTAACGACACGAATTCGGCGATCGTCGTT
This sequence comes from Bombus haemorrhoidalis, assembly GCA_014825975.1. Taxonomy (NCBI): domain Eukaryota; kingdom Metazoa; phylum Arthropoda; class Insecta; order Hymenoptera; family Apidae; genus Bombus; species Bombus haemorrhoidalis. The sequence continues at coordinate 14,907,753 of CM026162.1, read as the reverse complement.
CAAGGATCCTACAGTTATTCGGATGCCGACGGGGCTCCTGTCGCCTTGAGCTACGTCGCCGACGAGAACGGGTTCCAGCCACAGGGTGAACACCTTCCAACCCCTCATCCGATACCAGCTGGAATTCTGAAAGCCCTGGAATACATCGCCGCACACCCCGAGCAAGACAACGCGCGCTGATCGCACGGTAGAGATTGGACATAATCGACGCGACGATACGAGTCAAGTGCGAAAGTTTTACTACTCGTCACGATGCAGTGTATTTTTATAGACTCGTTTCACCTACTCTCTCCATTCTCGTTATCGAATCTTCGTCGTCGAATCTTCGTCCGACGTTATAACCGATCGTAAGCGATGGCCGTGTAACGACTGTAACGCAAAGTCGTTTGACACCTATGTTTCAAGGTCGATACAGCGTAAACGTTATTGCGATGTTGTACGATTTGTCGATATAGAACGTGTAAAATATGTCGGTCTCAATTGTATCGTGGAATAAATGTTTAGACGTTTAAGCTGATCTTACGATCATTCTCGTTCTCTTATTCGTTTATCGTTGTTTCCTGATATCTCGCTGTCGGTCGATTCTCTACGAAGAAACGCGCGTCCAACGATTCTTTCAACACGCCGAGATACTCGATCTTACCGTTTACGTACGTACGTACGTACGTCGAATTTTGCAACGCGCGTGTAATTTTACGTGTAACAACGCGTGGCTTCTGTATCTGTGGAACGATACCGCGTAATTGCATAATCGGTTGATAAATTATCCTTGCGTTTAGACGCATGAATCTGATTATTCATGCGGATTGGTCGGATCACTCTTCGACGAACTGATTAACGCCTCTTGCGTCACATATAAACGTCGTTCGTAAACAAAGCTGGAGATTCGGATAATAATCAGCGAAGCAAATATTCAAATAGTTATCTAAATTATTAGAGAAGAATATGATGGAAATTAATCGGCAATTGGCGAACGTAGAAAAGTTCGCAGGCATTACCGAACGCACGATTCGTTCGCCTCGCCGACGAGCTCGAATAAATCCGGTTCTATCGTATCGATTATTGAAACTAATTAAGTTTACATAGGGTGCGGTGATCGAGCAAACGCGAGTCGACGAATCGACGTAGGTTGTCAGGGGGTACGATGATCGAGAAGCGTAAACAGAATGAACAGGGCGAATACGCAGAGCGAATGCGACGTTTGAATTTTATTGCACGACCGATTTTCGCACAATAATCGGATTTATAATCGGCGAACGGGGTCTCGTCCTTTCGGTTCTGTCGGATGGGAAATTGTTTTCCAAATTGTTCGACTATCGATTGTTACTATCCAAAAATTAGAATCGGAATGCGTTTTACGAGCTCCGTTCCCGAAACGGTTGTCGGACACGTTCGTCTCAATTACGTTCGTGTATCATGGGCGTTCTGAAGGAACGACGGGCGAGGAACGAAGACGAAGGAAACCGGCGATCCAAGCAGGAGATATACGGCTGCTGTGTCCTACGGACGTGTACGGCGTACGAGACTGATGACGTCGTTAACCACTGACCGACATCGTTTCAGAGTTGTCACACATTACGCATAAAACGACAGTGATGCATAGCTGTACAGGGGAAAAAGGCGAGTTCCACGAAAGTCGCGCGTGTTTCGCGTGACGCGCGTTACTCGTTGGAATTATAATTAATACGGTCACGGTTGGAGTCGACCTGTACGACACGATGTGAAGAACAGGACGGAAATAACGTGTACGGATCGAAATTCTTCTCGATGATCGTCTCCGATCATGGTTTCGCCAATACGTGGATCGGCGTATCGCGATAGTTTGTATCGATATATTTAAGTAATACGTTATCTCATCTTCGGGCAGTTGAAGATTTCCGAAAGAATTTCGTATCGTTTTACACGGTACGCACGATTATCGTAATTTATAAGGATATAAACGGCCAAGTGTACTAACCTGAAGTAACTGAGTCGTCTGGGGCTTGAAAAGCGACGTTCGTAATTGAAACGGGCAAGAAGGTATCGATATTACATTTCTTCGCTACGTGCATTTTCGTATATTCGTTTTTCTAGAAGAAAAATTTGTACAGTGCGTTTCGCGTTCATCGACGTAGAAGGATTAGCTTTTGGAATCAGCGAGAGGAACCAACGAACTCCTATCCTATACGATGTTACGCGAATTATTAATTAAATCCACGACGAACGAATTGTGTTCGTATCGTAGTTATAAAGGAACTACGTATCGCAGCCATCCCCTCTCGACGCTTTGTCTAAGAAACGACTAATTATTAAGCGAACAATATTTGAACGAGAAACCAGTCTTCGTAACTACTCGGACGATGTCCTTGGAATTAATGTATTAGTTATTTTCCATATTTAACGTATCGTCGATTAAGCCGATTAAATCGTCAATCTGTTAACTGCGGTTAGCTACTGCATGGTATTCGTGGAATTAATCGTTGCGCGTGGTACGAGATTATTCCTGCGGATGATTCCTCGTTTTATGACGCTCATAAGAGAAAGATGGGAGAGGAGAGAGAGTCCGTTTTCCGTTTCTCAAAGTCGGGAGTAGGATGTTCCTTTCGTGCGGCAAATCATTTTAATATCGATACTAATTTCAAGCGAAATTCTGACAAAAGCACGGAAGCCTGCGTTTGGACCGAAGAATTGGTCGTCTCAGCTAGGCTGATAGGTCCGCGATACAGCTAAATGTCGGTAAAAATAATATAGACGGCGGTAAGAGAGTTTTGCGAAAGGTGAACGCATAATTCACCCTTCGATTGGCAATCGCAGTCGTGCAATCCATTTATCAAGAACTAGCTCCCTCGATCCGCGCGTTCTTCGTCGAAATTCACGTTCGAAGCTACAATTTACACCGTGTCGCTCTCATCCCCGATTAAAACAAGGATGAAAGTAGCGTCCGTTCGTCGTGCTCCTCCAAAGCGAAACAGCGTAAATTCGGCTTTATATGGAGCCGCGGGTCACGAGCATCTTTGCACGAATCTGCAGTCGTCGGGAATCTGAACGCGGAACAGCGGAGAACTCGAAATGTCTAATCGGCGCGGCGATCGTGCCGCGTCCTCTTCGTGGCTGGGGGTCGCGTCATTGCACGGACAGAATAGTCCCAAAGGTCGTGCAACAAGCTGGATGGCCAGATTTCGCAACCGCAACTAGACCGGCAAATCTAATTGCCCGTATCGGGCAATAGCGAGCTGTTCGATCGTAGCAAAGACGCATAGCGACGGAGAAAGCCGTCTATTTATCGTCTGCATGCCCGGGATGCGGCCCGTTCTTCGCTTCCTTGTCACGACGTCCGCGGAATTCCACTGACGGGAAAACGTCGCAAGAATATCGTCGTGGATATCGGTCGAACGATTTACGTCGAACTTTTCTACTCCGATCGCGATGGCGCGACTGCGTATTGTTTTGAGGCTTACGTAAATATCGTGATATAAGCGTAAATACGCGAGTTAATTCTATGCGTTAGGGAATATGATAGAGCGATTGAAATTAACATGGAATAGAATCGATCGATTACATGGATCAGGGTAATTAAGTTCGCCTTAGGTTCGAGCCCACAGGTTACGTAAAAAGGAGTATCGTGCGCGCGATTAACGATGCTCGTACAACTGTTGAGCATTGTTATCGCAATCGACACGCAATCGATAAGAACTTGTTCATTGAATGTCACCTGTTCGTTGAAGTCAGTGGTCGTACGTGGTGGGAGGAGCCGAAATTCCTTTGACGATCTCGAGTTATAAATCTCGATGGATTTTACGACTTCATTTCTACGAAGTGATTAAGTTTTACAGAGAGAGAGAGAGAGAGAGAGACAGAGAGAGACAGAGAGAGACAGAGAGAGACAGAGACAGAGACAGAGAGAGAGAGAGAGAGAAGAAAGGAAAAAAGAGAGAAAAAAAAGAACGAAAACGACGGAAATAGTATGAAAAAGAGAGAATATAAAGGGAAGATATTTCCGATTTCTCGTCAAATAATTTATCGGGGTTCGAGGCAAAAGAAGATAAGGATATTATAGTAAAGGAAGAACGAGTAAGAAGGGATAACGAATGATTATTAAGGGAATCGTTAGGCTTCGATTATTATTAAGAAGAAGAAGAAGAAGAAACAATACAGGAGAGAGGAAGAGAGGTAGAGAACGAAGGAGGAAAGAAATCGGCTTCTCCGATTTTTCTACACTCGCAAGCAAGCACATTTAAAATATAACGACACGCTGGCTCGTCCATCGTATTACGTGACGGGAGGTGCGTGGAAAATCATTGTCACGTTATGCAACAAGGTAAATAAAGCGACACTTTAAAGATACGGAACCTTTAAGCGAACTCCCGCTAGCTGCTCGTCGTGCCTTCCGAGGCTGAAGAATAACTCTCAGCCAAAGACGACGACGAAGGGTAGCTGAAATTTCAGAGTAATTTTATGCGAGAGCAGAATTTTCGGATTTATGCGCTTAAATGCGGAACACGTAGTAAAGCTGATAGCGCATACGTGTTCCGTCCGGATAAGAACGTATTAAGTAAAATACACGTACCACGGTATACTAGCCAGCGGCGAACCGAAACGTTATTTTAATGGTAGAAATAACATTTAGAAACAACTTGTTACGAACGCGTTGCGCCCCCTGTTCCCTTTGTTCCAGCCATAATGAACATATACCAGCCATAATGAAATATCTGTTTCTCCAACAGCGTTAATATCCTAATACATCTTTTACGATATATGTGGTGAACGCGAAGCGGAAGCTTGAGAGCAAGAGCTAGGTATTTTTTCTTTTGTTTTTTTCTTTTCCTTTTTTTTTTTTTTAATTTCAAAAACTACAAGTTAGACGAAAAACGAGTTCTCCGTTCCTGGATCTTGAATTTCTCGCGCCTTTCAAGGCGTGGCTGGTTAAAACGAGAGACGCGAAATCAATCGTATTTCGCCCCGTAATCTTTGACTAATTATAGCGGAAATAAAGAGTCGCGCGCGAGTTTATCGGGTTATACAGAGCGGTTTTAATCGATAGAACGTTGTTAATATACTTTACTGGAGAGCCGTTAATTATCGACTGTGTAACATCTCTTCGTAGACGTTTCCTCCATAATGGAGAAGGTTAAGAGAATCCGCGAGATTTTCTCGACTATGGCGTTTCAGCGTCGCGAGCCTGGCTTCGCTATTTAATTCGCGCGAAAGCGACGCTTTAAATCGACCGATAAAATAAAACGTTGCATCAGGAATTTCCAAAGGAGATGATCGATAGCGACTTCGCGCGAGTATGTCGAGCCTCGGGGAATCGTAGATGGTAATGAGCGCGCAACGCAAATAAATCGTAAAACTGACGAAGAAGTTATGGTAGAAGACGACCTTGACATATAAGCGTATACCGCGAGCATTCTAAGAGAGCGCCTAGCCGCAGGCTAGAAGACGTAACCCGTGCCAAAATCAATTTCACTTTCATCCATGGTGCTGGTAGTGCGACGAACGCACGTGTACATCTTTGTATACTTTGCCTCGAGGACGATTCTCGTAAGAAGAAGAAGAGGAAGAAGAAGAAGAAGAAGAAGAAAGAAAAAAATCCTGTTGAGAAAGTCACCGATCGACCTGTGTTTGCTCTCGTGGGCCTAGGCACCGCGAGAAAGTGATTCGGACGATCGTTACATGGCAATCGTCGATCCACCATCGTTCCGTAATTCAGCAGTTGACGATGCTTGAAATTTAAGAATCGACTAGGGGTGGGGGGGGGGCGCCGCCTTTCGACCGTATTTTTCCAACTTCGACGAGCCTCTGTGTACACGACCGATATAGACATTTCCTCCTATCGTTCTACCGTTCTGACAGCATTCTTTCTTTCTTTCTTTCTTTCTTTCTTTCTTTCTTTCTTTCTTCATCTTTCCTGAAATCTCCTCGACCGTTTAGCGATTTAAAAGATGCTAGAATTTTGAATAAAAGATGGAATACAGTCTCGAAATAGTTAGTCACACCTACGAAATAGTTTAGGGTACGTGTGAACATCAGTGAAGTAATCGGCGATGAGTCAGGCGTCAAATTGAAAGTGTCGACGTTCCTTTTCATGTTCTTAAAACGTTTGTTTCGCGTTTACTTTCCTATGTACTAATGCACTACGCGCTATGATATTCCATGCACCAATCATATCGCGTGTACTCTACGTACTATGATTTAGTGAGGTGGTTGCTCGGAACGTACGAAATTAAACAGATCGATCGATAAGTTGTTCAAAATTATAATCTCAGGGATTGGTGTCTCCTTCCATTGGAATTCTGTTTCGTTGGATAAGCAGAAAGAATGTAAGATATATCGTTTTCTATCTGCAACTATTTATGAATGTAAATTGCTAATCTACGTATAGATACTATAATCTATCTGAAACGTAAAATCACACTTTTATCTTTGAGTAGAGACGCTTTTACGGGTTCTTTTGGCATTTAATACGCGAGAAGAAGAGTAGGGAAAAAGTTAAGGGAAGATGTACAGGCTGGTCCGAGTAAATTGTCGTCGAATTACATTTCTTTTGAAACGTTTACGCTCCGTTGCAAAGGAAGACCTGGCAACTCGCGAGAATAAGTACAACGAGTGGCAAAGAGATTGTTGTCAAGGGTTCGATCGCACGACTCCAAGAGTCTGAAACTACCGCGCGGACTGCTTTCGAAAGTTCGCAAAGGAAGAGAACAGCGAGGAAATTTAAAATATCAGATGGCAAGGTAATGCATTTCCAACGGCCTTATAAGTACGATACGCGGCACGGTTGTTGCAATAGAGGTTTTATATTTACAGAAAGGTTACACGCGGATGCACTTACGAGCCCTGCGCGTTCCGAAGAATGCGCACTTGAATGAAAACCCCACGCGAATGTAGACGGATAGAACGAGAGGGGGAGTGGGACGAACGTTGAAACGGAGACGGAGATACCGGCTTGGCGAACATTGTACGTGACACGAGAAAGGATGAAAGGAGAACAAGAGACAGAGAAAGAGGCAAGGAGATGAATTAAAATATGTATGAGCGCATAAGGTGAAATTTATAAAAGTCGACGAGAGGGAGAGGAGAGGGGGAGGAGGCGAGGGGGAGGGGCAGAGGGGTAGAGGGGAGAAGGAACAACCGAAGATTATGAATCAGAATGCGAAAGAATGTGAAAGAGAGGAAGGGGGAGGGAGAAAGTCAGAGTGTATCAGCGGGATCGAACAAGCAAGCAGAGTCAATGAAAGCGACGAAGAGAATCATCGACTTTATCGCTGGTCTGTCATACGATTACCTTCTTTCGGACAGTCAAACGACTTGGTCCAACGAACGTCGGAGTATCTATGTTCCGTAAATATGGTCGGCTCTTGGCACTCGGGCACTTCTCGTATTCATCGTTGACGTTTTAACGATGATCAATGCCTTCGTTTATTTCGTCCGAGGGATATCTTTCAGGGGCCAGGCAGTCCCCTAAAGTACTGAAAGTAAAGTAAAGAAAGAGGCTCGAATTGTTCGACCATCTGCTTCGTAACATCGGGAATTTGTTTCTTCTTCGTCGGAGAGAACCGTCGTAGATCGTCGTTATCGTTCGAATCGCTTTACTTTCCTCCGTTACAAAATTCAAATATAGATTCCATTCTTACCTTCGCGGTATTTACCGCGGAGACGCTTTCTGCCATGGGAACGCGATTTTACTTTACAAGAAAGCAAAACGAATATCGTAATAGGATAAGCAGCTAACAGATCTGTCTACCGAGCTGTAGCACTTTGTAATAATGACGAATAACGCTCGTTATTGTTTTTAAACCGAGTTTTGTCATTCGCTTGATCGATCGCTTCGGGCCATAGAACGTTATTAATCGGGTTTGTATCAAACCGTAAGCAAGATGCCGTGACGCAAGTACATTCTGTTTGATCACTCTATACATGTTGGTTATTCCCTCGGAAGACGAGATAATGCTCGAGCTATTGCATCACTAAACTATTATATGTTTAAGCGTATACGTATAACCTTTCGATCTATCGTTGACTCTTAAATTTTAATCTCGCATTTAGTAAATATTTTGCGTAATATTGCTGAACGAGGCTGTATATAAAAAGAACGTTGAAGGAGGACGGCGTACTAATGAATAATGGAAAGTGAAAATAAGTGTATGGTAGGAAACGAAAACAATGTGCGTAAATATCGTTGGTTCGCTAGGAAGATAACGTGTTTACAAAATCGGACAGATCCTTGTTAAAGATTTCCAAGGTAGCGATCGAGGTTCTCGCGAATTCTCGATGAGTCAGTTATTTCGAAACGAATTTTGACAAGGGACAGAGAGAAAGAGAGAGAGAGAGAGAGAGAGAGAGAGAGAGAGAGAAGAGAAAAGAGAAAAGAGAAAAGAAAAAAAAAAGAAAAACAAGATAAAAATGAGGGACCGCGAAAGCCTTCGCCGCAGCGAAATAACGAGGGACTACCGAGCATGTTTAATCGCCAATTAAAAAAAGAAAAAAAGAAAAAAAGAAAAAAAGAAGAAAAGGAAAAAAGAAGGAATCGCAGCGCTTCGTTAGGGAAACGAAAATTCACGATTCCTTCGCATCGATGGGTTTCGTGTCGTTCAGTCTGCGGCTGTTGCTTGCGTGGGCTGGCATTCAAAGCGGTATAATTTACAAACCGTGAATTCAGCTCCCCGAAGTCCCGGGTATTAATCTCGAGGAAGAAGTTATTCCGCGAACGAGTCACGGACGCGGTGTACCGAATACAGGATAGTTTGCCACGATGCTTTTTACTCGGAAATTATAGTCGTATAATTTTCGATGCTCCCTTTGTTATTCCTCGACGTTTCATAATACGGTATCGTGCGAATGCAGCAATTGATTTTCAATTTCATCGAGGTGTTTTATCGTCGTAAAGTGGAAATCTAGCTACTTTCGTAGTTCGTCCCGCTGCTTTATCGCGCCTCTCGCATCTGTGTTGTACGGTATGTCGTCGCCGAATATAAGATCGAACGATCGAGATCGTGGTATCAATTTACTGTATTCATCGTTCGTAGCAAACGTTCCGTGTAAAGTTGTTTTTACGTCGATGCGTTGTTACAAGCAGACTAACTTCATACGAGAAAATGTATGCTACGGAAAGTGAATTTCTTAACGAAGTAGGAAAGTATAGAGGAACGCAGATACAGAGGCGACTCGGTTCAACCCTTCGAGCGACGCTCCGGCCGATACAACGATATATTCTCGAACCTGATGGTACCCAGTCCGCCACTTTCACGAGTGATATTTATGCGCGTATCTTTTGTTTACATTGGTCGTATTACGTAACCCAGCTAATTAAAACTCCAAACATATCGCGACGGACTTTCCCCTATATTTGCCACGCTGCTATCTGGTATCTGGTGAACCGGTGACTATTTGTTTTGCATCTTAACGTGTCAATCGGTAAATCGTCGGCATACACTGTGATTTGCAGTTATCGTTGTTCCTTTTGGTTTAGAGTGCCACGCCGAAAGACCACGATGTACGAAGATTACAAGACTTTGCGATTATAAATTGCAATAAATCGTAAAAAAAGCAAAAGAGAAAAAGAAAAGAAAAAAAAAGAGTATTTGTTCTATTAAAAAGCAGAAATTTTATTTCTCTGGCGTATAAATTTCGCTTTACCTCCAATTCACGTTATAAAAATAGAAACTCTCTCGTTACAACAGAGCAGCCGTAATTTCTGCTATTCTTTGTGTTACCATATATATTTTGTGCTTGAGGTTTTTCCGCGTACAACCGCGCGTAAACCTTAGCGATTAAGTTTTAGCGATTAAGTACTTGATAGAAACGAAAGGGAATTGTTCTCGTAAAGCATTATCGTGTTAATTATGAACTGGAAAAGTTAGTTTCTTCCGATCTCAAAGGGCAACGAAATAGAAAAACGCGCGGAAAAGCGTTTCCACACAGGTTATTTTTCCTCTTGGTAGTTGCTACCTCGCGTAGTTAAAAATGCCTGTATCCGGACAGAAGCATTGCTCGAAGAAGATCGTCCATAGATATCGATGACGTGCCTCGGTGAATCACGCGCTATCACGACTGACGTTTCCAGCAGGGTACTTGACATTCCTAAGAAAACGAGAATTTATTACAGCTTCGCGTATTCCTTGTATTTTCCATAAAAGAAGCGGAATAACGTGTTCTGGTATATAATTCATCGTTCTTTGGACGATTTAGCCAAGTGATTTATCAGTTGATTCGATTATAGTCAGGTCTAGCGATCGTAGAAGGAAGATGAAAAGTACTTCTTCTACAAGTGGAAATATGATTAATATCGTCGGACGCGATTATACGCTAGTTTTTAAACCTTTGTATTTACGCTTTGGTACACGTCGTTAGAGACAATCGCTCGTTTTTCTCTCCATCGGAGACCATCTCCGAGGCATCGCAGTAAATTAATCGCAAAGGTAAATATTCGATCGGATCACGACCTTTTCTATTTCATCGCGTACCTACGTATATCGTTGATTAAAGGCAGATTTTAAATGCCACGTTCCATTACAACGGCAAGTGTACGGCAAGTACCACGGTCAGGTTAGATCGACAGAAAGTTTTTTCCTTTTACGCGAGGCGAATTTGTGACGGGTGAAGTATTATAATTAATATACGATCGATCAATATCTATCGATGATCAACTCTTCGCGTTCGAATCGGTCGGTAACATCGATTAAACGGATGCACGCCCATACTTAATTCAAGGTAACGACGACGCGTCTGGTATGTTTCAAACGGAATAGAAAGATACGCAGAAAGTGTTGCAAATTACCTTCACTTTTGTCCAGAAGGAACGAAAGTGAAACGCGTGGAATAATGCCGAAGAAACGAAGGAATACGACGCGAACGCGAGACACAAGAGTCGTAGAATGTAATTGCGCGTTAAACGCTATTTAAACAAAATAGCAAAACGATATGCGCTATTATTACGTGTCACGTGATCATCGTCGTTGACGTAAAATTCTATCTACGCGTTACGTGTTCGATTCAGGCGTTTTACTCCCAAAGAGGAGATCAACGACGATGTATATGTTTGGAACATCGACCGGACGTATCTCACGTATTATAATTAAGCGCAAACAACGAAAGGCCGTCGCTAAACAATTCGTGGTATAATATTCTATGATGTTCATACTCCTTCGACGGTATCGGTAACGTAGTCTCGACTTTGTAATTAATAATCAAAAATACGAATAAGACAAATTTCGAGACGGGATCGTCGGAGTGCGAATCGTGTCATCGGTTTGTCGTTAATGACAAGTTGTAAGTAATAAAGTCGATATTGAGATTGCGTGGTCGAATTGAGACGCTGCCTCCTTTTCCGATGTCGATGTAAATGGTAAAGTAAATTTGTCACAGATTGTAGATGAATACGAGAGACCATGTACGTCAGTATCTTCGGACAGTTATCGTTGTTGTACAGCGTTACTTGTACAGCGTCGAATTATATCTTCTCGAATCTCTTAAGCTGCACGATTTCCGGCTCGACTGTGCCAAATTATAAGACAGGGACGATATAAATCATCGTCATCCAACGTATGCCAATGAGGGATCTGATCATCTTTCTATTACGCGTCCCGGTTACCAACTCGTAACCGAGTGCGAAAGGGGGATTTGACGGGAATATACGACAGATCGCGAGTCAACCCTCGAACTCGTCTGACGAACTGGTCGACCTAAAGGGCCCCGACGGCACGGTGGCGCGTCGTTAAAGAAATTATTATGACAATTGAGCAAGCATCCTTTAACGGGGACCCGATGACATTTAGCGTAATGTGACATGCTGATCCCCGGCAAGGTAATCTCTCTCCGGGTGATGTACAATGTGTTGCTGTCCCTGTACGTTTCCTCGCATAGATACACACGAACGCGTATCGTGCGCGCGTTAAACGAGGATCCGTGTAACCCCTCTTAAGGTACCTCTACCTCTGTGTCACTGTCGTTCCCTCTCTGTTCGTCTCGATCGTGCCTCTCTGTCTGTCGCCGTGTCGCCGTGTCCCATGTGCGTCCTCCTAGGTGCACGGTGGCTATCGTTACTTGGCCAAACGATCGTATTGGTGATGCCTCCAGGGGTATATATACGACGAGCGCTGCGGGGCTTGATAAACACTTGCCCATCAGCGATTACTGCTGCAGCATGTACACGCCACTGGTAAGCGTAATTAAGAGAAAAAATCGCCAGCGGAAAGATCTCGGGACGAGGAAACCTAGGGTGAAACTCGCGGAAACGAAAATCCGGACCAATCGGATTCACGTGGTCAGAGTGAGCTCTCTCTTTCTGATCCAGAGAGATTCGTCGAGTGATCCGTCGAGACCGCGACGATTATTTTCGTTTCTGTGCGCGATACATTCCGGGTTACTGTGATAACGCGTCGCCTGTGCCGTTCGATTCGCTCGATTCGCTCGATAATTGCGATTTCCTACGCAAGGTCTAACGTTGACGAGAGGTGAGTAGGGTGAACGTAGAGAGGCCTGCAGTTTTAACAAGGATCGTGCGCGCTTGGTGTACATCCGTCTCGAACTTCAAGATCTCTGAATTATCCGATATAGATAGTCGACCGAAGCCTTTTTTCTAACTATTCCTGTTCTAAGTATTCCTGTTACAGGCAGTATCCCCTGTTCCACGTGTTTCGTTATCACGTTCGAAAGTAGTCTCCGTGAATAATTACGTTCGTCTAATTACGCGAACAGCTAGCAGTTTCGATGTTTGCGCGGGAAGGTAAATCGATAGAAGGAAATGTTATTAACGCGATAAACTGTTCCGAACAGTTACGAAACGCCGGCGACTACGTCTGACTCGATAACCGCCATACTACGATTCGAGCAGTGGCTGACTCGAAACGGTAACGCTACTGCGGCAAGCTTCCCGCCGTTTTCGACAATACACGAGCCACTCGCAGTGCACACGGCCGGGATTAAACGGCCGGTAATCCCGCGATCGATTTCTCCGATCGATACGTGATCCGTTCTATCGTTCAAATCGCGCTCCGCGGACGCGCAATTACGTGAAAATCGATCTTTCGCGACGTAATTTATAGTGGTGTTTAAACGCAATAACGTAAACACCAACGAGCGAGTATACGTATACGTAGGAGCGCGCGTTCACCATGGCGTTCCACCCCGGTCCATTTGTCCCGACGTCTTTACGCGAAATTGCGTGTCGCGTTTGTTTTACCGCTCCAACTATAACGACCAACATCGCGCGTTAAGGACTCGAGCAAACTTTGATATCGCATCAATTAAATGCGCGTGTGCCAGTTCGATTCTGGTAGCGAAGGCTAGTCATTTGCCAGCTGGAGAGTGATTCGCGCGGTACGTTCGAACGTTGCCTCGTAACTTTGTTCGGACTGGGCCAACATGTAAACACGCGCAAGTCGATAGCGTGTTATACGAATTCGTAGAATATCGTATAAACGCGGAACCAGGCGCTTCGGAAACGACGATATGCGAAAACCGCCTTCCAACTCTGTCTCACCCTAACCGAGACTGTATAGATTCGACTTGGAAGCGAGAAAAGTCGGTCTCCTTGGCGCGAGTAGTGCGATTTATCGTGCTGTTCGAAATACGAGATAAGAGGAAAGAGTGGAAGAACAATACAATCGCGATCTGGCGACTCGATGTTCGGCGAGAACGATAAAGGCAGAGTCGCGACTTACTTCTGTTTTTCGTACGCACAGGTAGCCGTGATCGCGCTGACAAGCTGCGTGGCAGCTGCCCCAGCGGAGGACGTGATACCGATCGTCAGCCAAAGTCAAGAGGGTCCAAATCCGGACGGCTCGTACAAATGGAGCTACGAGTCCGGGAATGGGATCAAAGCGCAAGAGGAGGGTCATCTGGAGAACGCTGGCCAAGAGAACGAGGCGATGAACGCTCAGGGTAGCTTCAGTTATCCGAGCGACGACGGTCAACAAATCTCGTTGACGTACGTTGCGAACGAGGAAGGTTTTCAACCACAGGGCGCTCACCTACCTACTACACCGGAAATACCGCCGCTCATTCAAAAGGCGCTGGAATGGATAGCGGCGCACCCGAGCAAGGAGGACCAGAATCAGGTATAAAGGATGAGACGTGTACCGTCAGTGATCTCAAAACGAGCTACGTTCAATTTTCTTCTAACGTGAATTACGATGAATCGCCCCGTCGTCGCCTCTTGCAGCCCAAGCTCTAACGAAACGCGCGTACTACTCTGGTTCAATCTGTTGTAAATATTTATTGTATACTTTTACGGACGTACATGTGTATTGTATATCGATATATTATGTCGTATTATATATGTATCGTGTATTGTAACACATGCAGACGCGGGTACGCACCACGGGCAGCGAACATGTACACGATCGTTGCCAGGTACGTGCATATTACGATGCGTACGAAATAAATGTTGCAATTCAAGTCACACCCTCGTCTTATCTCTTTGCCTGTCGTATTTACGTATTTTTATCCCCGTACATTTACGTAGAAGGTGAACGCGACAACGGTACAGCGATATCGAGACCGATTTTTACGTTAACCAGGACCATTACGAAATAGAAACAGCTAACGTTACCTAACGTTGTTGCGTCAAGTTGTACGAAACGTTTCTGCGATTGCCGAGACGTCACGTTTGCCGGACGCAGCTTGAAAATTTGACGACAATTTGCTTGCCCGCTTGGCAAAACAAACTTGTCCGTTAACTGTCAACGTTAACTTCAATCGTAACTTTGTATCGAAACAGTATTTATTCTTTGGCCCAGAATTTCTCCACTTTGACCGGAACTGTTAGCCGGATCGAGTGTAAACGCAGATTGAATTAAGGCTAGTTTACAGTCGCTTTAGGATAGGCTAGGACAGAACGGGTCAGCTACGGGTGCAGCCTGCAACTACAGAGTCTACGTTGTAAATGCACGCGAAATTCTCTTCTCTGTTGACACTTCCTTGTCATTATTTACGATTCCGCTCCAATTATTCGTATCAGCGCCGGCCCGTTCCGACGAAATAATGCCGCGGCACTGCAATCGTAAATACAAAATACAAATTCCGAGCGCAATCTGAAAGAGGAGCGTAGTTTCTTCGAGGAATTTGATTCGTTCTCGTTTGATCCGTGCTCTCTAAGGTACGCGCTGATTTACGATAGAAAGTTTCAGCACGACGCGACGTACTACAACGTTTTAAGCACGTGCTCGCTGTAGAATTGCCCCGACATCGTTAATCAATCGCGATACCGCGGGCATAAAGGACGTCCTCCGGTAATTTATTCGAAGACTACGGTCTTGTGGATAACGCGGTCTCGTTTGCCTTTTGTTGCATTTCCTCGCAAATGAAACGGCAAATTGCCGTAACTTGAGAATTATATTCCACGCAAAGTTCAATCGACACAGTGGTAGTAGTGGTAGTAGTAGTAGTAACATCGATAAGAATCAACATTTTTACTAAGAGAACACGCACGTTCCTCTATATGCTCGTATCGAAACATTCGTTTTCTTAACGCGTTCGCGTCGTTTCGTTTAAATCAACGGTATAACGGATGTTATGAATATAGACTGTTAAAAAAATAAATAAATAAATAAATAAATAAATAAATAATATAGAAAATAGAGAAGAGAAATACGCTGTAATGTTACTCGATTGTTCTTCCTCTCTTCTCTGTTTTCTTAAATTTCGTCAAGTTCGATAGACGTGAAATATCATGGAACGATCTTAATTATTACTAATCGCCGACTTGATCCAAACACGCGTTAGTCGATCGGCCGAACGTTAGCGTCAAGCTTTCTCAACGGATCGTCTTATATCGGTCGCTCGTGCGTCAACGTCTCTTCGACGACGCGACGAAGGATCATCGATCGCGTCTGAAACTTTCGTTGAACTTTCACGAACGACAACAGCGTTCTGTCTTAGTATATATCCGAGATATTTACAATGGAATTACATAATGCTTGGCCGTTCCAACGTCTGTCGTCTATGCAAAACCATCGGGTGAAACTTTTATCTTAGTATATACGATAGCCTTGCGACGGCATCATTAGAGTACGCGTCAAGAGTCATAAATCACGTCTTAAACAAAGATGAATTACCGAATATATATTTTCATACCTTGCTTCGTGATATAGAATAATCAGCTTCGTCAACTATATCTTAGAACATCCAGCAAAGTTCCAGCTAATAAACTTTATATATTCAATGCCTATCGAACCGTTAAACCTTGGCGTCGGCATAGTTTACAACTTTTCAACGAATCTACCGTTTGCATCGTTCAGGAAATCGAGATTCTCTAATAAATGCGACAGGACAATTTGCCATCTGCGGCATAATTCGATAGCATTGGATGATATTTTATTGCTCGTCGATGGATTGCATAAATTATTCCTGTAGCTTTAAATCCGACGTTCACATCGTTGCCTAATTTTAATTACGAATTACGGCAAGTGATCGAATATTAACGATGTTAGGAGGCGTTTGCTCGCAACGTTGAAAACACGATAACGATGTCAACCTTTCGATCGAAACGAATCGAACGTTCGAATACGTACGAACGCTAGCGTGCCTGCTACCGTACCCACGGTACTGTCGCTGTAACCACAGTACGTAAGACGTAAGAAGAAGCGTTTATTGCACTTCGACCGAATGACATTTTCGTATTACAGCGCGCCTGAGTCTATTTCTACTTTCATTGTCGCCATGCTGGCGCAAACAATTTAACGAAATAATCCGTAAATAGGCGTAACGATGGGCGCGTGCTATTTACACGGCTAAACGGTTTTCTGCGTCTACCAAGGCGTGTGTAATCCAAACGAACGAGGACAACATCGCCGACAGCAGCGATGCAGGTGCTGCAACGAGCAACTTTCGTACTCTGACACTTACGCCATATTTCTCTGTCTCCTTCGCCGCAACGGCAACCTTCGACCTCGACTTCCGTGCTATCGCGTTGCACCTGTCGCGAGCTATTTTGCTTGCAAATAGATCGCCTACGAAATCCGCGTGTTGTTTCGCCGAGATTCCAGTGCCACGACAACTCGCTGAACCGACGCTCGACTTTTTCTTTTCAGTACGTCGTTTGTCGTACACCCAGCTAGCGTTACGATTCGCAACGTTGTTAATCGCAGCTTTACTCCCACATTTTTGCCATAATATTTCATTTCAATGGAATCAAATGGTTTCAGGACGATGGATCATCCTGTTTGATTATCTTCTATATTTTCGGTCCGTTCTCCGCAATTAATTTTACGTAAACGCGATTTATTTCTTTGCCGCAATACCCGTTGAATACCCGTCGCACGAACACAAAACGACTTTATTGTAATACAAATCGACCGCGAAGATCGCTCGCGTTATTTACAAAGCGATCTTTCAATTAATCGATAGCGATAGCGTGGTACGAACGTCATATGGCGATCAATCGATAACATCGGTTCATCAATCTATAATACGTTTAATCTAAAGTTTTTACATCTTAGTCCTTAACGAACTTGCTTTTCTTCGTCGCGTATTCTTCGAACAATTTACACACGGATAGCGTGAATTCCACAACAGGAGAGAATTCAAATTTCCAGAGGGACGTACGTGCAAATCGCAGAGTCAAATTCTTTAAATCATTCGGAGAAAAAGGATCGACGTTCGGAGAAAAACGCGATACTGTCCTGTTAAGAACGAAACGTACGTAGTGGAAAACTACGATCCGTTTCAGACGTCTTTGGAGGGATGAGCGGCTATCCAGTCTAGGGCACGCTGGATGAGAACGGGTATTGGTTGCGCGGGTGGTGGCGTTGGCAGATGAGGTCCTTGAAACGTGGCACCGTTCTCGTTAGCTAACCAGTCGAGGTTGATTCTCGTACCATCCGGCGCGGTCCACGAGGCCGAGCCGCGAACCTCTTCGGCTTCCGCGTCCTTTTGACCACGATTCTTCAAAACACCCTCTTCCTCCACGGCAATGCCATTGGCGGTTTCCCATTTCGAGTAAAAGCTTCCATCCGGACTGATATCTTGACTCTGGCTGACGATGGCGATCGGTTTGTCCGCGGCTAGCGCCATAACCGCCGTGCTCAGCAGGCAAATTGTCCGAAAGTGCATGGCGCAAGTAACGGATGGAAAAATGTCTGAAAAATTGGTCATTACCGTCGTGACGCGTATCCGTGATATCGTAACGTGTTAAGCTATGTTATTCTAACCGGACCCAACAGCAGAACTCTGTTCGTCCGAATTCGATTTATCGGAATTTTCATTAAAATTAATTAAAAAATTAATAGAACACCGCGCTAAAATTCGCTAGTTAGAAGTTAGAAAATAAACGACCACGCACGTACGAACAGCTATACGTTGATCTTTTTCGTACGTACTGTATCCCCGACGAGCAGATACGCGTAATTCCATCTGTATTGCGTATTATACTTTCGTATCGGTTAATTATCGCGTATCTCGTTTAATACCGTGACAAGTGACCGATCGTAAATCTAAGTAACGAAGTAGTTATCCGTTTAGGCCGGTTAATTCAATTAAGTCGTTTTACGAACGTGATGATTAAGTTAAGCGTTCGAATGTGGCCGTAAGTAGTTGGAACGATACGCCTGTTAATCGGTAATCGATGGAACGTGCGCGCGCTAAGATAACGATCGAAAGTCTATCTATCGATCATACTTGGTTATTGACGGTGTCGACGCGATCGTCCAACCTCGGTTTCTGAATTTCCAGATAGCGCGTGCGAAAACCTACTGGCGAGTGCACATCTATCGCATGCACCTTTTATAGTTTGAAATACTCTCCGCTATCACCGACATTTTCCGTTCAAATGTCACTCGGTGATACCGGTTCAGCCTTCGTATGACCGGTATCGCGTAATAAAGAAAACCTTCCCGGCTGGATCACGGCACGAGCAACCTGCAATCAATCCACGCCTAGATCGTCAATTATAATAACCGTTGCCGTGGATACACACTTGCTATAAATATACAAGTTGCTTGGGTCTTGTATCTTCTATCTGTCGTTACTTCTGGAGCTTACTTCGAGTAGATCGGACGACACGCGTATGCGCCGTGCCAACGAGTTTACGTCTCTTCTCTTTAAACAGCGTGAAAAGTCACTTTTCACCGTGTGATTTATTCGTTGTTTATGTATCGCTTATTACTCTTATGAACGACCAGTTTCATATTTTCCTAAGCAATGTACGAACAAAACGGATTCCTGTTTTCACGTTCCCATGTTCCCTTTCATCTCGCTTGTTTTTATACGATACAAAAGCAAAACTTTATGCGTTGGACCGAAAAGCTCGCAAAAGCAAAAAACACTCGCTTTTCGATCGTACGATACATATACGTTTGCCAGTTTTAAATATATACGCGTGATAGTTCCTCTAAGAGCATCGAAGTACGAGCGATAGCGAATAGTATTTCGAACGAAAGTTGTTCGACTTCATCGACCAAACTTAACGAGATATCTTGATTTCTCTTTATATTCGTCTTTAAAGAGACCTCAACGCCGATGTAACATTTTTTAATTCCCTGCAAAAAGGTACCAAGGTACTTCGATTTGGGTCGAAAATCGGTCAGTTTAAAGGATATTTCAATCTTCATCTTGCAAATCTTGTCGTACGAAGGACAAGGAAAGACACCGTGTTTATGTTTTTCTCCTAACATTGTAAACAGAAGATTATCTTCGTGCGTCTCGGGGCACAACCGAACGGAAAAGGTCCGGAGTCTGAATACAAACATCGATCACTCGCAACATCAAGGAAGAAGAGAAGGACATTTATTTCCTTAATTTATAAGGACCAACAACGTGTAAGGAATAGATGGTGCGTGTGCTTATTCGGAAGAATATGTTGCGGGGCGCTTGCAAGAAAGTTGGGTACGGTGCAGGGTGTAACAGAGGTATTATGGTCGAAAACCGTAGAGCGATACGATTTTAATTCGTTGTTAATTTACTTTAATCGCCAATACAGTGTACAGCGTATACGGTTTTACCCATTTCGCCAGAGGTGCAAAATCGGGAAAAAAAAACCTTATTTATCAAGTACTAAAATGCAATTTGTTAGTTCTATCTTCTTTTTTTCTTTTGCTTTTTGCTTTTTTGCTCGTTATAAAAAGTATCTAATAAATACAGGTTTGGCCTCTAGTAAAATAAAGTACAGTACGCTATGTGACGCTTTCCTTGTTATTGACGTATTGTTATCGACGTTATCAATCCGGTATGGATAACGCTGTTACGTTTTGACAAATACTCGCTGTCAGCTACCTCCAGATTCAAAAGAGCAGTATTACGCCATAACGATATATATCTGACGTCGTCGACCGTTAATTTTCTGGCGACGGTACGCCTACGTAATGGTTCGGAACGAGCCTGAATGTAGGAGCATTTTTTATAAAAGAAAGGCATATTTGGTGAAGGTATACACCTGTGAGAAGAAAGAATGAGATTTTAGCAACGACGAAAGTTTAAGAAGCGCGCGTGTCTCGGCAAACAATGATACATACGTGAAAATGATTAATCTCGTGATTTACGGCGACGTTTCGCACACCGTGGACTGGTTCTTTTAAAAAATGATCTGTCAAAGGAAGCACAATTCTAATGAGCGGAAACAATGGCTTTTGAATATTTCGTACAAGGCGTTATACCCATGTCCAACGGCACTGCCCAGGACTTTTCATTGCGACAAGTGCAATTAGTCATCTCTTTATTTCAATATTCGACGCACTTTAGAGATCGGGCAACTTGTAGAAGGAGAGAAGAAGATTTAAGAAACGCGTGTTCCTTTTTCTCTTTTTTATTTTCTTTCCTTTTTTTCTTTCATTTTTTTTTTTTTTTTTTTTTAGAAATCCGTGAGGCAACGATGGGTCAATGTCGAACGAGTCACGGCTCAACCATGGTTATTAGAAATTTTGTAATTGTTCGACGACCTTTCTCGTTCTAACTTCGTTCAGTTTGCGTGCTTCGAACGGTCTCGAGCGGTCTTTCGAAACTTCTGACAAACCTAAATCACTAGCGGGGACCTAGGGAGGGAAGAATTCTCGCTCAGCTGGAATTAGGCATTCTTCTAAGAGATATTAGCAACGCACGAGGATGCGTTGCTCCGAACGTAACGAGCTAGAAATATTTTAAGGATAAGATGATTAATTCTACGAAGAAGATTTATGATTTATAATTTTAAATCGAGTTCGGAGGACGACGACACGTCTCCCGCATCGATAACTCGTTCTTGCGCGATCGTTTCCCAATGTTGAAGGAAGATTTTACGAGCTCGCTATTTCGGTTCTATCGGATATACGCTGTTATATAATTTCATTTAGGTTCCTAACAATAACTAATTGATATAAGCGTTGACACGCGTTCAAAGTTGTTACTTTAATTAATTAATAGCTTGTACCATTAAAGACGATGTCTTTCGGTTCCTTTCACAAAGTTACCGCTTCGGATCTTCGTTGAAGCTTCCACGAAGCTCGACGCGTTTGCCGCGGAGTTTCGACATGCCCGCTGTCTTGTAATCGATACCCTTCGAGCGATAACGTTTTCTTCCCGTGATAATTCCCGTGTTTCACTCCTAGACAAGAAGCAAAATTACGCCCGACTTTCGTAACTCGTGGCTCTGAAATAGACGTAAAACGAGCGTGCTACTGTAAAATTTTACATGGGCGATGATTGGGAACTATTAAATCTTACGTAGCGATTGACTTTAAATGTAAAGAAGAAAATTAGAAATAATCTTGGTATCTTTCTTTTCTTTCTTTCTTTCTTTCTTTCTTTTCTTTCTTTTCTTTCTTTTCTTTTTTTTTTTTTCAATTTTCAAGTACATAACGAGAAGAGGTATGTAACTATAAAATTTAGAATAATATTACCACGAGAGATTTACGTATAATTTATGTTATGTTGTCGCTTTCGGAGCCAAATATACGTGTTTCTTCGATTGGATATAACGATAACGTGAAATTACGCCTAACTAGGCTTTTATTTCTCATATTTCGGAGCGATTTGATTATTTTACACCCGTTTTATTTCCGTTTACCGTACGGTTTGAAAACGCGCAATAAAATTGTGTAAAAGCTACTTGTAGAAGTTGCCAAGATACGATAATTCAGGCCGATTAATTGTTTTCGTGATAATCTGGATTAATTATCATCGCACGATGCGACGATTCAGGCCGTTTAATGCGTACAAACGAGGGCCATAACACACTTCAAGAGAAGGAGAAAGGGAGAGTGTGAATTGCTCGAGGCAGACAAACAGACGGAAGATTCTTCGGCAAAACGTTTT
This sequence comes from Bombus haemorrhoidalis, assembly GCA_014825975.1. Classification (NCBI taxonomy): domain Eukaryota; kingdom Metazoa; phylum Arthropoda; class Insecta; order Hymenoptera; family Apidae; genus Bombus; species Bombus haemorrhoidalis. The sequence continues at coordinate 14,885,553 of CM026162.1, read as the reverse complement.
TATTTATATACAAAAATCACAAGTTAAAGTATACGTATATTATTATGTACTATCGACGCTCGATACGCGTCTTCGCAGCTGCGATGGCGTCGTCGGTTTTTCGCGTTTTACGTTTGTGAAAGCAGCGTGCGCGCATCGGCACGATCCTGTCGTAAACTGTTGAACAGTGCGCATTACTTTCATCTATACAGGTAAGATAAAGAATCTCCAAGTATACAGTTATTATATACCGGCTGGCTCGCGCCTTATTTTTTTTTTCTGTTATGTATAATCCTAGATTAATATACCACACTATATTTATTTTTATGGTCGCATCGAAGGCTCAGGGTCGGTTCTGTCCATGGCAAGCTGGCTCGAAATCAGGTCACGTTTGAGGTATAGTTGGGCTGATTAACCTACGGGACGAGAAACCTGTTAGACTCGATCGTTGGAGAACATATATTTTGTCCGTTATAGCCGAACGTCGCTGCGTATACCATCACCGAGAAATTTCATTTTGCTCCACGTATCGTTACGATTTATTTCGCTGGACACTCGAAGTTCGGCCATAATATAGAACAGAAGCATGAAGCATGAAGCATATGCCATACATATGTAAAGTAGAAAATACAAAAGGATAACCAATGTGACGAACGAACTGCGCGAACGTACAAATTCGAAGCGAATGTGAAAGATCGATCGTACAGACTCGTTGCGCGCGAAAACGGACTAATCGAACCGGATTAGCGATCAGGGTAGGAAAAAAAGAAGACGTACCTCGGCCAGGTGGTCGTGGTTGACCACCGTCGTCTTCCTCTGGGTGAGCCGCGTTCCACTCGAGCGCCCTTTGAATCTCTGGCGGTATCGGCGGTGCCGTGGGGATGTGAGATCCTTGCACTTGGAAGCCATTCTCGTCCGCCACGTACGTGATGCTGACTTGCTGACCATCCGGCGCCGTGTAAGAATCAGAGCCTTGCGAAACAACCGGTGTCTCGTTGTCTACTTGTTTAGGTTGTCCCGATTCTTGGTGACTGATTCCGTTGCTTGTCTCGAAGCTGAACAATAATTCGTAGCTCGATTAACGCTTCACGCTGCTTAATGTCGGCAGACCAATGTTTCGTCGTTTCTACTACATTTAGCTTCATTAACGCGATACCGATGCTGCACCGATGCCGCGTCGAGACGTCGAGCGAAGCTAAATACAACGCTGACGTAACGCTAAAACACTCTTCCAAAGAGACACTTTAAACTTTCATAACTTGGGCGGTATTCATTTTCACACCGGTACTACGTACATTTTAAGGAACGACGCTTTAATTATTTTATCATCACGAGCAAATGTGTAAATATAACCTTATTAATATAATATCAACGAATAACATGTATAAATGTAAGAGTAGGAAATCGCTGAAATAAAAAATTTATCCAGCAAAATTTCTTGATCGAGTTCTGAACGAACGAGCGAACGAACGAACGAACAAATTTGACGAATTGAACGAATTCGATAGAGAGAAGCTGAGAATCTAACGACGTTAAAAGAAAAAAAAAAAAGAAAAAAAAAGAAAAAGGAGAAAAAAAGAAGCACAGCATTCTAATTGAAAGAAGAACGTTCAGCTCGGTAGCCCGTCACCCCTATCTATGGATAGTTACGCGTATTTATGCAAAACAGAGATTGCAGTTGGCGACAATTGCGAATCGTGTGAACGAGCCAGTGCCATTGGACTCAAATACCTGTTATCCTCTATTGTCTATCGTCTTCAACGTTTGTGATCAGTTTGTTCGTTGTACGTTCGCGTTCTAGCAATGATCAAAGGTCTCGTTCTGACTCGTTACGTGGCAAAGTATCCGGCGGACAGTTCAACTTTGAACACGATTTTCTTTACGCTTTCCGCAAGTCGATCGTTCGTAATCCACGCAACTGGTCTGGCATGAAATTACGTTTCTATCGTTTCACGGCGAACGAAATAACGATGAAAGAACGAAATTCTCTCGAAAAAAATCTCGAAGCTAACTTCTTATTAAATCCTTTAAGTTTCAAGAAATGTCAACGGCGACGTTTATCTTATAGAAAATATGTTAATGAGATCGAAACTTAAATTTCTAAAAAGAAATCTGGCTAAGAAAACTTCATTTATTATATTTGGACGCTGCGTGTTTAGTTTGTAGAAAGCAAAAAATATCGTCCCCGTCTCGTTTGAATTAAAAACCTACGATATAATTTCTCTTATACAGAAGCTACTTATACTTTCTATATTTCCTGCGTTGCCCTGACCTACTTTTGTTCTGTAAAACTAATGTCCTACATTAAGAAATGAAACGACGAGACGAGTTAGCTGTAAACTTTTTTTTTTTTTTGTAAGAAATCAGTTGCAACGAATTACTTCTTTCGATGATGTTCTACCATGAACTTACTTATTGACGTAAGTGCCGTCAAAGTTGACTTCGAGCTGCTGAGATGTAATTACCGCATCTTTGTCAGCGCCGCCGCTAGGTCGTTGAGGAAGAGCTAATACCGCCGTCGTACAAAGTACGACCGCCGCTAACACCTGAAACAATCGTGTTTCTCGTTAATATATTTTTTCAATTTCGAAGAACTTATATATATATATATATAAATAATCGGAGAAAGAAGGAATACGCGGTTAATGGCTGTATCGATAGGAAAGGGAGCGTCTACTCAAAAGTATGAATTTTGTAAAAAGAGGCAAGAATAAAGGCTGTTTCGTGAAAGAATAATTGCGAAACGAAGCTACACGCAGCTACACCGAATGATCGTGTAACGATCGTGTAACTCGCGTTACACGTTACACGGCGTACATTACGGCAAAGCTGTAATCGTAAATAAGCGCGATCGAGCGAGCGTCGTTCTTGAATTGGCGTCGAAATGGGATTCGCACCAATTAAGTTTAATCGGAATACGAGTTTTTAACTTGCGTTGTCTCTCGTGACTTCCCAAAAGTGGGATAACGCCTTGGAAATCCGTAGACCATGAGAAATACCGATCGCTAACACCATTTGTAAAACCTTTCGTTCAAATATTCATAGAATTCGTGAAAGTAGCGCTCGGGCGACGATGGCGTGGCACTGTGTGGTGCGGCTGTAAAGGGCAAGCGAAGACGATAATGTCTAGAGACTGCACGACGCGGTTACATCAGTTGCAAATGACATTATGAAATACAACGTAATGGCAAGACGAAAGCGGTACCCGTGTAATGTGCCCGTTTTTCTCCGCACCACCGTGGAACGTGTAATTTCATTCAAGAATTCCGTCCAACCGTGAATCTGCTCGAGGAAAAATTCGCGAATTAAATGTCAGCCCGATCGGATCGCTTTTCATCGTTGAGACCCTTGTGTCTTTTCTACAAGTATGCACGGCCATCTTCATAGATCGCACTCTAGAGAGACCGGTCTCTCGAACACGATGAAACATTTTCTTCACTTCTATTCACCGCTGGACGTACAATCCGACGAACTTTCACCAAAAATTGTTTCGCCATATACAGAAATTTTCGTCGATACGGCCCGTCTGCGGCTGTTCAATCTTCCACTGGTGAATGACGCGCGCAAACGACAAGGTGCTAGTCGTCTAGCATCGGAAAGTATCGTAAAGTAGAAGTATCGAATTACGGGCTCTTGTTCCAGTCCGTAAGGCGTTTCTAATTACCAATCCCGAGCAACAGCGCCGCATCAATGAAACGCTATCCGAGACGAGATTTCATTCTCGTAACAATGTAATCGATATTTCGATTCTCCTTGACCGTATGACCGAGCTGAAACAAGCGATCGCTTCCTACGTGTCGTGTTCACCGCGTAGACAATGGAACGCGCGGAAGGCCAAGCGAAGCCAGTCACCAAGGGGGAGAGGACAAGGAAGGAAATCGAAGAGGTATGCCGGAGTGTACGAGCGGACGTAGCCTGTCTTGATTTTCCTCTCTTTCTCTCGATCGTTATCGGCCGTTTTTCGTCCGCTTCCGATCCCTTATCACGACGCGCCGTAGAAGCATGATACCGTACGAACGAATCGCTGCTCGAAACGATAATTGCGCCGGACCCCGTTGTTACGCGGTTCAGTCGCGAAAACGACAAGGCGTGGAAAGTTTCACAAGTGTCGCGCGGTATGAAGGAGGAATTACCAGTGGCGGTAATGACGCGCCGCGTAACGTGCAATCGCACGGATTATGAAAGAACCGGAGAGGCGCGAAGGCGCTTCTTCTTCTCGTTCGTAAGGTCAAACGATCACCGACGAGACCCTGTCTGAGAGGTGCACCGACGCGTTTCCATACGTTCGTTGATTGTCAATTTCGCTCCGCCGTCGCTCCGCCATCCGTCGTAGTCGCGCGGTAACGATATTGGTATTGGATTTCGAATCGAAAAACTAATTCAAAACCATTTTTGATCTTCGACGGTGGTACCTTTTTCGTATTTACTTTTATACGCGATCGATGTTTTTGATACGGATGCGTATATCTTTCTGTCGAATTTTATTCCTTGCTTTTCATCGAACATTTTCCCTTAGATTTTCTACCCTTTCTTTTTTTTTTTTTTTTTTTTTTTTTGGAACTTGCGTTTCACGATGAACGATCGAGAACAACGAGACTAACGAGAATCCGTTCTTTCTTTCTAATCAATTTTCCCTATTCAAAGCTCACAAATGATACTATTTGCATTACTTTTTCTGCTCTTTCGTTGATACCTTGTTTCGTAATTTATTTCCTTGGTAGCCGTTCCTGTAGTTACCTACACGTATAAATGCCTGTGTTTGTGTATGCGCATATTAAAACTAGTTAAGTCGCCTTCGAAATTAGCCGTTATTTTCTTGTCACGACTGCGATAAGCAATCATTTGTAACCCCGATAATGCGGAGGAACGATTTTGCATTATCGAGACTCGCGAGAAATTTCATCGCCAACGTGAAAAACATACGTAAGATAGAAAAGGTTTTAGCTAGGATTGTTTTCTTTTTTTTTTTTTCTTTCTTCGTAAAAACTATGAATAACATTTCTATCGTTGCTCGATGCCCGTTCGTTGAGCGTATTACCTGGCCCAGTTAAATGGCAAAATGGCGCGAGATGACACAATTGGAATGCACGCGTGTGTGTACGCGTACACGAAAGTATTCGGGATGCCGGTCGGTGTCATGCTTTATTCCATCGCAATTGTCCTGCCTCGAAGAAAAAGGTGTCGACACGAGTATAACGTGACGCAATCGTGCTAGTCGTTCGTAATTGTTATGATAATTCTATTCTTAATTTCACGCCTGTCCTCTGTTCCCTCGTTCGAATTCCGTTAATTTTGATTGTATGCAGTCGCGACAGCGATTGCTAATGAAGATCTTCGAACGCCTCCTTTTGAATCCTGCACCGAGAGCGAATCGTCGATTTGAAAAAAAAAAAGAAAAAGAAAAAGAAAAAGAAAAAGCTTATCTTGCCGAGTCTGAATATTTTTCGTATCATTCGCAGAGTATTATCTGTACATGTTTGACTACGAGTTCTATTAATGAAATATAGTTTCAATTTCTACAATTTGTTGAGTAAATGAGAAGGAAGGAGGATCCCGTTACGAAAAAAAAGTTTCGAGTGGAATACCTGCGCGTAGAATATTCTTGACAATGTACGTAAAAAATATCTTTTAGCTCGATGCTAATAAGGCAACGGCGATGCGACGAAGACGCTGCTATACGAACAAAAGAGAAAAGTCGTATCCGTATATAAGTGAACATAACGACCGCATCTCAAAGTCGCACGAGCAAGTAAATCGGCTTTAAAGTTATCCTGATGTAACACCTATCTAATTCGAAAGCCACATACACGCAGCGAAGGGATAGTAACGACTTTTGTCGATAAGCCAGATTCGTACATGAATTCAAGTTTCAAAATTCGATAACGACACATATTTCGAACGTGAAAGTATCGTGACTCGGTATTTTTTCTTCTTTTTTTTTTTTTTCACAGAAAACCATAGATATTAAGGCTCACGAATGACCATTTGTCCGTCCCGTTATTTCTGTAATAGAACGATAATATCGATCAAGATATTTTAGATATACGTGTAATTGCATTTGCGCGGCACGAAGATTTTCGCTATCGTCGCAATCACCGAGATGAAGGACAAATTAAAAAATGTCATCCACGTTGCGTGTACGATCGATATTGGTATCGTATCGCTGCGGTTATCGCACGATACGATACGAAATATTTCAAGAATTATAAAAATTAATCGGATCGGTTCACGCGAAAGAGCTCCCGTTATCAGCAAACTCGATTCTTACCATGTAAATGTACAATAACGCGAATATGGAATTTCGCGGGAACCTCGACGTTACAGGTACATGTCCCACTAGTACCGTCGCGTTTCGAGCTTTCTATCCCTTCTATTTTTTAGGAACACGTATCGATCGAGAAAACCGTTTCGTTGTTGTACGCGCGTTCTGCGTTTATTCCTCGCGTTTTGTTTCACAATACGTAGACAATTTTGATAGCAACGGGTGGCATGGCGAGCCATTGTCGCATTAACGGAGGACGATACGACAAAGAGAAAAAGTTGTACGATTCGAAATGCGATATTGTATCACTCGGAACAAACGCGAAGGATTTTCGAATTTGTTTCGTGTTTGTCGCTAGCGCAACGGAATGTCACGACGGAATACTCGTTCGTTGATCGATCCTATTGATTCGACAGTGATTATTCGCATGTACGTCGCCGATATATTTCAAGAATAAAGTAAGAATAATTACATAATTCGATCGAAAGTAAAGTCGAAAATTCCAAATAATCGAAAAAAGAAAAAAGAGAAAAAGAAAGAGAGAAAACGATTGCTACACCTACTTGAATATTATTTCAGGCTCGTCATACTACAAAGGAACGATAACAATAATATATAATAGTTATTTCATAGATACAAGTAACAACGAACAGTGACGACTCGAAATCAAGTTGAGATCACGTTCGAGCGATATCTCGATATCCATAGACCTTCCTCTGTGCTTATCGTCGGAGTATTACACGGATCGCGGGAAACGTACGCGTGACGAGGGAAACGCTACCAACGAGATTACCTAATTTTTCCCCATAGCCAGCGTAAATCGAAGCTCCGAACCGTGTACCTAACGCCGATGGTAATTCACGGCCAGGTCGGTGACGTTCAAGTCGGAGGACTTATCTCGGGCCGTATGAAAACCGTGTATCGCGGAGTACTGTCGGGCGCGTGTATTACGGATTGAGTACCTACCTTGATAGTGAACATAATCTCTCTGTCACACGGACACCGGCGATGAAGCGGTTAGGATGCAGATGGGTTGGTACTTGTGCTTCTTCGACAGATGCTTCGCCTCTTTATATACACGACCGTAGCAACGTGGTACAGTGAAAGGGGTCATCCCTGCCCTCTTCACAATGCACTTCTTCTGACCAGTGCATCTTCGGAAAAATGTGCTCGGATGAATCGGGGAATCGGAATTTTTTTTATCTTGACGCGCGATACGTACAACGACGGTCCATGGCCCGTCTATTAATTTCGGTACAGCGAAATTATCCGTTATACGGCTCGTTACTACGGATGATATCATCCTCATGGCGGATTTATTCTTCGCTCGTCCTCGTCGGAAGAGCAACGCGTCCAAGAATTTCGGACGTTTCGAGAAACATACGAGGACCAGAAATCGAGTGACCGGTGTCGCCTTTTTTTAAAAGCTGCTTTTCGACGGTTTAAACGAATGATTTACGGATGAAACATTTAAGCATTTAAATATCGGATAAAACAAGGCGATCGTTGAAACGTGAAAGCAAATTGTAGAGACTTTTTGCCCGTATCGAGCAAGCCGTATAGTTAATTAAACGAAGAATGCCAAATATAATGGCGAGGATTAAAATGAAAGATCTTTTTATCAATCTTGGATAAAAATGTATATCGAAGAATAAGTTATTTTATGAACAAAATAAGATACGAAGTATTATTCGAAAAACGAGCGTAATACGAAGAATAGGTTATTAAACAAAATCGAAATTTCAAGCAATTACTGGGAATTAAATAAAGAAATGAGGCAGAAAGTGAAAATTCAGAATTAAACAACGCACGGTAAAAAATTATTACCGTGAAAACTGTGTTTCAATTTTCAACGAAGTTTCGAGTTCACGATTCATGGGACAGAATTTTAATTTCAATTTCGTCGATAGCATCAATCGTGAGATGTAGTGATATAAGAGAGAGAGAGAGAGAGAGAGAGAGAGAGATAGAAACAAGATAATACAAAGGATACGAGAGAAGTAGGAAGATAATTGCCATTTGTTGCAAGGTTCTACCGGATATTTGTTCAGAATTTTTCTAAAGTCGAACAGAACAGGCTACGATCGAATGTACGAAGGGATGCAGTGTCTAGGTCACGTACAATTGTGTTAGCTGCGATTACAGAGGAGGAAATCTTCGTTTCCTTGAATCGTTTCTGCACGCACGGCTCGTGACACGTTTACACATCGTATAGATGTACGAGTTGTATACGTATAGCGTCATTTATTAACATTGCATCTATCTGACGCAATATTAATTTCATTTCGATTACTTTTAAAAGCAATTTCGATATAGAGTCCGCGCTTTGTCATTGCTTTTAGCAAAATTAACACGAATAACAGCGTACTTTAATGTTCGAATAGTAATTAAGAGTTTAAAAATGTTGCAAAAAAAGAAAAAAAAAAGAAAAAAGAAAAGAAAAGATTTCATAATAAACTGCGTATTTGAAATAATATTCGGAGAATTCGGAGGACAGAATTTTCGATTCTTTTCCTTAGTAAATTTATTTAGCAAAAATCTTCGATAATCCTACAAGTGAAAGTCTTTTAGTATCTGAGTAAGTAGAAACGACGTAGTCTTTTCACTAGAACTATTTATATCTGCTACCTAGATTCCCAGAATTAAAACCTCCTTTTGAGGCTCCGCCGATTTAAAATAATATTTAGAATCCTTTTCCCGATCGATCGAAACGACTTTTGACGACAGTGAGGTTTAAAAATTGACAGGAATCAACGTAAAGGGTCAACGCAACGCTTTTCCCTATCGTTGCACTTTGAAGTTCGTTACTTCTGCCGTCTTGTCTTCGTCTTAATTATAAAACATTTTCAACATTTAGCTGACATTTAACAATTACCTATCAGCTCTACTATTAACATATTTGCAACGTTTCAGGCACGCGATACCGAAACGGAACTCGAACGAAATAGAAAAAAAGCGAATTACCCAGAATTTCCCGCGATATTGGAATATCGGTGTTCTAACGCAAACGGTCTTTAGCTTAACCCTGACATTTGCGGCGTAAGTTACAATCGACGATAATGCATCAACGACTGTTTGAACGTAATTTTCATAAATTCGCCAATAATTGCCTTTCTTGCCTCATCAAGTAGACACGATAATAATTACAAATATCTTTTCCTTTAATAGGATCGTAACTTTTTCTTGCTTTATAAGTTACCAAATACGAATCCTCCTTCTTTCTATCTTTTATTTATTTACTGCAGAATGAAATACGCAAAGTGAAAATTACATCTAACACGACAATATTCTCTCAAATGATATCAGGCAAATTCGGACAAGCGTAGCCGAATTATTTGTTTATTTGTTTGTTAATTGAAAATATACGAACTGATAGATAGAAGATCGATTACGCTCGGATAATGAGAGATTTACCTAATATCGTTGAAAACTGTAATATCGCTTTTAATCGTGCTTTTAATAGAGATTGATTTTTTCCTTTCTAGAATCACGGTAATTAACAGCATTAATTTAAGTAAACAACGTTTGTAGTTAAAAAATTACAATTTTACTCTTATCTTAAAAATAACCGCGTGTTATCTTAGATCAAAGTCCCCATCCGCGTGTTATTAAGATGTAATTTCGCGTATTCTGTGCATCGGTTTTATCCTTTTTATCTTTTCTTCCTCTTCTTCTTCTTCTTCTTCTTCTTCTTCTTCTTCTTCTTCTTCTTCTTCTTCTTCTTCTTCTTCTTTTTTCTTTTTTTCTCTTTTTTTCTCTTTTTTTTTCGTCGCCTTGAATAGCACGAGTAATCTGTACGATGCTTCTTCGATTTCTTGTTACGTGATAGATTTGATCTCGTAATGATTAACCGTTGCAGAACCATTGTAAGCCGAGTATAACGCAAAAAGGTGCAACGGATTTTTATTAGTCTTCGTTTCCTGCGGCAGACATGAACATATCTACATGGCAGTATGCCACGAAACAGGAGAAAGGTACATACACGCCAGGTATATTGTTTTGTAAACACGAAAATTAATGGTTCGGCCATCGATTCGTAACTTAATTATTAGAATTCGCATGAATCCAAGTATAACGAACCGAATTGTCGGTACCATGGATATATGCATACGCGGTGAATATGGTATGATCGCACGAATCTCTTGTTTGATTGGGAATTGTGCCGAATTCTTAATAAACGAAATCCACTTTGTAGACGCCTTTTTCATTCGTGTAATCTTTTGCTTGGTTAATTATTTGCATAGAAATGAAACGTAGGACGGGACATTGAGAACAATGTAAAATATTACGTGCTTGATGATGTCGTAGTAATACCACATTTCTTAAATAAAAATAAAATCCGGTTTTATGTCCAATGTCGTATTATTACGCAATTAAATTGAACGGCGTGAAGTTTATTAGCTTTTGCGTCATAATTTAAAGGATAAATTTTAATACGAGATTAACTAACTGTTTTATTTATATCGTTAGCGATCATCGACGACTTCGCATTATGAATCATTGTTATATCGTTCAGTGATTCGAGGATCGACTCGCGCGACAAAGGCACATTTTACTTGTATCCGCTTTCCTTATCTCTTATCTCGACATGTAAAATCATCTTACCTCGTACAGGTATATTTTACATGGGTAATTAACATGCTCGAATAACGTTAATTTCGATGAAGATCTCGCCAACATACTTGAGATTTAGAAAACAAGCTCGAAATAAATTGCAAAATAAAGCGGAGAAATTATCGTGAAAATATCAATTGTTTAACTACAGACGACTTGCTTGATATTTTCAAATGTTAATAGTTTATTATGTAAGTACATCGAGATTTTCTTAATCTACGTATACGTGAAACTCCGCGAACCCCCCTCTCCCTCCTATGCTGTTGTTTAAAAATCTTTGAATACAAGTCGCTAAATATATCATACAGAGCTTTAAATAATGAAAACGATAAAACAAATTATATCTTTCATTTCTATTGCTCGTATCTTTCGTTTTTTAATTAAATCGAGAACGATCACAGCTACCAAAGTTGTTCGTTAAATCGTTCGATAGAGTGAACGATCGATCACTTTCGTCTCTCGTTAGATACAGGTTTCGCCGATATCTTACGCGTCTTCTTGTCTTCGTCGTACAACTTTATGCTTTTAAAAATTCGGCACGCGATCGACGTTGATCGCATAAGGTCAAAACGGGAGCGTTCGTTACGTAATTTGTCGCTGAAATATGTACGGTAAGAAATCATCGTGTGGAGGTTTTCGGTGAAATTCATTTGTGACGTTAATGCTGACCGGAGATCTTGATTTGTTATTAATGCTCGGCTCGAATGTACCAGCCTTTCTCGTAGGATTCCACGGCCATATACCGACATTTACATCGTGTCATTCATGTGGCGCGACACGACGTCCTACACTATACAGTATAGTCGTACAGTATGCACGATCCTTTGGAAAACGATTCGCTTCCACGAACCAGGGAAATCGTGTACGCTTAATAAATGTAACAAGTTCATCTATTCAGCTGTTAAACGCAACTAGGCTCTTGGAATGTATACGTCTTTTCGAGTGGAAATCATCAGGGCGACGAACGAGGACGTGCAATACCATGCGCTACTGTTCAGGATGAAAAGCGAAGTTAGCTCGCCTCATAAGCAATACGATTTTCACGGTATGTACATATATTAAGTGCGAATAAACAATTTTAATCCTTAAAAATCGAGAAGCCCCGCTGTCGATACGTCTCATGTTGCGTTGTAGAGAACGAAAGAAACGGAAACGCATGAAGAATTTTCATATATCACGGTACATTTTATTTATCATGACTATAACTTGGAATGATATTTTCCATTCTATTATTTCACATTGTTACAATGCCAAAATCACACTAATAAGATAATATTGATCACCATCCGATTCAGCAATCGTTAAGAGTTAATTGCCATTCGTGTTGGCATTATCCTGTCGTTCTAAATTCAGTTCTAAAAGAAAGAAAAAAAGAGAAAAGAAAGGAATTAAGATATATATGAAAAATTACTTATGGGATGACCTAATAGAATGGTAGGACCTTTTCCTTGAATCGTTGGAGAAACAAATGGGAACGAAGGGTAGACAGAGTGTATCTGTTTGAAGATTGAAATGCCAGTGTTTTCAGTCCTTCGCGGCGGTCGACCGCTGCTTTGAAACTAGTCGAACCGCAATTCCGTTTCACGTCAGCCGAGCTTCTTCTTTCTTTTTAATGACAACTGAAAGGTCAGAAAAATACTCGCTATTGTGACAGAAGGTGTGTCACGTAGATGCTCGGCAAGTCTACGAACGCGCCTTTGATGTTCGACCTATCTATCCATCTATCAGAAACGTATTTATTTATTCCTTTAGTCTTGAAATTTTCGGAGGAATCATGTTAGTTGATTTGAGTATCACGATTATCGTGATCGTAAAAGTAAAGAAATCGGTCGATAAATATTTGACAGTTGTCTTAGTTGCGAATGCAAAGATGTTAATGAATATTAAGAATATTAAGAAAGAGAGAAGATATACGTGATATCATTGATGATGAAACTCAACAACTAGAAAGAGGAGGCGCGGGCCGTTAACGCATAAGCGAGGGAAGATTCTTCTATCTAACAACCCTAGAAAGATTAGGTTACCAACTACGACGAAAAGAAGACAGATGCTTAAGTTACGCGTTACAGTGGAAGAGGCAGTAATAAATTTACGCGTGACGCTTAACGTCTCGTGATTCTGAATGTTTTCGACGATGATCGTTCGTGATTTCAATTTTTGCGCTCTTTTCTTTTTTCCATTAATTCCCATCGGTCTGCCGCCGACGACCGTCGAAAGGAACAACATCCATCGATTGGATGACTACCTAATCTGTTCGGTCGCAGTAGCCTTTGACAATCACAGTTGGACTAATTAAACGTCGTAATGTGCTTTGAAACGTTAAGTTACGTAGAAAGGGAGAAGGGGGATTCTTTCGATTCGTTTCATATAAGAAAATTAGAACAGATACAGCAAGCGTACGTAGACATGTGACATCTATGTGAACGAATATTTTTAAACGAACAATTTCGGTTATTTATTTTTCAAATCCGCTTCACATCACTTCGTAATTATTTTGTAATATTACCTAATCACATGACTGCAGAATTTCTTTAATGACTATATTGCGTTCCTCGCTTGGAGATATTTTAATCCATCTTCCCGTATTCGAAAAGTGCAATTTACATTCCATTTCTATTTCAAAGTAGGTATCGATCGAGCGCAACTGCCTGACGAGACTGTACGCGCAAGTATGGACAAATCATGCAGCTGTCTATAGGCTGTAGAGTCAGCTGAGAGAAGATGAGACGATCGGGTAAGTTACATACGAATAGATCTTTCGTATACATCATGCAAGTCGTGGTATCGACGGATAGGAGCGGATTAATAATAATTATTTCTTATAGTAATTTCGACAATCTCTGTTTGAGCAAAATGCCATTAACCGATAACTATAAATCCGCAAATAATTCTTCGATTCGATTATTTTTAGCTCGTTTCATTCGTTCATTTAAATTCATTCTGTGCGACACGTATTTCGAAAGATTGTCTCGTTACACTTTGTAAGGTATATCTAAAAATTATTCGTAAAATAGATATAACAGATCGTTTATTCGTTCTCGTAACGTAACGGATACGTTGTACGCATATACGTTAATTAGAGGCTTGTCCGTTCTACGTTAATTCTTCTTCTCGTCGTTAAAGTCGAAACACCTTTTAAACCAATGGTGTTTCGACGCGAGTATTTTATATGTACGTTTTTCGTACAAAATTAAGACATATATGAAAAATTTAATTAATATATGAAAAAATCCCATTCCATCTGTGCGTAATCCATCTCCATTTGGAAGAAAAGAGTTATTAATACACAGTTTTCGATATGAAAACTGTAACTTAAAAATTATAATTCTGATGAAAGTAAACCACTGCATATACGTGTAAACGATAACTCTCTGGAACTACCTACGGTGTCAAATTCCGCTGAGCAAACTTATACGAAAATAAAAAAACGACGCAATAGCATCAAAGCCTAACAGAGTGATTTTATTATCCGCGAGGTATAATCGCGATACAGGAAGAAGAAAAAAGAAAGAAAAAAAAGAAAAAAGATAAAGAAGGATCTCCGTGTTCCGGGATCGAATTCCGTCTGAATACGCCCCTGTTCGCAGGCGTATTAGCTGTAATGCTAAACGCGGACACCTCGAGGCATGACGTAGCGCCCCATAGAAACGACTACGTGCCATAGTGTCATAATGCGCGTCCTTTGAAGCCACTTTTCGAGTTGCGTAATCACATTTAATAACGACAGCCTGGCGATTACCGCTGCATCTCGACTCACCAGCCACGATTTTACCTGATTTTACCATACGACGCCTTAAGGCTTAAGGGATGTCGGGAAGGTGAATCTTTACTGCTTCAACGTCGAATTAAATAATCGTAAATTGCTATAATCGAAAAAGCACGTTTCAAAATGTGCTGACCGATGACAGTAACTTACGGACGGGATGAGCGGTGAGCGAATTCGTAGTAACGATCAAACAAACGAGCAACGAAATTTTTGACAATCACCCATTTTAAGGTAGTAACGAGATTTTTGTACAATGATTTTCAGAAATGTTAACTTTGCTTCAATAAAATTATCTGCACTTTCTTCCACGATTCAACTAGTATGGTCGGCGAAGTTCTACAAGCGACAAGGTATGAATTAGCAATGCTGATAAATTTGCTTATATAATAGTAACTTTCGTAATAAAATATGTAAAATTCTACGAACGAATTTTACGAATTGCAAGTTGATCGTCGACGTAAGATTGCCGTACGATCATTTACTTGGCATCTGTTCTTTCGTACGGCGACCGATAGAGGAAAGAATTAAGAATTTCGGAGACAAAATAGCTTTTAATAGCCTCGGTCTAAGCGTAGGACGGCGTCTAAATGTGAAGAGATGAAACGAGAGGAGGAGAAGAGCAATGAAACCAAGGCTAGTTGTTGCAAATTTGTATCAACAGAATTCGTTATTTGTATTCGATAACGTTCCAAACTCGATATATATAATACTTGTTATGTAATGTCCAATGCAGAAATGCGGTGCAGCATGGTGATAATTAATTACTCAAACGATTTTTACGATATCCACGCAATGTTTCGTCATACGCGTGGAAATAGAGGTTGACCTATACCAGTAATTTCACTTATTAGCTAATTCACTAATTTCACCACTTTTAGTACACGACTTCGCAAATCCGCCAAACTGGACGAGCCAGAACATCTCACTTTCTTTTCCAATTGTCGGCTCAAGGATTGCATACCACATACTTACTTATGATGCAATTCTTGTCATCGTTTCATAGTTTTCAACCAAAATTGTCTTATTTAACTTAATTTTCCTATTAACCTTGATTATATGGTAAGGAGCAACTTCACGATACGGATGAGGCAAATTCAGGCCCGCCAGAGATAAGAAGGATATGTAAAGTTAGTGAAAGTACGAGAAGACGCTCCGTGCTTATTAACGTAATTTATTTCCCCGTGGGACCGAGAATACTTTCATAATTTTTAATTTTCATAATATCTTACGATCATTGGTCATTCATTGGAAGTTCCAATGTTCAGAAAATAATAAATATATGAAAAACGAAGAGAAGAAAGTGGCACGTACCGATCGTATTTTCTTGCTTCATTCTCCTTCTCTTTTAACATACAACATATATTTGCTTGTATTTTAGCATTGTGTATTAGCATCATACGATATATATTGGTATAATATTTAGTTTGCAGAAAACGAGATCATATATGTTATTCTTATGCGTTTCTTTAACTAAAAGTAATAAAGAACGGAAGGATTCTAAGGCTTCTTCGTTTTATTCCGTTTCTTTTCTTCTTCTTCTCTCTCTTATTTTTTTCTTTTTTTTTTTTCAAAGATACATCTCGGATTTGACTATTAGGAGCTACTTAAGCAAAGTCTTTTGCTTAAAAATTGCAACAAATTTCCTCTTATTGAAGAATGTTTCGCCGCTCTCCTAAGATCTTTGTTTTCCATTTACAATTCCGTAAAGAGGCAAACGTATGAAGTAACAATAGCGTACATCATCTACGTTTATCTTGGCATTCTGTCTATGAATACTCTTTAATAACTGGTTTTTAATATCCTGCTCGTCATAGTCTTTGATTATGTAGATCTTCAGATAACCAATGTTGTTTTCATGAAATCATCTTCGAGAATTCCGGGTAATTTGCATGTTCAGCTGCAATCAATACGTTTCCGCAGATTTCGATTTCTTTGAAATTATGGTAGTCATTACGCGAAGAAAGTGCATATTTTAATTTCGGTTCGAATCTTTTCCGTAAATTAAATACAACTGAAAGTTTCTTAATGGCATCAAATACAACAGCAATATGATTCTAGGCCGTATGAAGTACGCAAATAATTTATTCGCAATGTACTCAGTTTTATGATATTATCTCAAGTACGGCCAGTCAAATATCATGGTGAAATGTCTGTTGTACAATGAAAATCATAATGAAATAAAATAACACAGCAGATAAGCATCGCAGATGCTGTTAAAAGTAAGGCTAATTATAAGGATCGTGACAAACCGCCCCCCACCCCCCCCGCCGCCCCACATACCCCGCTCAAGAAATCGTTTTGAATTAATTAATGTAACTGTTAAGATCGTTGCACCGTCGAAACAATGCGAGGTATGGCGAAAAAATGCCACGAAATCTTTGTTCAGTTGGAAGGCTACGGCGTAAAGATGGGTCAACCTTTCGCCTTGCGATTATGTAAGACCTCGGACTGACTGACCTTTAGGTTCGTTCATGGCATGCGGCATTTACGTAATTTACCGATTACGATGTATTAGAATCTTCTGTGTCTAGAAAATAGTTCTCCTTCCCGCTCTAATATTTTTAAGCTGCGCTATATATTCACCCTATTCCCCTTTTACTTATCCTTTACGATTTTAATCATCTTCTCTTTTGTCATCCACGTTCAATTACCATCGCAACTTCTGCATGAGCTCGTTAAAACGCGTAGGCTCGACACTACGTTCTCGATGTTGGTTTTAAAAAGTTCCATCCATTTTTTACGACAGTATATTTGATTTACAAATGAAATATGTAACGCTGAAAATACGTTTTATGATAGCAAGTAATAAAAAGGCACGGCAAGGTGTAAGGCTAAGTTCGAACGATACGAACCCGTCCCGCTTATCCTCCGCTTCGCTTTCTCGTAACAGCCGTTAATGAATATCACGAGTGCGTGTTGCCATGCCCGTCGTTTTTACGCACTTTTAGTCGATTTTAATTTGATCGACCTGACGAAAAGGTTACACGGATATCTTGTTATATGCCACATCGTTTGTATTTCTGAAATTGTTTTAATGCAACCGGCGATATCTCCTAGAAGTTCAACATTTACGTGTACTTTTACTTATTTATGTAGATATATGTTTAATTTCCTCCAATTATTACCGATTAAATTCAGGATTTCCAATCGAAATATAATTTTTTTTATAAACATAGCCTACTTAGTAACAAACAAAATATTTTTATTTTTCTATGAATGCTATAAATTAATATATATATATATATATATATAGTACTAAACCAAACTTAGATAAGTAAAAGATGTAATATCTATAATCATATTAAGATAGGTAAAGAAATAAAGATCTTAAAGTCGAAAATTAAATCTGATTTGTTACAGTGAAAAATAAAATGTTCCTTTCAACTCAAAGTGCCAAAATTGTTTTCTACGGAGTATTAAACTCGTTAGCAGAAAAGTTCGTAACTAGCGACATCTGGAAACATTGCATTTATCTTATCATGTAACAATAATGTGACAGCACTGACTAATTGTAAGGACAGTTCTGTACGTCTGTAAATCTGTGAGTCAGTACCTCGTCGGTTGAACCATACAATGATACGTTTATGCATTCTGTATTCTGTACCTCATGAGCGGTTATATAACCATGTTGATTGAATAATAAATTAATTGGTATTCTTAAAAATGATGAAAAGATATAGATAGATAGATTACATAGGAAACTTTAATATTGAACTTTTGCAAGGCTTTATTTCTGAAGCTACTTCATTAATGCACTCTGAAAGGATATAAATAATGTTTGAACAAGTAGTGCAAGTTTTGACAGCAGGTAGAGTTGTATTAGCCAGTGGATCTCCTAGAAGATATGAAATAATGAAGCAATTGGTAACTTCTTTATAACATTCATAAACACAGTTGCTATAATATCAGGAAATATTTATGTATTGCTGTAACCTTAGTAAATAGCATAATAACCTATTTAATAAAGCAAATTTTACATAAGTTTAATTTATCATAAGTCTCGATATACATAATTAAAGTAATATTATTAATTTGTGATAGTACTGCAGCTATACTAATATAACTACACTAGTACTGTACTACATGGATATATCTATTTTGTATGTTAGGGTATAAATATAGAAGTAGTATCATCGACCTACGATGAAAATTTAGATAGATCGGCGTATAAAAATTCTGGTGACTATGTACAAGACTTGGCAAAATATAAAGTGCAAGAAGTCTACGACAGATTGAAGGAAGATGTTACGCCGCCTTCCTTAATAATCGGTGCAGATACTTTGGTTACAATGGGTGATGTCATTTATGGTAAACCAAAGAATAACTTGCATGCGTTTGAAATGTTATCAAGGTAAACTATACTTTAAAATATACTTTACACATAAGTAATGTTAACGTCAACTTAATTTAAGTAAAAACATGATTTTAGTCTAGCAAATAGGGAACATATAGTTTATACCGGAGTATGTTTAAAAACGCCGAAGGAAGAAGTAAATTTTTATGAATCTACAAAAGTAAAATTTGGTGACATATCGGAAGAACAGATATGGGCATATATAAAATCAGGGGAACCGCTGTTAGTAAAATATTTCATCTTTCTGCAAATGTTATCATAATCTTAATAGTGTGAAAATATTGCTAATAGTTTCTTTTTTTGCAGGGATAAAGCTGGAGGTTACGGCATACAAGGTCTTGGCGGTTGTCTGATTGAAAAAATAGACGGTGACTTCTATACAGTAATGGGATTGCCATTGTATTCATTGACAAAACGATTAAACGAAATGTTTGGCAATAACTAACATGAAAAAGTACATATTATTAATGAATTACGACTAATTGATTTCATAATAAATGTTTAAAAAAACAGGATCGCTTGTTATTTATTTGTATCTTCTTTCGTTCACTCTCCTATTTCCTTATTTATATGAATTTTAACACAAAATATACATTAGAATTTTATCTGCGACAGCAGCGTACATTTCTTCTCATATCATTTTTTATTTTTCACACGAAACACTTCTTACATATAACTTATGAAAAATAGATTGATCAATTTATTTTCATATCAATTGTTAATATTTCTCAGTTACCACCACCAGCGCATGATTAAACGAACTTTTTCTTTCCTCTATTTTAAGATTAAACGTACGCTTATTGCGTTAAGCGAAAAGCTGTATATTCTAATCTAGAGACGTTTGGTTTAGTTTGGCATTGCCAACATCTTAAAATCAAAATGTTTTTGTTAAAAGAACAAAGTCCAACATACATGTACACTTTTATGGTCGTTTAAACCATACATACAATGGCGCCTTGCTATTCTTACCAATAAGTAACGACTGTAAGCGGAAGCGCATATGTGCACCTGCTTGTTTCTTCGCCTTTGACAGCTCAATTGCCGGATCGAAGTTGGTAGTTTTGTAATGAGCTCTTTGCTTCGAGTTTAGAGCAGGATAAATTGTTTTTCGTAGTTTTCTTTCGGATTTGTATTAGAAGATGCAGAACGTTCTTGAAGAGGTTGTTTCTTCTGACGATTTAAAGGTACATTCTTTTGACAAAGAATGCACGGAAACCATTCTTACTTGTCGACTCCTTAATGTTTCAATCACATATTTTAAATATATAATAAGTAATATAATTATAGTACGTAGTATGAGATATTTTTAAATATTTGATTATTAACTTTGGAAATGAAGTTTTCATTTGCTTATACTGTAAAATAACACTGAATGTGTCCATATAGTAATAAAGGTTATGGGATTTCTATTCATTTTTCCTTTGATATAAAATCTTTCTTTCTTTCTTTCTTATAATAAAGACATTCTAAGGAATTTTATAATTATATTTAATGCATAATAGTCTATGTATTAAGCTCTACTCGAAGTACAATGACAACGTTATTCATTGGTTACTCGTACCTCAGAGATACACAAAATTATTGCATCATAAACCGAGAGATTAAGGAATGATTTGTCTGTTTGTTTCAGAAATTTGAACGTACATATAACGAACAGTTACGTTCGTCTGTTATAACACAGAAAGCACAATTTGAATATGCTTGGTGTCTTGTCAGAAGCAAATATCCTGCAGACATCGGAAAGGGAATAATGTTATTGGAAGATTTATATTGCAATCATGACGATAGCGAGAAACGAGACTGTCTCTATTATTTAATCATTGGAAATGCTAGAATAAAGGTATGGACATTTACGAGCCCGCTGAAATTTTTCAAAATAAACACGGCTGTTTAATTAGTATTTATTTATTTTCTTTATAGGAATATACGAAAGCTTTAACGTACGTCACAGCGTTTCTTCAGTTCGAACCTGGAAATCAACAAGTACAAGATCTGGAAACGTTGATCAAGGAAAAGATGGAAAAAGGTTTCCTTTTTATAAATTACTATCGCTTTAGACAGATAAAGTTTGTCATTCGTTCCAGTTTGATGCTTTTACAGTCAGCGTGTAGTATAAATCAATCATTTTATCTTTATTTCTTTGCTATAGTAATACCTTCACGGGTTAGTAGGTTATTACATTCGACTTTAGTCAAAGTCGACAGATATTAATTTCATTTAATATCTTATACCTCTAAATAACTTAGTTGTTATACCATGAATGAATCGAGAAGTCACAGCATATTACGAGCATGATAATTTCATTATGTTCTCTATATTAGAAAAGTGCAAATGCTCTGTACCTGTGTATACATGTATACATGTATGTATTAAATGATATAGAAACTGCATTTCGCATATCTCCGATCTGAATTATCTTAATGAAACGAATAAGGACTGGACTTGCGTACTTTTAAAATGACAACGGTATTTATCACATAGGTCTTAGTGCAATTTTATTAGGAGTACACGTTTCAAACTGTTGGCCTTCCCTTATTAACATAATTATATTAGCACTTCGCGTTAATACTAGAAAACTGTGTTTCGTACACTTTCTGTGTGTATATTTTTACGTGTTTAATAAAAGTAGTATTAT
This sequence comes from Bombus haemorrhoidalis, assembly GCA_014825975.1. Taxonomy (NCBI): domain Eukaryota; kingdom Metazoa; phylum Arthropoda; class Insecta; order Hymenoptera; family Apidae; genus Bombus; species Bombus haemorrhoidalis. The sequence continues at coordinate 14,863,943 of CM026162.1, read as the reverse complement.
ACGTGAAATTTTTTCAATACCTTTACAGTGTTCAACTTGTGTCCGTTACATATGCTTCAATTCGAATCACAAGCATATCTTTTTTCTTTATGGCATTTTGTAATATGAGCGAAGCAGGAAAGACGAAATTGTTAATTTCTTAATTATTGTGAGGATTTTTTTTTTTACAGAAGGTCTGTACGGTATGGTCATCGCAGGAGGGGTTATTATCGGTATTGCAAGTATTCTCGGCCTCGGCTTTGCTATGGCCAAAAGAAACTAACTTATTCACATGAAAAAGCTTATGACTATTGTGTGATATGAAATAGTTACTTTGTAATTTGTTAATTAACATCACCAAAGATTTTATTTGAAAAAAAAAAGAAAAAAAAGAAGGAGAAAAAGAAAAGGAAGGGACAGGACGAAAGGAATAGTCTTGCGTTGAAATTAAGTAAACTGCAATGCGATTCGTAATGTAGAATGTCAAATTTATTGTTTACAAGAAAACAAATAATACGTCATACAAGCAATACACAGTAATAAATATGTATGTGTTTTGTTTTTTAGATTTTCGTAAACTCGACTACACTCTCTCATGTATCATAAAATCATATGTATCCTCTTTTTAGATTGTCAAAAATAATTTTTTAATAATATATATACGTTAATTTATAAAAGAAAGACATTCCGAATGTTTCGTGTTTTGCTCTGTGTTTAGTTGTTTATAGATAAGATATATATATATACATACATATATATATATATATATATATATGTATGTGTGTGTGTGTGTATCAATCAATGATTTAAAGTTTTGTTTAATATAAATCCACGTGCGTCAAAAAAAAAAAAAAAAAAAAATATATATATTTATGCCAAAACCGCAGTGCAGATAAACATAGCTTTTATATATAAAAATATATAAAAAGTATTGTATTGTCTTATTTATGTGTATTGTTACTTAAATCTTTGATGAAATAAATATATTACGTCTGTATTACATCTTGTGTTCACTGATCTGTATTCCATAACTATGCCAAATGCCTAAACTATTTAAATAAATATCGTATTATTTGTATAATACGATCAACGTATTCTCACACATGGGACAAATCACAAACTATATACCAATTTTTCTACAATATATGTTTATTAATAAATCTAGTAATAGGTTTGAAACGGATCGATCTAACAGTTTAACGATCTCATTTTATTAATGCGACGCATGGAGCGAGCACATTTGAGGAAACATATAAAACAGGGGAATAGATATCGGAAAGAAAATTATACGGATTGTCTTTTTATATGTAGATTTATTGATGACTTCTTAATATCCGTTGATAAAGTTGTTTATGTACAAAATAACGCTGAGATATTCCTATAATATTATTATATTTAGTGACCTATGTTATGGCCCAGGGACTCGCTAAAACCACTTTCTGCCCGTTTGGTTTCACGAGTTTACACGTTCGCTTAATTTTTACGCCAAAATACGGAGCGCCGCTACTATTTTTCTCGAGCGCCGCCGTGTTTCCCTCGGCCTCCTCTTTATTTTGTCTTTTCACGACACATATTTACATGTTCGACGGTGTTGAGCCGCGGCGAAAGCGGCGAAGAGGAAGCTGGTGGAACCGGGACTGCACTCACGTTCTTATTATATACTTTAATAAAGATTCAATAAGTAGGAGAAAATTGTATCGTATAGGCGATGAATAATTTTTATACGTACTATTTTCGGTAGTGTATTTACATACGGGGTGGAGAGGGCTCTGACTGCCGCCCACGGTAGCGAAAAAGGCCGATTCCTTGCGAACGTGAATACAAGTGTAAGAAGAAGTGAATATCGAAGTGAATATTACTCGGAAACGTTGATAAATTATCGTATGAAATGGCCTTTATAATCAGTCAATTTATAATCGGCATAATCGTACCGGCGTTCACTGATCTTCGATACAAGGAAAAGTATAACTTATTCGTCCGGAACTTTGATTCTAACCCTTCAAACACACAAACGAACAAAATAGCTTATCTCTCGTAACATACTGTTCATAGGCTACAAATATTATATTACGCGGTATGATGTAATTTTCGTTTGTTACGTTCGAGAAGAAATATTAAGTTTGGTAATTTTTTTGGTAGAAGTACGTAAATAGTGAAAAGAATAGGTGGCAGTGTGAACGATCGAAACGACCAGTTTGGCTGTGAAGAAGAGAATGTACGTATAAAGCTTGAAGTGCTATCCGTGGGTTGCATCGGTGGTCCTCCAAAAAGGCGATCTTCTTCAGATCTGTTTCGCGATGACGAAGCCGCAGAAGACGATCTCCATTTTTCGAGAATCCAGATTGCCTCGATATTACTTAGCATAGGAATTAATTATTCGAGTAGAATTAGCAGCTTGAAAATACTTTAAGCAGTTTTTTTTTTTTTTTTTAAGGATGCATATTGCTTTCTCAATAAGGCTCCGCTATGCTTTACACGAATGTACAGTGTGTCCGCGTGCATGTTAGATTTCGTTCGCCGGCTGATCCTCTAACGCGTTTCCTCGCTCCTTCCTTCCCATGCTGACAGTTTCGTGAAGCCTCGCGAGTCCTTTAGTCTTTTCTGTTTGAAATTGGAAACGATTCAGAGTGCACGTGGTCGAAGAATTGGGATGGACATCGAAGTCAGCCGCTACTGCATAGATGGACTAGCCGGAGTTCTTACTTGTTCCAGCGTATTATATCTTCCTTCCTTTAATTCCATTAATTGCGGGGTCTCAATGAGATAATACCATCTTCGTGTGTAAAAAGTATTTACGAATGTTTATACTTGAAGAAATCTTGCTAAATACAGTCAAAATTTATCTCTACGTATTAGTAGAGATACGTATACTATGTATTTCATACGTAACTACGTATACGTAGAGAGGGGGAGGAGAAAAGGGAAAAGTCACCGATCGTGATTTAAAAAAAAAAGAAAAAAAAAAATGTTCGGTATGAAATACATTGATATAATCCTGTCTTACGACTTTTTAAAAGCTACTTGAGTCAACTTTAGCTGTTTCAACATCATGTTGGATATAAAGTATGGATAAATTATCATCAAATTATAGTTCAAGCTATATTCCGTTTCAAATATTATATGATCTGCGTTCGTTGAATCGGAATCGTAACGCGTACGACGGTTAAAGAAACTTGGGAACCAGTCAGAACTCCAGCTTGTCTCTCGTACGCGAAAGGAACGTGAATAAATCGTGTGCATAGATACGAGTTTACGCGCCATTCGACTTAGCACGATAGTATCGTAGAATAGGTCGTACGTTATAAACATAAATGGATCTCGTACATGTAAAACGATAGGCCTTACAAACTATCGGCATTAAATTTTGTACAATAATTTAATATTTGTGAGACGATTAACTTACTCGATCTTGCTCTTTACACCACTCTCGCCGAATCGTCGTTCGTTATTCTTCAACACGTGTCGATTGACTAGCAACACGATACGATACGATGCAATTCGTTTATTCGTAATTATTTCTTCTTTCTGCTTAACACGACAGCCATATCCTAAAATATACAATTTTCTTCGTCCGTTCTTTCTTTTTTTTTTTCTTTTTTTTTTCTCTTTTTTTTATCATAATAGAGTAACACTCTGCTTTTCTACATATTTCCCCGTCTATCTACGACATTTGACCCGACATTTACAATATATTCAATTACAATCGGACATTCTACTTAGGGTTCTTTCAATGCATTCGCAGATTCGATCGTGGAAAACACAGGACAACGGTGTCAAGGAATGAGATTCAGACATCGGTTCCCCGTGTTTTCTGCACATTCGCTCTCAAGGTGTCACTCGCACCTTCGCGCCCGCAAACTCTTGCGTTGCTTAAAAAATAAGATCTGATATATTTAATGCTGGCTTACCGCTACATTAATTTTTGAGTTACTTGAATTCGATCCCGACCATCTCGTCGGTATACATTGGATAGGATATCAGCAGTTTCTCCCTCAGTACAGAACAGACGTTAGGGACCGTTTTGCGAACACGTTTCGTCATTTCTTCGAGCGCCTGTTATCTCGATCTCTGCGAAGAGATTTCACGAATTTATCAGCGAATTTTTACTACGTTTTACGGATAACGGAGACGATCGATAAGATTCACCATTCGCGATACTATACGTTTCGCGCGACGTATCGCGTTCAAACGAATTTCAGTACGTAGATAAATGTCGGATAATAATACGCCGAACGTATAGAGAAGAACGTTCGAGATAAATATTATTCTGCCAACGTGATGTAGACGAATATATATATATATATATATATATATATCCGATATTGGGTATAAAGGGAAAGCGATTGACGAATCAGGTTAAAAAACAACGGTTTAACACGCTCACGGATCATGCCACGGATTCAAACCGGCATAGAGTTCTTCACAATGCGTATGCAAAATTTTGTACGAAAGGAAGATGTAATTTTATGACGTGAGAACAGTGGCATCGACGATGGTAATCGATGCGGCTTGCCGTTCATGCCGATTTCTCCGTACGATACTGTTTTAGCGAACTTCAGCCACTGGAGAGCTACGCGCGATAAGATTTGCGCGAGTATTTTGGAAAGCGTCCAACTTGCGAGAAACTAGATGCATCGTTACTCACGGCTGATCGCTTTTATATGGATCTAACGCGTGTGACGATCCATTTGACGGTTCGAACGCGAATCACCTTCGATTTGCTGTTTTCTCGTATTTAGTTTCTTGATTTCTCAGACGTGGATCGACGATGGATAACGAGAAACGGCCGACGCTCGAGATTCCGCTTACGTTCGAATGACAACGGCGACTCGATTTCGCGATTTAAAATCATTTCTAAAATGCCGCGAAACGATGATTCCTATGAACACAGAGGGTGTCGGATATTTCGGTTAAGTGGCAGTGCACGTGTGACGATACAAAGTCGAAAGCGAACGGAAGCAAAACGATATAACTTGCAGTTTCTCATTTTTTTTTTTTTTTTTTTTTTTTTTTTTTTTTTTTTTTTTTTTTTTTTTTTTTTTTTAGTTGCCTCAACTAAACTATATTTATAAACGCTATTTTCCCGTTAGGATATTATGATCGAAGAAAATTTCGTAAAATGTTAAATATCGAGGTAAATTTTATATCTACCTTTGTGTGTGCACGTGTAAAGGCGATCTGTATTCGATTGGCACGGATTGGCAGATTAAGTACGAAAATTAATTAAAGTACGAACGTTTCCAAGAAGATAGAAAGGTAGAAAGAAAGAAAGAGAGAAAGAAAAAAAGAAAAAAAGAGTTTCTTAAAGCACGTAGGTCCGCACAATAGATGCTTATGAATATTTTGTTACAGATATTAGGTTGCTTCGTAAAATATGCCGCAACTTTGATTACTCATTCCTTTTTGCAATTATCTCTCTTAACCACTTGTTGAAAACACGTCTTGACACTGCGCTACTTCGAGGTTTTACATACATCTGTTTCCTTCATGTTTCTATTGCCCGTTCCGTCTCAATGAAATAAAGACTTTATGATGTTTAATCGATTTTCGGCGACACGTTGCTATTTAATTGCCGATCTATAAGAGCGAACGACTGATCGTAACGCTTCTCGAGATATCGACGGAACGTATTTTTGAAGGAATAATCGAAATTTTTACGTTGGAGATTTGGATGGTTAGGTTAAAGGAAGTATATATTTGCAACATGAAAATACCAATTTAGTAAACAATTTCAATTGGAATAAATAGATTAGTAGGTGAAAAAGTATAGAACAGTACGAAAGACTCGTACGTATCTACGTACGTATGTTTCAAATACGTTGGTAAATTGCAATGGCACTCGATTTCTAGTGTCGTATTTAAATTTATAATTTAAAGGATCACGCAAGGGAATCGAAGCCGATTAGTTCGAAGAACCAGAAGTCTATGATATACTTCGTTTTACAAAATAGAAAATTTAATATATCCGTTATTTAATCTCGACTATTCGAGAATATAGAATTATCGCCTGTATAGTTTTAATTGCCTTCGGTCGTAGAAACGAGACGAGAAGGAGGTAATTCTAGGCAATTAGTTCAACGAAATCTATGGGATAACTTCTTGAATCGCTGAATTATTTTCACCATTTTGTCGCAAGTTAGAGCAAACGGATATCGGTCACGATTGAACGAAACATCGAACGCGTATCAGGTACGCATATCGGTGCGCAATTTTTTCTCTCTCGTCCATAGAATTGGGAATCCTCTAACGGTCATCGATTTAACGTTCCCAACAAACAAAATGTAAAATACTACGTACACGCGTGTTAATCCATTTTCCAGTTAATAAATGTTTTTCATTGACGTTTATGAATGAAAACTTTCCCCAAACACGATAGTGCGATCGAAACGGATGGGTCAGACTGACATGTACCGGATAGATACTGAATTTTTAAAAGCTACTTGTTGCCAACACAGATACTATACTGACATATCCTGTCGGACAAAGTTTGCTCAATTCCGAACGAAGCGTTGAATGGTGAACTGTTTGAATTGCTCTTTGCATTTACCAGCATCGACGCAGCTGTTTATTATCGCTATCCGATCGCGGGATGTTCGACGAACGTTCTCGATGATTCCTAATTATTCTTCGAGCAAACGAAATTATTAAATATCGTCGATTTAAAGTGACGTTAAAGCCCGAGGAGGCAAGTGTTTCGAAGCGTCCGTTCGAAGTAGAGAATCTTAAATAGGGAATTCGCACGCGCGTTTCCCCGCGTGAAAGCGTGCGATTAGGGAACGCGCGCAGGACTTTCTCGTTATTCTTCGAAACAATAGCTGGCGTATGGCTGCCCGAAACCTATTCGGGAATCGAAGCTCGTTCAAAGGCCTGAACTGGAATTTAGCTTCTACACGGTCGGGATCCGCGCGCGAGAGCCGATTCAAGGTGCAGTCACCTTTCTCGACCGTGGGGTGACCGTGGAATTCCACAGGGTACACTCGGCCGGAAAAATAATCTCGTCGCGCGAGCTTCTCGTCTTTTCCAACCGAGGCCCGTCGAGTTGCGGCGCGATACGTGCGTGCGCTAGACCGCGTACAATGCGCGATCAATTAGACCAGCTAAACCGTAGCCGAACGTATCTTTCGTACGATTTCTGTGTCCTTTCGCGTCACCGATGTTATTGTAACGAGAATTTCAAGCAATTTCGCTCTCAACGTGCCCGTTTATCGGTCGTAAATGTCCGGTATAGCGTCTTCGCGTTCGTTGACGTAAAATTCATTCGTTGCCATGTGTCCTATCGTAAATTTGCCTTTTCGTACTTTCGTAAGGGACGAAACGTGTCTTCTAACGTCAGCAACTGAAATTGCTTTTTTTTTTTTTTCACGTATAGTTGTCGATTATTATTTCAAAGTTGGCATTTCTTTTCCGTTTTATGTCCTGAATGGGAAAAAGTTTGCGCCGACTCGAACCGGATAAGGACTGCCTGTCCGAGTATCGTGTCACCAAGGAGAATGCTTAACGTTGTTGGTCGGCCGATCGAAAGAGAGATACGGTTCGTGCTGTTTGAAACAGGATTTCGATGGTATCGAGGGACGAATTTAAGACGTCTCTCAGTCACGGAACGTCGGTTACTTTCGATAACGAGCCGTGCTACGGACTCGCGGTTTTTCTCGTCGAAAGTTCGACTTTAGGAATTAGAACGACGTTTCTGACAACGTTCGATCGAATACCGATAAGCTGTTTTTATCGTATTGTAGTCACGTAATTGCAGTCGCGTTAATTAGCAAACGGCGAGGCAGCGACGAACTCGAGACGAGGAGATACCGCGTAAACTGAGTTATCCGAGCGATACTCTGACGAACTTGACGAACGTACATTTGGATTCCGAACGCGTGAAAAATACGTGTACATACAGCTGTTACAAGCAAAGGAAATCTTTACCAGCTGTAAACGATACGGGTAATGTTATTGTATTACGATATTCTTTCATACGCGACTTTCGATTCATTCAGAGAAACAACGGACGAACGTATCCGTGTCCGAAAAGAAATCGAGAGCTATTCGAATAATCGTTAGCTTACGATCGTTTTTTCAATGCCCGTGGCTCTGTCTCACCGCGGTCTATCATTGTTCACGATACTCCGTGTATCCAACACGGAACCGATAATTTTGCATCCGAGATACCGAACACCCTACACACCTTTAACGTTCACCTATGTCCCATTGGGATGAAAACGACCGCCAGCTATTCTGAAATGTACACGGTTCTGAATAACAACGGAAAAGTCTGCTCGAACTTCGGATCGTTATCGAGTGTGGCGGTGAAACGATCGTGGTTAAAGTACGAGTACACGTAAATCGTAAAATACGTTTCAATAGGTTGATAAGTTTTTGCCTCTAGTCGGTTAACAGCTGGCCGAACGGCCAGAATCGTGTATAGGTATCGTGTCTTGCCAATCGATTTTTCACGACGGGTACGGCATTGCACGACAACCGAAATTTCTAGCTTTATCGTCAAATTCTTTACACTCTCAGCCATTTCCTTGCCTTCCTCCTCCTTTCTTTCCCCCCCCCCTCTCTCCCTCTCCCTCTTCCTTTTTCTGGTCGTTTGCAGCGAGATAGCGAGTTTAAAAAGCAATAGTTTAGCAGCCAGGGAATCTTTTGCAGGCTGTCGAGACACTTTGATCAGCTATACAATCAGCTATACGCCTTTACGGTAATCTCTATCTTTAGGAATTTCCACGTTCGAATTTGGCAACGATATACGTATCTGCGTGGACGAGACCTATCAATCATTAAATTTGTACGCTGTTCGCTGAACTACGCCGCGCGTCTACGTATTCACGGTTCGTTTGGAAAATAATATACGGTTAGGATTCCACGTCGAACGGAATTAGTTTCATTCTGGAGAAATGAAAGCTAATTTTCTAATCGTTCAATTTGTTAATGCAGCCATTGGCCGACGCCAGAAAATCGAAGGATCTTTCGACGAACGGTCCGATCGCGTCACGCGTAGCTCTAGCCGTCGACTAGAACTCGTCGACCCGTTGTTTAACCGTGGCGAACGAATGACCGAAGTTCGGTACGGTTCTATCGAACGAAACGCATGGAAATTAACATAGAAATTTCCTCTGTTCCGTAGTTCGAACTTTCCTTTCGAGGCAGAGGATAGAATAATAACGGTAGTAGTACGAATCAAAGACACACGGACTTAAATAGAAAATTGTTTCAAGCGCTTGTTTTAAGTACAATTGGACGGCGATCCGAAAGAGCGTGAGACAGTGTTGTCGTCCTGAATAGTTGAAGCCTAAGTTCACGATCAAGTTCCAGTTTCGCGAAAGTTCCTTCCGGTCCAAGAAACTTCGTTATACATTTATGTTCCAGATTCGCGAAGGAGAATGTTCCAGTCGAGCGATTATTCTCGGTAGAGTCAACTTAGTCGTCCAAGTTGCTTTCGATCTTGAAGGCTCCTTTGATTTCATCACGTAGGTCGTGAACTTGAGACCGTCCATTGTTCTGATATCTCACGGTTTACGTATAATTATAAAGCGATCGACTTTTTATTATGTGTCAAAGTACACGGGCGGGCGGGGGGTTTACGTGCAGCGGAGCGTTCGTGCGAGCGTTCATTTATTACGAATCGTACTCAGAAAATAGGTGTTGTTCTATTACAAATTCGTACATTCTTTCTTTGTACACGACTAAATTTAAAAAATATCTTTACAATAATTTACAAGGTTGATCAGCTTCGACTCTTCTGGGAGAAAAAATGTACAAATCTCAAGGAAATGTGAAAAAGCAGTCGGTTCTTTCCTTAAATAATACGGAAAATACAAAGATAGATATAAAGTTATCTAATACCACGCCAATAAATACGAAATATATGATACATACGTATAACGTACGATAACATACGCCGGGCATATACGATACAACGAACGATCGAAACGCTTAGTAGAGCATTGCGAATACGACTCGGCGTCTTTCTTCTCAAGTTATTCGCTTTGTAAGGCGCTTGAAAATTCCACCGCGATTCGCAGCGCATGATCGCGTCATGATCCCCGAAATGATTCCGTCGGGTCGTTGGCGAACGACAGCGTTGGAGAACGGAGCGTAACCGACGAGTCTCGTTTCTTTGGATTTCGATTCGGTTGTTCCGCTCCGCGAACGTAATTACGGAATTACGTTTACAAACGAGACGCTTCTACGTTTCGAACATTGGCACGTTCGTCGAACGTCGTTCTCAGCAACTTTGTCCGCAACTTTCATCTTCCTTCAACCTTCCTCTCCTCTCCTCTGCTTTCGCCTTTACGAATGTCTCCGCGAAAGATCTTCAAAGTCATCGATGCGTCGAACGCGCGATTTTCTTTCCGTTCCGAGGCGAATACGACCGTAGTACGATTGTACAGGTCGGGCGTAAAATCATCGCGGCAACGTACACTGAACTCGTCTTCCGTCGGGTCTTATTTGACACGGTTCTACACGCACGTTTCACACGCGCGCGTTCCAATCCGATCGTCCCATCTCGCTTCGTAGAGTCGGTTCTCCTTTACCGCGAAGTCCTTGGAGCGCTTCGTAGAGTCGCTCAGAGTCACTGAACTATCGCGACGCGGACGTAACGTCCATACCTTTCGATAATTCTCGATGGCCGGGTCGGCCTTTCTTCCTATCGAGCTAGCTTCCTCGGGAGCGATTCGTCGCGATCTCGTTTTTCATTATCGACTCTCTCGCGTTTGACTCGCGTGCGCGACCAATCCTCCTCTCTCTTCCTATTTCCATCGGATATACTCCTACTCTTCGTATTACTGACGCGAAGCATAACTCGCGTGTCTCTCTCCGTACGTTCCTTTCGGTTGTTCTTTTTAGCGAAAATCCGAGATTTCTCGTCGAGCCGTTACAACGACGCGATACAATCGACTGCATCGGCCGAAACGTTGTGTAATTTGATTGAAATTGGTGTTGGCCGATCCCAGCGAAGACTGGCAGACAGGTGATCGGGAACGTACCGGTATCGGTTAATTACTTGTCGATATTGCTCACCGATGTCCGTCGTAATCGGTCTTCGATTTGATTTAGTCGCGAGTTGGCCAATTCCATCGCGATTCCATCGATATTCGGTTCGCTGGCTAACGCTTCGACGCACCTTTGCCTCCACGACCTTTGCTATCACGCGCGTGCGCGAAGATCGGACGGAGACGCGTAAACTGCGGTCTATTTGAATTATGGCCGAAGTTCAGCCGCCAGATAGTCTCTGTTCGACGTTCGAATTCAGTCTTCGATGCAATTCGCTATCGGCCTATCCGCGCTCTGGCCTTCTCCGAAACGAGTTCACCTTGTTCCCGTTTTCCTGCTGCGCGTACCTTTACGCTCGATAGGTGCCTATTTCGCCCATGTCCAGCCCGTCGCGCATCTCCATCTCCATCTGAAGATCTCGGTGCTTGTCGGACCGATGAGGGACGGATTGCAGGCCTACGTCCCGATCGCGACACCTCTCGCGAGCCGACGATCTGTCCTTCTCGCGCGGGAAATGATGGAACTGATGGGTCGCGTGGCCGTTCATAGGCAGGGTAGGGTAGGAGGATTGGCTGCAGGACGATTGGTGTCTGGAAGGAAGGGGCGGAGGCGCACGATGGTGTCCGGGTATACCGTTCTGAAGCCTCGAGTCGTTCTGCGTTCTATCCGAGGTGTTGTCGGTGTCGCGAGGTGGCAGATGGGGCGGTTGCGGCGTACGGCGTAAAGAGTGATTGGAATAATGTAACCTGGCGCCGGTCGACGAGCAATTATCGCCGGCGACGCTCAACGGCGTGGAGCCGTCCTCTATAGCGGCGGCGGCACGATGACCGGACGTGCCGGAATTGGGCAGCGTTCCCGGACGGCGCATTTGACGCGCCGTCTCCCCGTCGATGTAGGTGAAGCCTTCAGCGAGAGTAGTGCTGCCATGGGGCAAGAACCAAACACCGCCGGTTCCAGGGCTCGCCGCCCGAAGTTCTAGCTACAGTTCCGTTACGGGTATAGGTTTAATACCCGCCGCTATCTGCGAGTGCTGTTGCTGCTGTTGCTGCTGTTGCTGCTGCTGGTGCTGCTGCTGTTGCTGCTGCTGCTGCTGCTGTTGCAGCTGTTGCTGTTGGAGATGGTGATGGTGATGATGGGAAGGGATCTGCTGCGACTGATGTTGATGATGATGATGGTGATGATGGGTGGACGCGGATCTGACCATGTACTCGTCCTCGGAGAAGGTCTTTTGATACTCGTGTTCCTTGCGGGAAATGCCGCGATTCTTCCATTTGTAGTCTTTCAACGCGTCCCTGACGTGCCTACGGCATCTGTAGTAGAGGATCAGGGCCAAGCCGGTGAGCAAGGCCAGGCCAGCGGCGCACAGAGTCGCCAACAGTGCCTGTTTCCGGGGATCGGAGAAGGCGCAGCCTAGTTCGTCAGGCGTCATACCCTTGATGGGTTTCCCTTTTGATTCCGGAGGCTCCGCGCATAACACCGGACTAGAGTTTCTCGGGACGAGAACCTCGGCTAGCCAGAGCAGGCTACAATCGCAGACCAAGGGATTCTCGCTTAAATCCAGCCGACGCAGTTCGTTCCAGGCTACCAAAGACTCCGAGAAGCCGGTGAACGCGTTGTCGCGTAGCATTAAATGCCTCAAGTTGGGTAAACCGGCCAGAGAGCCGTCCTCCATTGTAGTCAGCCGTTTGTTGCTGTTCAACACCAGGGCCTCTAAATTGGCGTTGTCCGAGAATGCCCCCCGTTCGACGGTGGTCAACAATTTCGCCGCGGATATATCCAGCTTCTTCAACTTGGACAGACCTTGAAAGGCTCCGGATCTCAGTGTCGTGAAGAAGTTCTGACCCAAGGTGAGCTCTTCGAGGCGAGGCAGAACCGCCAACTGTTTCGTCGGTACTTCACGCAACTTGTTTCCATCCAGTTCCAGCGTACGCAGAGCGTTTAAGCCTCGAAAAGCGCCGTCGCTGATGTTGTCTAAACCGGCGCCGGTAATATCCAGCACGGTCAGCTGTTCCAATCCCTTGAACGCGTCGTCCGGAAGCGACGAGAAGGCGTTCCAGCCTATATGCAACTCGGCCAAGGCGTTTAACGGCGCGAGAGCCGGCGACGGGATGGTTCTCAACTGATTATCGTCCAGATGCAACACCCTCAGCGTACCCAATTTTTGGAAAGCCCCTGGCTCAACCTTCGATATGCGATTCTTCCCCAAGTCTAGTTCCTCCAACTTCGACAACGAGGCGAACAGGCCGTTCTTCAGGCTTTCCAAGTAGTTGTCCCGTAGGTTCAGTACCGTCAGAGATTTCAGACCCTGAAACGTCTTCTCGGTCAACGCTGAGATCTTGTTGTGTCTGAGATGAAGCTCCACCAGTTGCTTTTGCGCGTCGAAACTCCCGTTGGGAATGGTAAACAGGTGATTGCTCGATAGATCGACGTTTTTCAGGTCCCCGTAGAATTGAAAGGCCGCCGCGTCCACTATCTTTATCCGATTTTCCTTCAACACTATCCGTTGGATACTGGGGTTCAGGGCGATCGGTATGACGTCCAAGTTCGCGCCTATACAGGATACCACGAGGTTGTCGTCGTCGCAGATGCAGCCGTTTGGACAGATCGCAGCCGTTCCGAGCGCGAACGTGACAGCCAGGACGAGCAGTTGCAACAGCGTAGCCGACACGGTCGCACGGCAGCGTGGTGGCGTCTGCGAACGATAAACAATAAACTCTTTATTAAGTAGGTTCCACCGACCGACCACGGATTATCGTCGAACGTAATTTAATTTAATTTATCGTCGACTTTTCTACCAAGACTTCTGGTCCAACTATCCCGCAGACCCGCGATCGTCGACCGCGGCCGGTGATCGACGCAAACGAGCAAAGTTATCTTCGCTTCGACTTTAGTTTCGAGGATCAACTTCTACGCCAAGGTTGTGCCCTCCACCTGTTCCTTCGTACGGGGTTATCCCCAGTTGTCGAAACTGTACAGGCCAGCCTGTGCACGTAATTACGAAGGTCACGGATACTTTCGGATTCACCCGCATCCTGCCGGAGCTTGAAATCAATTTCGAAGGATTGGAAGTTTCTCAGGGTGGATAACGCGCGATAGAAACGAATCCTAGAGGAGATCCGTCGAGGAGAGGCTAGACGGGGGTCGGGTTTCAACCGCGATGAACGTGTCCCGTGAAATTGGGCACGCTGTTCTCGCGTACGTACGTTAATCTGACGTGCATGAAGTGCGCGGAAAACGCGAGAGCGCCTGCTTTTAACGGTGCTTGCACGATTGCGACGTGTCAGCCGCGTTTAAGGCTAAAAACGGGCGCGTCATTAGGAAAGGATTATACGCTCGCAATACCGAACTTACTTGCGCGAGGTCACCGCCGCCGCTCGACTCCATTACTCATTTCCCATTTCAGCCGTATCACGAGATTCAGCCGCCATTTAATAAATCGAGGTCCTCGAACGTGCTCCGATATTATTTATTCGAGCATTTCTGCATACTTGCTGGCAGCACGCACGTGTTTCGCGTGCAAATCTTTAGCGGCGTGTGTGCTGAATAAATCGACGGCACGCTCGCAGATGCCCAGTATGATTAGGCGACGTTGTAATTTCATGAAAATATCGCCAAGACTCTTAACCTCTTTCTTATCGTTTCTAATCAAACGTAATATGCAAATATCATCGCTTTTTGGTTCTTTATTTAACGAGCCCTGCTAGCCCTGCTGTTCGACCGTTGGGTTGGCGTCGGTTAGATCCGATCAAAATTTTTCTAAAAATAATATCACAAATTCGATTGATTTACCGGGATCGTGAGCGCCCTACCCTAGTGAGCACATCTACCCTATCTATCCCTATCTGTCGTACGCGGGCTCCACGCGTAAATAAATCGCGCGAACGCGCGAATAACGTAATACCTTCTAACGAGATATAATTAACGAAAAATTTATCGCCGCTTGCGACTTGTATTATTACGCGATGCACGTAACGATACAGACGCACGTTTATCGCGATACGTAATAATTTCCTTTCGATATTTTCAATTTAACGCGGACCGAATTGCTTCTATTCGTGTATTATTTACTGTTCGGCGATCAGTCGACCGTATTCCATGATTCAACGTGATTAAAATTAATACCATACTTGTAACTACAATTATAACATAACGTAATATAATATCGGTAAAATGTATCATATTCGTAAACATTTTTAGGTGTTAAGTAAAGGACATAAAAGAGATGGGAACATTTCGAAATAATTAATTTCGGTGCACTGTTTTCTGTGCAACGAGTTTTAAAAGAGCAGCGCAGTAGCAGCTACGAGTCGAGAGCGACTCGTTAATTTAGAAACAGAGCTTCCCTCTTTCATTGGAAAAGAAGAAAGGAGAAAGAAAAAAGAATAAATAAATGGAAAATAACGCTCTGGATTTATATCCATATAAATAGAGCGCCGAACGAATTGGCTCTCAAATTCGAAAGATGCTCTTCGAACGGCTGACTTTTCGTATTCCGATGCGATCGAAAGTTATCGAACTCGTAAAACGGACACAAGTCTTGATCGCTTTAAGACAGCTTTATTTTCCTTTGAGGTCAGGTGTATTCGAATGCGAAGGGAAACAGACAGCGCTTCGACGCTGCGGCAGGTCGATACAATTATAAACTCGACAACGAACAAGGGGGGGAAAAGAAATTATGGAAGAAACGAAAGCGTTTCGTATTCGTGGAAGCTTTGGCCGACAGGTTGTGATTATTAGGAACGCCGCACTGCTCGAGTTCTACGTAGACGTTAACGACATCGCTGTCGCGTTAATCGGTTGAACGACGTGTTAATCAATCACAAGGACGATAATAATAGCGACGTTTAATAGCGATAGGGGAGACGGGCTTTTATCGCGGCGAGAAACGAGCCAATAAAAATGTGACACCTGCTAAAACAGGCTGAGAGCCTCCGCTAAAAGCGGCTCTGCAGTCTGACCTAATACGAATTATAATGGGGTTAGCCAGAGATAACGGTGCGGTTACTCGGTGTTGCGTGAGTTCACGAGCATATAATTACGATTGCGTTGAGATGCTAATGGCGTATTGTTTCGGTCACGGAAGCAACCGGCAATATTATCGCTGTATGTTTGGTTAAATTATCTTGCGTTAATCCAGAGTCACGTACAGGGACGATTTGAATTTCGATTCAAGAATCACGTTTATCGACGATCAACGTGCCAACGTGCACGTGGAAATCGGTTGTTTCTACCGATATATTATCGGCTATTCGAAAGTCTCGTCTTGGGAAACTTGAATAAAACTTGCTACGAAATAGAGAAGATAATACGTAATGTTAACGTCTATGGATAGCGTACGGCAGGTTACATGCTACGAAACAACCTGTTAGTTATGTAACGTTGTTTCGCTATGTACGTGGATATATCGATATATCCGTATCGCATAGATGTATTAGCTTAACAGATGTTTCGTTACTGTGGCTTATCGTGGCACGCGTTTGATCCTCGTTGTTGGTCGTATTAATGTAAAATCATACGGTTGAATGCGTCCGGTAAATTATTATGGATATCAGATGAGCAATTAATCAGAGTAAAAATAATAAGCGTGCACGAGGTTGTACGAAGTTGCATTGCTCTTGTCACTGCTGGCAAACAACGGCAACGATCGTTAATTCTGTTGCGTGAAATTACCATAAATGCGGTGCCATCGAGTGTCATCGAGATTTTATCCGGCTGTCACTGTTTTCTCACATAGAAATTTAATCGCACGTTACAAGTAATTTATCGTTTTCCAAGATTTATCGAACGCTCTCGTTCCGAAGTTAATGAACAGAACGATAAAATTTGCAAGAGACTCGCAGAAGTTTCTACGAACAACTTGGCAATCGTAAAAAGCCGATCAAACGATTTCTCTCTCGACAAGATGAATTTTACGAGTAGCGATATGATCTATACACACTTAAAGATATCTCGTACGGAGGATTCCTCTATCATACATTGCTTCTCCTTCCTTAAATTTATTAATCTTTCTACGCGGTAGGAATATAGCACGTTGTAACACGTTTCAATCACCTCTGCTCTCTATTTTGCCCGTTCTTCGTAATTTTCACAACGACATGACGCGCTATTAATCAGCATTAGCTAAATATCTACGATCTAATTAGAGTCGCGTATCCTATTAGATTGGTGTTGTATATGAAATTTTCTCAATTTCTCAAACAGGACGTGCAAACTGTACACGTAATACGACCGTATCGTGCGTTTAATAAATACGACTTTCTACGCACTAACGACGAAGTAAGTTCAAATGGCTTCGCCGTTCTTAACTTTTATCGCTATTTATATATATATATATATATATATATATATATATATATAAATCGATCGATCAAAATTACTCCAACTGATAGCTACTAATTACGCTATACTCCGATCGTTTTCGTCGTACGTATACGTGGATCGCCAACACGCGAAAGCACCCGATACCAACTAATCGTACAAATGGTCGATCGACAGCGAGCCCAACGCAGACGCTGCAGCCCACGTGGATCTCGCCGGCCGCTCTAATTCGCTCAGTCTGTTTGAGAGTAACGCGGCCACGCGTTCGTGCCGTTCTATCGCGATAAAATCTTGGGTCGCGTAACGAGTACGCTTTTCCAAGACGCGCCGCAGGGTCCATCGGGCCAACGGCCCTTCGGACGGAGAACATCGCGCGTCGATATCACGTATAACGTGACACTTACACGAGAGGTTTTTGCCTTAATTACGCGCGGCGTTCTGCGCAACTAATTGCAGCCAGATAACAGCGCTGAGAATACGTCAGACGTCTCGACTTATCGTTCGTACTAATCATACCGAGGTCGGACGGCGGCAGGGTGAAAGGGCTGGAAGCCAGGCAGGAGGTGGCTGCGAATCGGTGTTCGGCAGAGGGATAACGTCACGCGTACCACCGCTCTCGGGTTGAACACGTCAGATTTAACTGGATGTAATTAGCGATTACAAATTACCCTTTTGTCCATTAGCGCGACCGCGATACGCGCGGCAGATTTGCACAGCTGCCGCTGCGAATGAACACGGTCCTATGGACAGGGGCCCTCTGCCAACCCTCTGCCTCCTCGTCCGTCTCTTTATTCTCGCGCATACACACACACACACACACACACCAACTGCCTTTTTCCGTTTAGATGCTCGCGAACGTACAACGTTCTCCAAGTTACTGAGAACAAGGGTGGGAGTTGCGAAATCCGTGGGAGCTTTTCGAAACGTCGGTCATTTGGCGCAACGTTTTCATCCCTCTGTGCTCCTCTTTTTCTCTTCGACGGTTGGATCGTGGAGAAGATGAACGGAAAATTGCGAAAACCGAACGAACTCATCCGTAAACTGTGACCATTTAACGCGTTCGCGAAACAGTTGAAAAGTAGGCCAGCGTTAGCACCGTGTAAAGCTGAAAGCGCGGAGGAACGTGTGTTTCAGTTCCTTTTTATCGCGATAAAGCGACGGCGGCTATGGCAGAGGTGGAGCACGGAAGGTGATACTTTATACGCGTCTACCTTTTGAGATATCGAAGGTGAAAACTTTCAATTTGATGAAATTCCGTCTTCCGCCTTTCCCGTTTTCTCCGTAACAAATGTTTTCAAAGCAACTTTACAACGTTATGGAAGAAGAGAAGGGAACGGTTTGCGTTACCCGCGCCGTAGCAACGACAGTTTGCTTTAACTCTTCGTCTTTAAATGACACGTGATTTATAGCGTAGCCATTATTTTTGACGTCCGAACCCGTTGGAATTAACCGAATCGTATCGAACTTCGTAGAAGCTATTCAAAGTGCCGTTATTATTCGGCTAGAATTATTGACGATATTCGCGTAATATCGTCACCCCTGTGCTTCGACAAACGCGTAACAACGAGATCGTAGTTTCGCGAAGCCGAAATATTCGTCCGTCGCATTGTTTTTCAAAAGCACGAGAGAGGGAGAGAGAGAGAGAGGGAGAGAGAGAGAGAGGGAGAGAGAGAGAGAGAGAGAGAGAAAAAAGGAAGAAGCGAGATGCGGAGGATGGTAAAGCAGAGTTGAACATTGATTTTCTGACTGGACAATGGATACACGTCCAAGTAACAAGCATCGACGATTTTTTGAAGATACTGCTTACAAACGAATTCCGTCAGCTTTGTCCGCATTTCATTTTTGTTTCGACTCTTTCGAATTTTCCAAGCGACCGTTTAAAACATTCTGTAACATCCGACGTATTTGCTGTGACAAGCGAAATGTTATCGAATCGACGATTTTCCAGGCATGGATAAAAGTTTTCAGGAACGGATCGCAAATCGGTTTATCGGAACAATTTGTTGTTATTTGTAGGTTTTCACCACGAGAATCGAGCGTTGTTGGGAAACATTTGAATATCAACGCGTGTCGGCACGCTCGTCCCGGTGTTTCATTGGCTTTTAAGTGAGAGCATATGTAACGTTCGCAGGTGTACACTGGCGTTCATATACGTTTAGAAAACGCAGACGAAAGGAAGAAGATACGCTATTATAATAATTCTATCAGTTGCGATTCAGTTCGAGTCTTGACGGGTCTTCAGTCTCTGTTAGCGTTAGGCAAATAGAACGGCCGATTTTCGTTTATCGATTTTCGTTTATCGATTATCGAGTGAACTTTTAATAAAAATAAACGAACAGATACAAGAAAGTACGAGTTGTACGATTGTCGATGTTCGATTGATCGTAAGCGGTAAGTCTCTTATATAATAAATCCACGTAGTAATAATGACGTAGCCACGAAGCCAGTGGATCCGTCGTCCGTATTTCCCAAAGAAAGTTAATATAATTTAGGTTTACGTTCGACGTTTAATCGCGAATTCTGCTATTTCTATTGGTTCATCTTCGCCACTTCAATTATATCGTTTCTCTGGCAGAAACTAGGTATCGCGGTGGTGGCAGCTCCTGTCTAAACTCGTGTTTCATTCGTGTGGAAATTAGAGTGACCCGGCGTCGTGTATCGTAGAATTAAATAAAACCAGCTTTCACAATATATCCTGATTACGTTTCATCGAGCCGGTGTTCGTGTTGCCCGGCTGGTTTTTAGCAATTCGCAGTCGTCTTCGTTTCATCAGAAACGTAGAAAACCCGTACGTCAGCTACCTGTCGACGGCTCAGTTATTCGCGATAATCAACGTAACGCTTTGGGAAACATATAGACTGTCGCGGATGATACAAATTTTTCGTATTACTTTTCTGAATGTACAGACGGAACATATATATCGCGGCCGCTAACATCCGTATATTTTACACGTTTCACGCGGACAGACCGATCAAACATGCCTAAGGGTTGAAAGTTATCATCGGCTTTTTAAAACTACGAAGAGCAGGATTCGTGTCGTTTCGTTCGAGACGTCCGATCTAAAACGATATATCGGTAGTCCGCGCTTCTTGGATTCGCACGGCCTGGCGAGGTTCGTCGTAGAAACAGCTGGAATTTCATTCCCGCCGTAACAACGCCGTGCGACATATTTCTCTCTGGAATTGGGTTCGAAGTTTTCAATTTGGTTTCCCGACAAGTTTCGAATTCGCAATCGTCGCTAGACGAGTCACCATGTAAATGACGACGTACAGCTTTCCACGCGAGTTTTTACGATTTTTAAGCTTTATACAATGAAACTAAGTTTGCCGCCGAAATGTTCAGAATATCGCAAGTTGGAGAGTTGCGGAACTTTGAGTTATAAGATTCGAATCGTTTTAGATCTCGAAGGCGAACGAGTTCGACAGGTTTGATCGTAAGGGATTAAAGCGGGTTCTACTTTAAAAATTAATCTAAAATCAGTTTCAGACTTTTGACACTTTTCACCGGGACATTCTTGAAGAATCTCTAGGTGAGACAGGGGTGCGAAAATATCGATAAAGGCTTTCCGGCGGCAGTTCCTGAATGTTGTATACGCCCTGCATAAGCCTGGTGCACGGTCATAGAATCTATAGAATGCAGCGACGTTGCTCATATACCTTGCTTGGCTTGGGCGACTGGTCAGCAGTGCCACGATCCTTGTCCGAAGTTTCACGTTCTCGCGGGCTTACGATATGTAAATTGTCGTATAAAGTCAAAAGATTGTACATCCTTCGCGTTTCCAGAACTATTTCAAATTTCCAACGATACCTTTCGTTTTCGAGATATATAAATGCGAAATTACGCTTACGTTCGTATAGATCGAAGACTACTGTTAGACGCATTTAACAAAGAATTATTTTTATGGCGCGACATTTGCCTCTTCGTAGAAGCTATTCTCGATGTTCAACACATCTCTCTCTCTTCTTTCTCTGATTCGAGATAGGGAAGTACAATTTAACGAAAGAGAGTCATAGATGACGAGTACGTAGGTAAGGAATTGCGGTAATAGCACGAAGACGACGTAGTTATCGTTTTATACGTTAATTTCATACATCGACGATCGACGCTTCGGTTTTAAAAGGAAAAAGGAAATTCCTTAGAACGGATGTTGCCGACTTCTTGCAGAGACATGTACGTAAATCTAATTGACTCGACGATGAAATAATCCTGATACACGCCGTATATTGTATTATTAACGGATACTATAATTAACAGTGGCGCGCGATGCAATTGCTAACGAAGTGTTAACCTATAGAGGTCGCGAAGGATATTAATTCTTAAATAGGTCGTAATGTACCGACGTACAGTTAAATGATCGCAACTGCTGTATGACTGTTGTAATAGGAGTAATGCATTTTCAGTAGTAGTTACGAATGTTTACCCAATACTGTTGTATTAATCGCTGTACATTAATTTGACAGAAAATTCGTATATCCCCCGCTTAATGGAACGAAAATGATTAGCGAATAGTAATCGTTATTTCTATTATCGAACAAGTAATTTCACGATATCTTTCACCGTCGTAAACGACGCGTACGGGTGAAAAATACGCGATCGTTGCAAAAATTTGAAACACGCACATTTCGTGATACGTACACGCGTCATAGATACCTACTTGTAAGCACTTGTACGTTCTACATTTTTAGCCGATAGGTTAGATGGAAAAAATGTCGTCCGTCGATTTTCATGCTACGCGCAGGAATCATTATGTAATGAAAGAGTAGGCTAGTGCTTAGTCGAGAGCAGCCTGTCCTGTCCGTCCAATCGTGCACCCCTTATACACGAGTGGTGCACACCGACCGTTATTCACCGTTCTGTCGGCAATGATACAGCCGAGCTGTTCCACGGTTGTATCCCGTTCCATTGGATGACGCACCGTCTGCTTCGGAAATCAGCCGGTGTTGATGGCGTTTCGTTGTTCTCTCGTTGTCGCGTCGTCTCCTTTTCGCCGATACGAACGAGACGCGTAACGAGGCTAACGGAATCGCGGAAATATAACGAACGGTCGCACGCGACCACTCGTTCAGACTTTTGGCCGACCTGCTCGAAAATCGTCTTGCACTTCCTACTGGATATCCACGAATACGGCATGGGACTTGGTTGCGGTTGTAAAGGGATTTATTTGGCGAATTTTGCCTGCATTCTGCCGTAGACGTTGCTAGTTTAGTAGGAGTCGAGTAGTACTTTTAACATAGTTTTAGAAGTAGAATGGCGCTGGGGGAACAGAATTGCTTTACAGCTGGAATAGCTTAGGCGCCGGTGAGCCGCGGCACAAAGGTCAAATCGCGAGTCGAGAGTAATTTTCATAATTTATGTTTCACATAGCCCCTATCTTTTCGAAGGAACATTTTCAAAGGTGAAACGTGTACGAAAAATCTCATTACAGATCGTTAAATCGCGTTCCAATTAAAGCGAAACAGGCGAATTAGCCGGTTGAACTTGAGACTTACAATCACGTATTTTTCTTAACCGCATATCTCGCGATACGATTGCTAGCAGCGTATAGCGTCTATCTGCAGATAGTAGATGAAACAAAGGAACGGAGAATTTAACATTCATCTCATTTCGTTCGAAAGCGATTAAGAAAATTCGTCTTCCGCTAGCTTATTGGCAGGCGAAAAAGCGCATAGATATCCCGTGTTCACTTGCTATAGAATCCTTCTCCTCCGGCCGTACATTGCAAATCTTTGCATCTCGTTTTTCTAACGCGTATGAATAGTCGGGAATAATTTGTCTCGCTGTTATTCAGCGGGATGCGCTATATTCTGGCTTCTCTTTTGCGTATGCCCGTTTAATACTCTAAATAGCACGAGCACTTTAAATTAATCTAACGCACGGATATATTTTATCAAAATATTCTGCCGTGTTTTGACAGCTAAAAGCGGTCAAGGAAGATTATTAGTCCTGGCGTTTTCGCATCCCTTGCAAAAATAAATGATAAAGTTGTTTTACGTTTTAATGAATTTATTCATAATTCTTTTCACAGCAAAAGGATAGTTTAGACGTGACTTTCCCTGCAGATAGAGCACCGGTAAATATGTATAATGTAAAGCATAAAATAGTGGGTCGAGCAATATACTTTGCTGTATTTTCAGCTTAACTTTTAAAAGCTAATTTATATGGATTAAACGGATTAAGATCGAAACACAGATGATTATTCTCTCTCTCTCTCTCTATACCTCAGTGTCATTCGGTCTTCGTTTCGATTTAGATAACATTTAAATAATTCGGCATAAATAAACGGTATATTTACCTTGTACTTGCCCGAAACGGAAGCTACGATATCTAACTACCGAATGAAAAGAGCGTGCTGCTTTTAAATTATTAAGACACTTTGGTTCAAAAATATTTACGAGGAAATATCATGAAAGTAAACTTTTATATATTAATATTGAAATTTTGTTTCACCCCTTATAACTGTCTCAACCAATAAAAGAGATGGAACGATATTTGGAATTTTCAAGGTGGTACACGCAACGGTAAACCATATTTCAAAGCTATTCAAATTTAAATATGAAACACGATTCGCGCGGCTCCGCTATTATTCTCAACGTTTCTATCAAAATTCTCCATTTAGTTAATCGCCTCGCTTTTTCTCAATCCTGTAGCTTTCGAAGGGAATCTTTAATAACTTTCGGTACCAATTAAGGTAGCTGTAAGATCGTTTTATTTTTTGCTACCTAACTGCATGTAGCCAGACTGCACGTCTGAATGCCGTTGCGCCTTTAATTAAAGAGTCAAAAAAGAAAAGCAAAAGAGCAAAGAAAGGAAAAAGAAAAACGAAGAGATAACAGTAACAATAATAATACTAATAATAATAATAAAATACCACTACCTTTTAAATTTTTAACGAAAGTAGCTAAAAGTCATTTTAATTATTAACCCTTTCGCCGTTAATAAGACGTACATATCATTTATATAATTTTCAAAAATTAACAAAAAAAAAAACAAAAAAAAGAAAGCACCGCGTCTTCGCCTCGAGTTTTCTCGTTCGGTCCATTTACTCGTCGATATTCTGTTGCCCCACCGTGAAAATCAATTCGGTCCCATTATTCGTTGTTCCCTCGTATCCATTTCGGAATTCAAGCCGTGACTATGGATCGATAGGTGGACCAAGGAAATCGGCAAGAAATGAACAAGTGGAAAAGGGAACGGCGTTCGAATCAAGTATTTATCGTCAATTCTCTCGACGGAATTCCCTCGTTAACGAGAATAATTATATCGTTATCCAACGATCATAATAACACGCCTACTTGGGTAACACGGTCCGATCGTTCCCGATACTCTTTTGGTCGATTGGTTAACGATACTCCTTGTCTCTCTTCCGGAAATCGGCTCCTTTTAATGGATGGCGTTTTCTTGCTTGCTCGCCACTCCGTTTACGTTTTTATCACATCGAACCAATTGGGACGTCGAATTTATGGAAACCGGTTAGCGAAATGTTTAATCATTGTATACACATTGAAAGCGGAGGAAGTCGATTCATATTTTCCTGCCCATCGACGTTTCGCTCTCCGTTGCAAGCGAATACGAGGGATCGAGCGAGAGACACGAAGAGACATTATCGACGTATTTCGTTGAAATACGTCAAAGAACAACAATTGAACAAATTCAAAAAAGATAAACGGTTGGTAGCCTAACGAAATGGTAAATTTTCTGCTATTGCTCGTTTATAACTCTGACTTTCCGAAATGTCTATCTGCGCAAACAATCTTACGATTCTGAAGCTGTTCTTCGTATTTCTTCGATATTATTCGATAAAGTTATCAACGTCGCGATAATCGTTATTTAATTATTTAGTTATCCTTTCGAGACTGAAGCAGAGTATCTTAGTTTTCGAAGTAATTGTTATTATACGCGGTATAAATATCGTTTCGCGATATCAAGTTATTTAGCGCGTCGTTCTTATCACCTCGTGCCATTTAACGTCGCTTGACAAATAACGCAAAGGTTCGAACCAGCGGTTCGCTTTTCGTGCCTGTTATCGAACACGACGTACAGTAAGAGTAAGTAGGACATCTCCGTTATTTTTGACGAGTTGCTGCATGCACTGCATGCGTTTCGACGTACGCGTACTGAAAAACCCGAGGAATCGAGAGAGAAAAAGGATGGCAGCGATTTAAACAATTCGTTGTACGATAATTGCTGTTTATTCGAACGACCGTGTAAAACCGTGAAAAAACTACCGTTAGAACCGTGACCTAATAATTTCGCCAATTACGTAAAATATAATTAAACGTTTTTCTCCCCCTCTATAACTCCGTGACTATATCGGCTCTTATACTTTTGCCATTCTGCCTATTACGATGTCCTTTATTAGACCGATTGTTATTCGATTCTGTAGATGCTGCAAATGAAAATGTACAAAATACAATCCCGATATTACATTTAAACGTTTGTTTGCTTTATAATTGAAAATATTGATTTCCATGTTCGATAATTCCGAAAAATAAAAGGAACATTATAAACGGCGCGGAATAAAACGTCGATATACGATCTAACTCAAAATTTTGATAAAAAAGTGATAAAAGGTCGATAATAAAGAACGATATCCTCGTACATTTGGAATTTCTAAGTAAATGAAGATCAGCTTATCGCTCTCGCCTATTCGTTCGGCTATTCGCCGAGGCGAATCCAGCTGCAAACAGCAAGATCGAAGCACGTAATAATTCAAACCGAAGAGGTACTGGAAATTTAAATGTATTACGAATTACGTTTCCTTCCCATTAACTTTTTAAGCGCGTTGGTTCGTTACGGATCCGGACAAATATTTGCGTCAAACGATATTAATGTTAACCGAAGCGATCCTTCTATACCGTTTTCAACGTTTATCTTGTTCGCATCGGATTAATCTCTTGCGGAACGGCTGTCAGGCAGCGTAAGAAAATGGACGGACAGTATCGTTTTGGCAAGTACTTTGATTAATTTGGTTCTTCGTTAAATTCCATATCCATAAATTCTTTATACGACAAGATCTCTTATATTTCGAGCGATCGTCGCTCGCAAAACGTTCCATTTACGGAATATACTGCTTTATACGTCGGACTGACACGAAATAAGCGTCAAAGCGGTAAGAGCGATTACGAAAAGTATATAACGATTGGAATATCGGTCGACTGAATTTCAAAACCGAGATTTAATTTATTTGGTCCGTACAAAGTACTTCTAAAGTAACATTTTAAATACGTAAAGTCCTTTAAAATATCGTACGCTCGATTAACGTGATTTTCATACGATTCTGTCACGATAATTGAACTAATTTCATTATTTAAAGTTCAAAAATTCTCGCAAAACCGTCTTCGTAATTTCGTTACTACGAAACAATTCATTCAGCTGTTTGAGGTGACAAGAGGCTGTTTGCAGAAAGTCTTCCAAGGCCGATCTAACGTTCCTCGATCTTCGTTCGTTCGAGCATTCGAGCTACTTGATCCGTTAGATATAAATTCTTGCCCTCTAGTTATCCATCTTCGCGAAGAATAGCTACTCGCCTCGTAAATAAAACGGTACAGTTCGCAGCCGAAGGAAACGAAGGAACGCTTTGAAGCGATTAAAGGCGACCGTACCTACATATTCCAATGAATACGCATAATAAATGGAGCATGTTGCTTTTATTTGCAACTATGTGTCGTCCGTACCCGCGTATCGAAGATAGCTGCATGTTTCAGTAATCGCATGAACGATCGGAAAAAAGAGGAAAAGGATCGCGAGACTCTCGGCGAGATCTGGCGTTCGTGAAATTCTTTTCGCTCGGACGACTGCTTCGCTGAACCGACGGTTCCTGTCTTTCAATCTTTCCGTCATTTATATTCATCGACGATTATCGTCGTCGGGCATCGATTTTCAGCGAAAGCAAATCGCGTTCGTTCGTCCGAAACGTATTTAAATCTTTGAACGGTTTCCGTAGCCCGAGTATTCAAAAATTATCTGCCGCGTGTACATTTTCCCTTTTCTTTCCCTCTTCTTCTGCCAACCTCCTGGTATCGTTTTTCCATTTGTATTAACCGCATTAAGCATTATTCGTAGCCTCGAACAAAGGACGCGCATTCGAATCGCGGTCAGTCCAGCTAACGATTCGATCGTTGTTCCGTTTTCCACAACGGCAGTTCTTTCTTTCCTCTCTTTATTTAACCTTCGATAAAAAAAAAAAAAAGAAAGAAAGAAAGAAAGAAAGAAAGAAAAAAGAAAAGTCGCCGCGTCACGAATTTACTCCGAACGAGCGAAACACGTGAATATTTTTCTCTTGGACGAATGTTTCGACGTTCGAGGAGCTACTCGAGAATTTGTAGATCCTTAAACGGTATTTGTCGTACAAAGAGCGTGGATGGTGTAAACAGGAAAAATTGGTTTCACGGCAAAATTTGGCAAGTATGCGTGTATGTAATTGTGGCTTGAAAAAAAAAAAAAAAAATATATATATATATATATAGAGAGAGAGAGAGAGAGATTTAATGCATCTTACATACATGTATAATTAAATGACAGGTAGGTAGCATACGTGACCGACGATTGCTCGCTCCTTGATGCCGTGTAATTTGACTCTGATCTAATGGAAGCGTAAGACGTTAACTGATTAGCTGGAGATTATTCGAAACCTGGTTACTGCTACTAATGAGGGTGAATGCGCAACTGTTCGAGCTACTGATTTGGCACAAATTTAGCACGCGGTTAATGTACGCCACGTCTATCAATATTACGCAGAGGTGCGAGGTTATATCGTCGTAAGAACGATTAAGTTTAATATGTTTTCTGCGCAAATGCAATTGTTTCTTGCTAATAAAGGAGAGGAATCGCTGGAATCGATAAGTAGCGAAAATATTGCTTAAAACGCCGTCGTTCTTCCGTCGTTTTATTTTCACCTTATTTTTAGTTGCGGAAGTTAGCTTCCCAACTATTTGTTAATTACCGTACACTTTGCGCATTTAATATCACACTGATCCACAAGATTCGCGTTAACAATGCGCAAAGTTTAGACCATATTGCTGACGCGGACGTCGCGTATTCTCGTAAAGCTGACTTTAGAAGCTTAATTGCTCGTGTAAATAAGTTACCGTCCTATGTCTAATTAATCGGTTACCAGCTAATTAGGTTCTAATCTTGTCCGACAGAATTCAAACCTTATCGCGCGTCATCAGTTACCCTTGGTGGATTTTTCGCGAGAAGGTAACCTATTACACCTATCCGTAGCATGTTAAATCGTAGCATGAAACTTTGGCAACGACACGCACTTTCTTCTAGGCTTTAAACTCTCCGTCAAACGTATCGATTCCAGCAACTGTTAAAAAGTAATTTCTATTTTACCTTACGGAGACTGCCGAGTTTATCACGCCTCTGTTAGCTAGCTATCGATGGTGGCGAAGAGGAAAATTGTACGTTTCAAGCGACGAATTTTGCTTTCCCGTCGCCGGCCGATGATCCTCGTTTCGTTAAACGTTTGCGTCGATCGTAAATAAAAAAATTGTTGCACATTTGCATACCTGTATAACGTTAGTTGGGTAATTTCGTTGGAAGAGAAATTTGTTGCCGTGTAAAAGAATAACATGGGAAGCGTGACGCCGAGGAAAAAATTTAATTAAAAGTAGAACGACGAGCTTTATTAAAAAAAAATATCTGCAGTCGATTAAATATCAAAAGCAAGTCTCGCGTCTTTGTCGGCGTTTATATTTCGCGTTCAACCGCGAACGATCGAACGAAAGAAAATACGACCGATATCGTTGGTTTCGTGAAACAATTAAGCGTCTGCGTGCACAGAGTTTCGACTTTCGTTCGATCAAGTTCCATGTATTCTTTCCAACCGAACGAATCGACCAACCAGCGTCTCGAAACGTTAAAAAGCTTTGCATTTACAATGGCAACAATCGCCCGGCGAATCATAACAATTTTGACCCATTTTCCCCGCTGTTTCTCTCGCTGCAGACCGCCTGAAACATTAACGCGTTCGTTGATTGAAAGCCACGTCGATAGTTCGCCTCGGATTTTCGTTTTAGCCAAACCATTCGGGTGTAACGGTTCCGGGAGCACGTATAATTTCGCGCGAGATCGCCGCAAATCTGCTAACCTTCGTCTATAAAACGTGCTCTGAACGAAGTGTTCGCGAACGACGAGGGCCATTTAGCTCCGCGGTAATCGAACTACTATTTGTCTCGTGAAAAATCTTGGTCACGCTTTGATACCGTTCGGTAAACGACGAATCGAGTTTTCGAGTTTTCTTGAATTTCCAGTTTAAGAAGAAATTAATTCCAGAATTAATTTGCATCGTTTAGAGAAAGAAATGAGACGAGAGAAGGGCATTGTTAACTGTTGGAAGATAAGTTGTTTCTTTTTTTCTTTTCTTTTTCTTTTTTTCTTCTTCAAAGATGTAAGAATCGCTCTAACAGCTTTATATCGTTAGCCGAGATCTCGTTATACGTACGTTATATCACGTTCAATGTATAATCATGTAAAGATTAAGGTGACACGCGACGTGTATGCCGCTATTGCAATCTACTTGCAATCCGCGCAACAAGAGACGGGGCGGAAATTTTAAGCCGTATATTGTACGTTATTCTTGAGACACGAATAAATAATAATAACGCGAAACGTATCTGTCGACGACGTATTAATCGTGGCACGACGTTTCCTATCGAAAGCTTTCGATGCGAAGACGAACGCGAAAGCTCGAACTTGCATCGGCCAGTGATGGCAAAACGACAAACATCGACGTCTAAATGTCCTATCGAATGAAAAGACGTGCATTCAAGGGGACGACTCTTTTTCGGAGCTTTTACAAGGAAAGAGAGAGAGAGAGAGAGAGAGAGAAAGAAAGAAACCACGCACTTGGAGTTTAATTAACCTAATTTGCAACTTATTTGCCGGTGTCGAGGAAAGCAAAGCCGTTGAAACTTTTGCAATCTCGCGTAAACTTTCTAACCGAACTACGCGTTTCGATTGGCGGAAGAAAAGGACGTCGAAGCGTCGTTTTTAATTACCGGTTAAAGCACGGTCCCTGTTGCGCTCTCGATGCATCCGTTATTCTACGAGGAATCAATCTGTCAAACACGAGTCGGACAATTTTTGGAGATCTCGAGCCTCGGCAATTATTCACGATGAAACAGAGGGAAGAAGGAAACGGCGTAGGAGAGCGAAACGGCATGTGTTTTCGTGTATGTGCGCGAGAGAATGATAAAAGGGGAAAATAGAAGAAAAAGTAAGGAGAGGCTTTGTACACGAGTACCGGTATTTTTATGGCAATATCGTCGCCCCGTTTGTATTCCGACTGTCAGGCAACGGTCTATCGACATTTGGCCGATAGTCGAGCCAAGCGTCCGGATATGGATTCGAGGGAAATGGCACGTTGCTTCTTTTCCGATGAGAATGAAAAACAACGTCACGAATCCGTTTTGTGCCGCTAAAAGCGATACATTTCGCCTGGCTTCGCCGAATCGCCGCCCGTTACTCCACCAATCTGGCCCTCGGATTTCCCTCTTTTTTTTCTTTTTTTTTTTTCTTCGTCCCGGATTTGCCATTTTATAATCGCGATCAAAGGGGGTGTAATTGCATTTGCCGTGAATGCGGTACCCTACGAATCCTCCAGTCTGACCTAACGTAATTTAACCTTGACGAATTTATTCGGTTGAGACGCGACCGGCCGGTATTTATTCGTTAAAGCTGTCTACTAGCCGCCTAACGGTGCGACACCGTACGCGCGACGCCGTTGCCCTTGTTACGTCGTTTTCCAGAAATTCGTACGCGAGTATGCCTGGGCTGCGGACATGCTTAAGGAGTTGTACGCAATTTCTATCGTAGAATAATACTAACAGAATCGGGCGAAGTTTATTTTTATACGTCGTCCTCGTAAACGCGAATCCTCGATACAAAGTATTCGACGAATAGTCGTGCAAGTTCGTTCCATTATTTCCAATGAAATTAATATTTGATGCCAATGCTTCAAGCGCAGAGGAAAAGCGAGAGCGTTGATATTTCTCGATCTTCGCGTTATTGCGACTGAGTGGCGGTTGGTTAAAAATTAGGATAAAATACGTAAGGGACGTACGGCCGGCAATTCCGTATTCCTAATTCATATTAACATTTAGAAGTCTATATCTCTGTCTGATATCTCTATATGAAATTGATTTATATCGGCGCGAGAATTAAACGAATGATCTAAATGCAAATGTATGAGATTCGCCTTTGCAGGTTTTACGATATATATGAGAAACGTCTGAAACATCTTTGCACGGATGAGGAGAACTGGGAAAAACCATGCTTACGAGAAGGTTGGACGTGTGACGTTTCGGCGAAGGAAGCGCCCAAAAAGCGGTCGATACGAAAGTATCGGTAGCTCACGCCAAGCGAAATATGCGACGACACGCATCGCACCCCGCGCTTCTATCCTGAGGAAACGCTAGACAATAAACCGAGGAAATCCATGGCAGCTGCTTCGATCGTACATAAATATTTCCGAGTCGTGACTCGGGACGAAATGAAATTTCGCTTTCGCGCAAGTTGAATCACTTTGGCGGCTAGGTTGGGTACACGTCAATTAATCCAGCCTGATACTTGATATAATTCGAGCTAGAAGCGAACCGCCCTGCGTATCTGTCCCTCCGCGGCCGCAAATTCCGTTCAATTCCGTGAATTATATTTCCAACGCGCGTCGCGCGTTTAGAATATTATTCAGATTCTCCTGTCGCTAGCGATTGCACGTTGTTCCAGCGGGATCGTGTTTGTCCACGGGATCAGATTTGCCGAACGGAACGTTTGAATACGCCTTTCTTTTTCCCTAACTGTTGGATGTACGCGGAAGTAATGATCGTTATATAATATTTGTGTTGGTATCGTTGACTCAAGATTTAGCTCAAACACGGGAAAACGTTAGTCAACAAGGTCGGCCAGGCACCAGTAACCAGATACGCGGAAGAAAATTTTAACAAGGGAGAAGGTGTGCCTTCTCGGTCGCGATACCGGATCACGACGAGCAAAGCACGTGCTTGTCGTTACAAAGCTTGTCGTCTTTGAAAAAGTTGAAAAACTTTCCGTGAAAAGTTGTAGTAACAAGCGACGGGGTACGGATGTTATTCTAAGTCAAATGTCTATATATTTATGCCGATGTAATACGCGGTAATGTAGAAAACGTACGCGTAGGCACTACGTAGGAGATACGCTATACGTGGTGTCTCTCATTTATCTCGATTAATTATCGTTTAATGTTACGATACGATAATGATATATCTAATTTATTGTTCAATCATTGTTCGTTACAAGTTAAGAACGTACGCGACTCGTTCTCCGCGAGGAAATCAGAGTAACGGAACAGGAAGCTGACGAAAATTGCGCGAACCTCTCGTATCGTGACGCGACGAAAAATGCTACGCGAGGTATAATATTTCGTGAAATTAAATTTTTTCCACTTATTATTTAAATATATTTCATCGCGGGAACGCCATCGCTTCGTACTTTCCATGCACGAATATTTGCAGAGAAATGGCACCGGCACGAGGAATTTATTAAACAGGCTAACGAGACGATGCTGCCAAAACAAAGTAATTAGCAAGCTAGAGAAAAAAGGGAGGGACGATTTTTGCAACCTCGACGATTCGAACCTCGAAGCTACGCCGAATATTTCTTTCGGTCGCTTCGGTGACTTCGCATTCTCGCCCCTCTCATCTTTTTTCTCCTTTCGTTTCGATGCACCCTTCTCCTTCGCTGGCCGGAACTGGACCCTCGTAAGAAGCTATCTCTCCTCGTATCTCGTTACGACAGCTCGCTGCCACGCACGAAGTCGCATTTCCCTCTTCCACAATTTTCCCTTGCTTATCGGTTATCCAACGTCGCCAACTTTCTTTCGACGATTAATTCACCGATTAATTCCCCGACAAGTTGAAACCGCCTCGTTTCCGGCTCGTCCTTCCGACCGTCTTTTTCCTTCCGCGTCAACAATTTCCTCCGCCCGTTCTAATTCAACGCGCGAGGCAAAAGCTTGGCGCGAAAGGATTCTTTCTCTCCTCGTCCGATTATATATCGTTCGCTCGATGCATTCTATCGATAGAAGCCGTAATTACCGAGGCGAATGCCATGACATAGTATCGACAGGCAGCATTGTTGCGAACTCTATTTATTATGCAATTAACCTGCAAACTAGATTTAGAAGCGAACGTGCCACGGTAGTGTAATGGAGTTATCAATCGTGCGATTGTAATTACGACTATCGAATAATCGTGGCATCGTTTTCACGGATTTCCGGCAGGATGCTATTGTATCTTTCGCTTTAAATCATTTTTCCGGCAGTCTCTTAAAATCTTTTATGCGCTCGCTCCGTTAATATGTTAATATGTTACACGGTTCGCGTAGTATTCGAATACAGCGTTTCGCAGGAAGTAGATCGTCGATAACGTTATTTTCTCGAATCGGTCGCAGATATAAAAACTAGTTTATTAAATGTACGTCTGAAGAAAGTGGGCCACGGGGTCAGAAATAGAAACCGCAGACTGTTATTTCGCAATTTGCAATTTTGTTTAATCTCTTCGCCGCGATACTCGTTTCTCATATTCCGAGTGTTCGTTTCTCGGTCCACGCTGGTAACGTCACGCGCAGAAATATATTTTCGCTTCGCTTCAGCGAAACGAGCTAACGAATCGGGAAAATAGCGCTGTGCGAATAGTGTTGCGAATTTAAGCGTTAATCGCTTGGATATTTCCACCAAACACGCGCTATATTTAATCTTTGTTTTTATTAAATATAATGCGTTATAAAAATGTATACGATTAAATTCAAAAAAAAAAAAAAAAAAAAAAAAAAAAAAAAAAAAAGAAAAAAAGGAAAGCTCTCTCTCTCTCTAGCCTATAGTATATCGTAGAATGCTTTAAGTTTATCGGTGAACTGAATTCATTCGTAAAGGAATTTTACCAATAGAAATTAGTAGTAGATGTTCGAATCGGCGGAATAGAAATATTCGATTAGACAAAAGATCGCAAGTCAGTGTGTTTCGACACGTTAACTAACGCAAATTTTCGAACAAATTGAGGATATCATTTGTATCGTACCGAAAGTAAGTACGAGGTTGTAAAGATAAGAACGCGAGTAAAGGTAAATTTTCGGCGTATTATCGGTATACATGCTTCGTTTATGATCTTGTTACATATATATATATATATGTATATATATGAAAGAGTGAAATTCTCACCAGAACGAGGAAGGGAGTGACGAATAAACGGGGTGATAAATTCTTTGGTAAAAAGGGCGGCAAGTTTGAGAGGAAACAGAGCGAGAGGCGAGAAGTGGGCGAAAGGAAAACGAGAAGGAAGAGGTTATCGACAACTCGTCACTGCCAAGGACCAGGGGGAGTACGGTGATAAAACAAACGACGAAGCACCGTAGCTTCGCGGGGCGAAATATC
Source organism: Bombus haemorrhoidalis (assembly GCA_014825975.1). Classification (NCBI taxonomy): domain Eukaryota; kingdom Metazoa; phylum Arthropoda; class Insecta; order Hymenoptera; family Apidae; genus Bombus; species Bombus haemorrhoidalis. The sequence goes on along the minus strand of CM026162.1, from coordinate 14,829,244 downwards.
GTTTCAACAGCCAACGAGAGGCTGTTCGATATTTCGAGAAGTTCTGGCTACGAGGAGCGAGAATTTGGCAGGTCGTCTTCGCTTCCAAGTGGTATACGAGACGTATCAACGAGAGCTTTTGAAACATTCTGTTTTCTTTTTTTGAAAAATTATACGTGTACGAAAATAGAGATATCTAAATATAGCGATCTGCGCTATTTTTATCCCATAATAGTACGTTAATCCCGATAATCACAGATATCTCTCCCTCCCCCCCCCCTTTCTGTGTACTGTAATTTGTACACAGCCTGATTATTTCGTTTGATTCTTCGTTTCCTTTTCTCTTTTGCTGCTCGAAAAACGGAGCGTCTTTAACGAAAGTGCACGGCGACGGACCTTTCTTTCACATCGCCGATGAAGATAATTCGTCGTAACGAATTTACAACGCTCTGTGAAGCATCCTGTGCATCGCGATTCGCTTCTTACCAGCTGTTTGTCAAAGTGCGACGGAATATGCGACGGCAGGATTGCATTTCGTAGAGCGTCTCGTGGAAAGCGAGAAAACAAGAAGAAAGGAACGCTCTGTCGACGAACACGGAATATACATACGTTGCTTCGTGACGTCAACCAAAACGCATGAACGCTCTTTCCCTCTTTGCTACGAGAGCCGAGAGTTACTTTTTCTCTTCTTTTACGCTTTTTGTAAATGTTCTACATAAAATATCGGCCGCGCTGCAGCCTCGTAAATTCGTAACTCCGTACCTACGTGCAGTTAGAACGGGATCGAAGATTTTGGTGGTATTTTGTTAAAAAAATGAACTTTTGGTAATATCGTTAGCCATTCAATCGCTACTACCGTTCTTTAAACGCTTTAGATGTCATCGACGTCTAGCGAGAGCGAAAGAATTAATGGAATTCTCTATTTACTTTATTGTCTAATTATTTATACTTTTTATACGGATAAAGTCAACAGAAATTTTCCGCAGAATCCAATTAAATGCCCCTCTCGTACCGAAAACATGCTACGTTTCCTTTGCTGGCGGCCGTTCCTTTCCCGTCGGCAGGAAACGTTTCAATCAGCTTAAGAAGGATTACTTTCCTGATTCGAAGGCGGTGGAAAAAGGAAAGAGAAAGAAGAAGGAGGGTCGCATCTTCTCGTCTGTGACAAAAAAGTAGCTAGATACGGCCATAAACGGGACACTATATCTTGATACAAGTCCTCGGGCTTGTATCGGTAACTGAAAGGGACAAGGGATAAGTTATGCTCGCAACATCGCTAAGAGATATCTATCGGCGATAATAAAAATAGTATACTTTCCTACGTATCTAAGAGATCTCGATAAAGAATACTCTTGTTCGACTTATTCGACCGTGGAGAACGTATTTTTCACTGTTTCCCGTTGGCTCGCTTCTTTCGTATTCTCGTTGCCGTTCCACGCGAGAAACGCTACAGCGGCATATATTCCGTTACAATTTGATAAGTCACTACCGCTATATCGCAGGCTGCTGTATTTTTCAACTTGCGCGAAGAGACAAGCGCTTTTGTCCGCGATTGCGGCCGTTTATTCGAATCGACGTTTGTACCACGTACCAATTAGTCTACCACCCGATTAGTCATCTGAAAGGGCGTCTCTTTTATTTTGGAAATTTCGCATCGTTGCTCCAATTTTACGCGAAACGGACAGCGGTTGGGTCACTGGGAAACAGTTGACGTAATCACCTGAAGGCTCGCTATGTTTGCGACCAAGAGACAGGTAAATTATAACGGCACACGTAGCACGTAGATATTTTTCGTAATATCGAAAGAAAAATTGTCGCGATCGTCTGTACAATTTCGCATTGTAATATAAAACAACACCGAAGCATTGAATCCTTAAATTTGCCTGTGAAAAGACACGGACGCGATGTTAATTTCATTCGATATTTAATGGACTTTTCTTTATTTTCGATTACTTCCACTGATCCGTTAGGTATACGCTATCCATCGACTTACTCGCAGTTTCGTTTCGACGAATAAGGAATATTCGTCCACGCGTATCTTATTCCCCTTTTAAGCATTTTCTATAGGTGGCTTCTGCTGACCGTAAACATTTCTTGCTAAAATTTCCTACAGGTTCTCGATCGAGAACGGATCGATGGTTCACGACTCGATGGTAGCCGTAAGTAATAATTCTATTCCGAAATCTTAAAAGCACATCTTGTAACGGCAGCTGTATGAAGGCAGAGAAACGGTCTTTTATCACAACTGCGAAAGGCAATAATTCGCCATCTACCATCTACCTGATATTCTATGGGGTTCGATTTACCCTTTACAAGGACAATTTTATCTAACATGTTCAGGCATGAACAGCGGTTTCTTGGAAATATCGAGGAAATAATGGAAAGAATGGAAATAAGGAGAATTGTGTTTGAATCGATAATTATTCAGAGCGTCGTACATCGATACAACGCTCCATGGGATACGGCTTTAATAAAATAATTCCAATCAAATTTTCTGCAGGCGAACCGTTCGCGAACAACGAGGTAATTTATAAACGTTAATTTGCGGTTTGATGGAAACGAAATCGCGTATAGCGAAATTATAGAAAAAAAATCGCGTTCTATCGAAAGAGGAAGGCTACGAAGGACGGGAAGAAGAGAATTTTTCGGTTTCCTTGACTTTCGATTCTCGTTTCCAGGCGAAATTCCGGCGAGCGGAGTCGTTGCACCTTCGACAAAGCGTTTGACGAATTTCATCGAGATCGAAACGCGCTTTATTCCTTCGTCGATTCATCGACGCGCCGTTTGGTTTAGCGGCGTACGAGTAGCGAGAAGGTATCAAAGTCGTCGCGAGAAAGGATAGCTTAACGTTTCACGGACAGATCCGAGCCAATGCTCTCTCTCTCTCTACAATCGGACGGTTTTATTCCGTTTCGCGGTACGATCGATTGAAAATTAACCGTCGTGTAAGTTTCGCCGGAACTCGAGTGGAGCAACGGACCGAATTCGATATCGGCTTTTAATCGTTCTGAAAGCGTCTGAACTCTTCAAGGGCCGACGTTCGCGGTCAATCGAGTTGTACGCGAGTCGAAGATCGATGGTGTTTAGCGAAATCTCGCGATAAATAACTTGCCGGAGGCAATTTGGAAGATCGACGAGCGCGAGAAAGGATGGAAAAGCGACGTTCAACGCGACGACGGTTCCGCTCGTAAGAAATGTATCAAAGCGTTCGCAACGGTTACATCGTTTCGCCGAGATCTCGCTTGAAACGAATTCGCCGACTGGCTGGAATTTTACGTACGCGAGTTAAAGTTTTGAACGTTCGGTTAACGGCGTTAATCCTCCGCGACAGGGACGATTGCGCTGAAAAATAAAGGCGAGGGGGCAAAAGAAAGCGGAAGTTTTCGCGAAAAGTGGAAAAGGTCGAGCGAGCGTCAACGGCGAGTAGCTGAATTTAAGAGCCTCGCAAGATAGAAGAAGCTTTGATAAAAACTCGTTCGGTCGACAGGAAAGTTCGCATCGCCGATAAAGGCAGACTGTATTAAAATAGTGTATAATTAAAACGAAGTTTCCCGGGGATGGTGCGATGCTTATCCGCGGCTTAAACCGAATTTAAGCAGCTGGCTTGTCAAACTAAAAAAGAAAGAAATAAAGAAAGACAGAAAAGAAAAAAAAGAAAGAGAGAAAGGAAGAAAAAGAGAGAGAGAGAGAGAGAGAAAAAAGAAAACGTCTGAGCGGAATACCCGGAGTCTCGGTCTCTTTTCGATCTATTCTCTGTCGGTAAAAACAGCGGATATAACTGAAAAGGCGATTTATAACTGGAAGTTTCTTTTTTCGTTTTAGAGAACGGTCTGCCGATTTGGATAGAATTTAACCGATTCTCTGTCGTTGAGCGATTCTAATCCGAAATAAAGACTTTCCTTTCTTTCTTTCGTAGTTCTCTTAATTCTCAACCGCATAAGCGTAAGCCTTACACGTATTCGAGAAATAGAAATATTACGTTCGTCGTATCTCGTACGTTATTCGAATATTTGCGAATGATAATATAAAGTAGTTCCGCTTGTGTAATATGGTTGCATCTTGTTTGACACGAGTCGAATATTCGCGAACTTTTAGTTCGCCTTATAGCGATCAAAGTGTTGGCAAAATTGAAAATGCAGTGTAGAGAATTAGCGAGTTTCGTATTAGACGATTTTCAGCAAGTTCAGCCACCAAAGTTCAAAACGCACGCGAGCCTAAAAACCGATCTAAGATTGCGCATGACTTTCGAATATTTCCTTCGAGATATTCTTGAAGGGCTGTCGCTAAAGATAGAATCGCGAAGAACGTAGATCGTGCGATCTGTCGTTTTTCTTACATTTTGTACGCATTCTGCGCAAACTTTCCCGATGAGACGCGTATATTCGTATAAACGAGAACGCGGATCTTTTATTTACGATTTTGCACGCGTACGTGCGTCTGCCTCCCACGATATAGAACTTCGTATAATTAATTCCACAACAAAACCGCTAAAAGATATTCTTAGCTAAATAAATATGTGTGTACCGTGACACGGTTTCTCGTTATAATAATTATTTTATGACGAAATCGCAGGAAACGATTAATATCAACGAAGAATATTTATGGAGAAAATATTCCTGAAAAGCCTTTGAAACAGAAAAATGGAAAGTTTTAAACCATTGATAAGATGAAATATAGTCACGTAGTATAAAGATTTCAAATTTCAAAACGGATCCCTCATTCGGAATATGTAGGTATATCATTTTTTATCTCGTCTCACACCTGTCAGCATTCTCGATATATGTATACACGTTAATCGAACATTTTTCACGCAGCCTCACGAGGGTCGCGCACTACGCTGTGTTCGTTAATCGTGAAACGAAATAAATAAGTAAATTTCGCTGTCTATGTTAAACTGGCCGGTAATTTGCGAGTTACTCTACGAGGGAAATATTTATTGGTTTAACGTGTCAATTCTTATTTAGGGAACAACGCGATAAATATTTTTGTTAGATCGTTTGACGAAACGTAGGACTGGGATAAGAAACTGACTGTTTTCTCTCTGCTCTCGACACTTCCGCCGTGTTTCCTATCCGCGAAACGTTTCGCGAAAATGCAATCGTGTCGTATCTCGCTTTGTAGACGTCACAGTTTGACAGCTGTCACGAGATTCGGCAATATTATAGCTTATATTTTTCAGCCGAGAACACCGATTCGTCGCAGTTTCATCGATCCGGCGCGGCGTTTCCATTACCAGAGTAATACGCGTTTATTTGCACGCGTCGTTTTCGCGCACAACCATTACGCTGAAAATTTACGACATATTTCCAGCCCTTCGATCGATATGCCCCTTTGTTGTACTTTCGCGTTAATAATAAACGATCGCGTATTAACTAGCGCGTGGTTTTACAGCATCGCGAAATCAAGTATCGTTACATACATAACGAGACGTTCAGATACAAGGCCTTAGAAATTGCTACGGAAGTTCGTAGTCAATGTTATTTCGCTTTTTCTTTAAACCAGCTGTATGGAAAACTTCGAAGATCGACAGTATCGAGGTACGATCGATAGCAAGAGAACGATCGTATTATAATATTTTTCGGTGGCATCGATAAAAGTTTCGCGGTATTACACGGTACTTCTTATTCGTTAGTGACGGAAGATTGAATTACGGCGTGATGCGAAGATTAGCGAAAGCAACGTAACGCTAAAAACATTAAACTCGCGCGATCCTCGAGAGTACGGGAGGCGAAAACGAGTTTGTACCTTGCCGTACTCTCTCGAGACTGACTGCGCGTTGCAACGTGGTGAACTGCTGCACCGCACTTGCTCGGACTTTGATGCCCTGTGCAATGAAGGAAAGTTCTGAACGATGATGTACAACGACGATAGACGGATACTTATTTAGAAGGAATTTCGGGATCGGTAACAAAAAACGTTTATTCGAATTGGCGTCTTTCGATAGGTTTGCTCCGAATGCGAGACGACGAAGAGCACCGACTGAGAAGAGAGGCAAAAATTCTGACGGAAAGGCCTATTACTCGAATTACTTTTTATCAACACTGTCCTTGGAATTTACGTTCGAAACAACGGACACGCAGTTCCGCACAATTATTACAGCGGCATTATTTCTACCTAATTTATACGTTCCGTGTAATCGTTGCGATCGTTGCGATACGATTGTTACAAACGTAACGAACGTATTACTCAGAGAGCATATTGGCATTAACTCGTGCGACCACTTGTTTACACGGATCTGTGTTATCAAATATATTTATTTATGTTTGAAAACATAAGTTTTACTCGTATGTGTAATCTGTCAAATTATATTATTTGCAAAGGGAATTTAATTACTCGCGACGTCGAATCGTACAAATACCGACACACGTAAGCGATGTATTTTCAGCAAAATATCATGTACGGTAAAATCGACGATTGTTTTTGGTATTTCCAGACGATCACCGATATAAAACGATAAATGACACTCCACCGAGGCAAACGATTCAACAGAATATCGTTACAGAAGTTCATACAATTTCGCTGTGTAATTAAATTAATCGTATGATATTTCATTTACTCTGAACAAGTTTTAGAAATTGGTGAGAAAGTTCTGCCTCTCGAATTAACAAATACATAATGGACAGGTCGGATATTTTGTTTAAATATTTGCAAGTTTTTACGCGTCATTTTACGAACCATCGTGTTTTGTAAAGTGCATTAAATCCAGTAAATTTCAAAGTTCCGGAGAGTAGCAAGTTTGAAAATTGTAGAGTTCAGAAGTTGCAGGTTCCAGAATGTAAAGTTCAAATAGCACGGGTTCGTAACAGGCAAGTTCAAAAAATATGAAACTCACTTTTGCTGTTACGATGCTGTAAACGAAATAGGTACGATACACGTGAGAAATCGCCGCATAATGCATGTAACACGACCGATGGATAAATTTCTAAAAATTCGTATTCGTAAATCATGAATGGTTAATGAACTTTTCTAAAGTGAAATTTTGGTTCCGAACTAAATATAGAATTGCCTATAAAATATATGTTTTTTTTTAATTTTCTCTCTTATACGCGACAGCTATCATGGATATTCGCGTGAATTTTGCCGGGGCTTCGTTAATTCAGGAAAAATTGGAACGTTAAACACTGGAAATGTTTGATTACTTTAGAAAGCGGGAAACAAGCGAAGCATAGTTTTATTTAAAAGGATTGACAAACGCTCGGTTTCGTCGAAACCGAGGGAAATTTGGGATAGAATCTGCAAGTGATTCGATGGCGAATTCTGCTGCAACGCCTCTCTCTCTCTCTCTCTCTCTCTCTCTCTCTCTCTCTTTGTTTCTCTCTGTATCTCGCCCGCGTCTCCGTTTTCATGCTTTTGTGAAACGCAATTCCGCTCATATGAGACGACCGTGCTTTGACAAGCCGCAGATACCAGAATGAAAAGTGTGAAATTTTTTAACAATACCCTTTACGTTGTTTACTCGTGTTAACGGAACTTTATAATGCACAACGTATCAAGGAAATGGTCGATGTCAAGTCAATGTTGCAAACGTTAAAGTGATTGTACGATTAAAAAGAAAAAAAAAAAAAAAAAGAAAAAAGAAAAAAGGAAGAAAAGCGAGGAAAAAGAAGAACGCAAGCAATTCTCTCTATTCGATAAATACTAGGACAAGGATAAAATGAATCGAGTAACAAGGATGAAAGATCTAAAATTGAACGACGGTATAAAACTGTTCTTGTATATATTGTATTATTACACTTATCGATATCTCTAATTTTTTTTATGGCTATCCACGTATTGGACAGCAAAATATTTACGAACAATCGAATCTTACTACGAAGATTCTTTACTACAACGTATTACGAACAGAAAAAAAAAAAAAGAAAGAAAAAACCCAAGCGCAGCGACTGTTCGTCATGTCGTGTAAAGCTTTTAAAAGGCGTGTAATATCGCAGATTTAAAGTAAATTCAGAATTTGAAAATTCTTCGTTTCGTTGCTTTTTAAAATAAAGCAATGCCCTAATCATATTTATTAAGAAAAGACATTAACGCGGCAAAAATGAATTGAAATTCTTGACGTATCTTTTCTTTTATTAAATAATCGTGCTGTATTTTAATAAAATTTGTCGTGTACGTTACGATCGTAAAATAAAGAAAAGCATCGCACAGAATGCTCTACATTAATGTTAAATGAAATGGAACAGAATTAAATCACAGCGGTATGTTTTTAACACCGAAAAAGCGCGTGCAGGACGTGGTTTTACGTTATTACGAACTTTCATAATTATTCAGCACGCGGTAAAGGTAAAAAGATGAAATGTAATGGAACATAAATATAAAATGGATAAATATTTGAAACAGAGGAACGTTTCAATTAGAAATTTCTAAAGAAAATAACTCTTTACATTGTGTTTCTTTCGATGGGACAGTGCGATGAAATATGAATACACCGTCCTATAAAACGTGTTATTGTCCTTACCGTGTAACTTTCGCAATGATAATAATAATTTTTATGATACGCTTCATAATTTGGCGAATACTTGGGCGCATAAGGTACAACGAAAATTTAAACGAGAATGAAATATGTATTCCAATATCCAATAATTTCATATGCAGCGATGCGAAAAGTTGATACCGGCAAAGTAAACGCAAGCCAGTGATAGCGCTAGAAGAGACGAAGAAGAAACGTAAATGCGAGAGACGAGTGGAAAAAGTTGAGTAGAAGATAATGGTCTCTCGATAAGAAAATACTCGCGGAAACCATATTTGACGGTAACAGAATTTTGCGTACACCGGTTACCACCACTCGCGGGTCCTTTCGCGCAAAACGAATAAAGTGGCCAACAACGGCAGCTGTTCCGAATTTATCCGGACCTAAAAACGCCCCTCGTTATTCTACGTCGACCCTAACAAGCACGTAACGAAACATTAAAATGTAAAAACTATCGGAATAATTCGTGGCACGGTATTCATCGTGGTAATCGAACCGCTCCTATCCGTAAACCTTTCACGAGAAGGACGAATCTAAACTTGCCTTTTGCTCCTAACATACTAAGGTTCTGGCGAGGTTCTAACATACGTCGCGGCAACAGCGTAATTAGCTTCTTTTTTTTCTTTTTCTTCTGTTCTACGCGAGCATTCGGGAATACCGATGTTGACAAATGGAAAAGGCAGTAAATCTCAAAGAGTAAAACTATCTTTGAATAATTGCGGTCATTGATTTCTCACGTGCGCATTGCGCGAATGTATTGTTGCCTTTGTACTCCGTATTTTTATTACATAGAACATTTTCTTAAAAATCATCAAATGGCCTTCCACGTTCGTATAACGTCATTTGTTTCGTTATCTGCGTTTAAAAACGTCAAACCCTATGTATTTACATTCTCACTGTGACGTCCACAGTGACGTCAGCGTAAAAAGTATTCGTGCGCTTTCCAAAGCGGAATAAGTTTTTCTGAAATTGGACCGAACGACGCCATTTCCTCTTTTTCTTTTTGAGAATTTTTAACAATAAGACAATCGGTTGGTTTGATCTGCGAGCGTCTAAGAATACAAATCTGCAGTTTACCGCTGTCAGTTGCTTTGTCCTTTTTCTTTTTGCATCGACCGGTTTCGATGAAGTTTCCGTATATAACCGACGTAAATGTACGAAACGTACTGTTGTATAAATTTTCATTATAGGCTCAGACGAGAAAGTTATAACGAGCGATCTTTACTGTTATCTTCGCGATTCGGACCAACTGCGATTTTTGTAGAATTTACTTTACGCGTCATCTAGTAGACTAATCCTCCTATCTTCTTGCGAAAGACCCCGAGTCGTTTGGTCGAGTTTCAAGATAGTTATGCCACTTTAAAGGGCTTAGAAATACTTTCTTCACCGACCGTATAGTATCCGTGCACACGCAATTTCGCAACCGTTGGATCGTACTTTGACGAGTTTCGAGCAGAAAGAGACGCGACAGAGAAGATAGAGGATGGATGGAGGTCGGAAGAGATATCTCGGAACGTGTTGCATTTTTTAAACGATGACAAGGCACACCGCAGTCTTCGGGTCGGCCGGGCACGCTTTTCGCGAGAGACAGCCCGCACGCCAACCGGAAAATCGGATTACGCGCAAACGCCAGCACCGGTTTAAAGCCTGGCCGAAGTTGAACGGGGTGCATCGCCCGGTGAATCGGCATCGCTTCAAAGTAACGTCTGTAACTAATTACGAGCCTTATCTATAGGCTATCTGAAAGGCGATGATTAAACGTAGATTCTCGTTTCACCAAGACGATTCGATTAGGCAGCTCGCCTTTTTTTCACCCGCTCCAAAGGACCTTGCCCGCAATCTACGAGGAAAGATAGCTTTGGAAGCGAGCCGCTGTTCGAAAGGAATGCCGCGATACACGATCCGTGCATGTTTGCTAGGAGATTTGCGTGTTTTCAGTTTTCGTGAATGGAAAACAGACTCTTCTCTTTCCTTTTTTTAGCCGATAATGGCAAGGGCAAGCAAGCAAGGGGTAATAACGAGTAGAAATTTAGTCGTCGAAGAGAATCTCTCCCTTTCCCAAGGGGGGGGGGGAGGGCGAGGAAAGACAAGAAACAAAAAGAGAAACGCAAACAACGTCTCGAACTGCCTGCGACAAAAGCGCATCGCTTGAAGCGTTTTAAAAGGATATTCGTTCGATTATACACGCGTCACTTCTCGAAGAGACGATTAATAAGCATGTAATAATACATCGTTAAATCCGATCTTTCTTTTCCGTGCCTTGTCGCTGTCGAATAATAATATAAGCGCGATTACCCGAACAAGAAAAGCGTGTGAACGCGCGCATACTAATATTTTACCGAAATATTTATATTTACCTGTAAACGAACGTCCGACAATCGACTCGATCGCTTGACACCGTGATACGTCGTGGTATCTGACACAGTCTGAAAAATAATGCGAAGAATCACTCGTAAGGAACGTGACCTTGAATTTTACGAGTATAACTTAAATCGTTGGCGCAAGTCTGTTAAAGAATCCGTGATTTCCTGACAAAAAGAAACACGTCCGTTTTTAAAGTTATGAAATGATGAATTATAAAATAACATTTACTGCGACAAATAATCAGACATTACTGATGCTGCTAATAATGATATTGCAATGTATCAAATTGCATCATTAACGTTATTATCTCAAAATTGAATTATTGTTCGTTGAATCGAACAAAGTAAATGTTACTTAAATTTGTGTGGCATGGCTGACCAACGATAAAATAAAAGTCGAACGATCGTTGTGGAGCATGTGCGCGATGTAAACAGTTCAGTAGAGCGAATCGATAATTTTGTAATAAACATAGGAATAAATTACGTTTCTACGACGTTCGTTCGATGAAATCGACAATTACGTCCGATACCGTACCGTCCGATATGAATTACCTTCTTTCTACGTTCTTACCGGAGATACGCTATACTTAAGTAAAAGACGACATATAATAGATTTAAATTAAAGATATGCCAATTCGCAATGCCGCGCGTTCCGTACCTTGCGGAAATTGAATAAAATATTCAGGCCTGTTAAATGATATTTGACTGCAGGCAATTTCCCCAAACAATATTTAGAGAGGCAGATAGTATCCTCCCTTTTGAGCACATCCGGCCCAGCGATGTTTAACTGTTGACTGCTGACTGTACGCTGACTACTAGTAGCTGCTTGTTTGTCCTACTTATGTACTCTAACTTGTTTACATTTTGACATTCCGTCTGTTATATAGGATTTCAGGAAATTGCTTTTTACTCGTTTTTTAGATACACTTTTTACGTATTCCATTACTTTTAAAATATATCGTAGAGGGTAATACATAGAAGAATAGGTTTTTTCCTTTTCCAATAAAATATATCTGCTTTCTCGTCCTACTTTTCTTCTCGAAGAAAACGATGCGTTCGCTTCGTTCTTCCCCTTTCAGAAAAATTAATGTATTTTATTTGTTCCTTTCTTTTACAGTATACAGTTTCTGTACTTTGGAAGAAGAAGGAGAAGGAAAAGGAGAAGGAGAAGGAGAAGGAGAAGGGGAGGAACAAGAGATATTTCGTATTCTCTTCTCCAATTAGAAGAAATAATGTTTAACTTACTTTCTCTACGACATATAAAATGTAGGCTGTGTAGAAATAGCGATGTTAAGATTTTTCCAACAAAAAAAAAAAAAAAAGAAAAAGAAGAGAAAGGAGAAAAAGAAGAAAAGAGAAAAGAATGGAAAAAAAGCTGCACTTAATTCGACGCAATAGACGCAATAGATGCGACGTAATTAATAGACAATATCAATCTGATTATCGTAATATTCGAACGATCAAATAGATATTACCATTAATTCCGATACGATTTCCTAAAATTTACACGAGATTTACAGGTCCTTTGTGATTGTAATTATGCTTTATAGATCATCCAGTAGGAAATCTAAAATCGCAATATCAATTGTAATCGCGTACCTGCCTAACAGATTATTTAGATAGCTATTTATATCGTTAGAGAAGTATATGAAAAATCAAATTCATCGTTCGTATACCGATTATTTAATCGGTCCAATCAATAATACGAGGAGACATACGTTTTTACCACGTTGATAATATTCATCTATTACATTCTCGCATACATATTGCGCACGTTTATCCATTGTATCTGTCAATTGTGAGTTTCTTATTGTAAAACCACCGTGTCTTTTTCCGCTCAGCTCAGTTTCCATTCTTTTGTTCGCCGTAAATAGGTACGCGATACCGTATGCTACGAGTTTCAAGGGAAAACGATGAAAAACTCAACGACGTAATATGATCGTCGAGCGTACGCCGAGTAACGACGATAGCAACAATAACAACGATATCGGTGTACGTCCGCGTTTTCAAACAAAGATGAAACACCTACTTTCATCGGTATAGCTTAATTATCGCGAGTTTAATTGCATTATGGTCGCTCGCCACGAAAAGTGACAATAAGTCAAGCGTTCTGAAACTGTTGGCCAGCGGGATGCACGAACGACGCGCCGTAATTTCGTGCTCGCTCAAAGTGTTTATTCGCAAACGGCTTGAAGCCCGTCAAGGGTCCCTATGCAGAAAACACGAACACGCCGATACATCGACGATTTACTTTCGCAGAGCAACTGCAAACGAGAACGCAACTTTCAAGCTGAAACTGGCTTTACTGCTCGCTCCACTATGTGGGTTAATCGGCTTTCGTGCACCAACATACGTATAAATACGATTTCGCGGTAGACCTTCGACAACGCAATTAACAAAATATTCGAGAATATTGTCAATATTGTATACTACGAACATGGAAATCTACTGTTTCAGCGGACTTTTCGCATATCGTAAAAAAGTACTACGGAAGTGACAGGATTTCGTTGAGCGGGCAAAGAGTCTTTGGGACGAACGTTCAAACGGTGCGTAACAACCAATCGAAATCTGTCTCTTGGATCTAAACTTTAATACTTTAGGAAAACGCGTGTTCGCGACGCTACAGCGATGAAAATAAATAATGTATACCATACAGGCAATCCCGAAGAGGAACACAGTGGACGGACAATGCGAACACGAGTTGTATCGAGTTGTCGTGAAAAGCCACCACCTTTGTCGAATCTTCGTCATCATCAACTACGATTAGTTGATGATTATTAACACGATTAGTTTCTTTAATTCGTTTCGGTTTAGGTGAGAACTCTTTGAAAAGAGAAATTACAACAAGTACGGTTACGCTTATGATCGTGCGTTCTTCTAAAACCAAGCGTTTGGCAGGAAGAAAATTTCGACTCGGTTCGTTGGGAGAAACGAAATTTTCGTCACGAGTTTGCCGTGTCGTCGACAGAGCAGAGTCCGGTAATCGTTTGGTCCGATTGTACCGCGTTAAGCGTCGACGGAAAATCGAGAAACAGAGTAAGGAAAAAAGGTCGGGAAGAACGTGTGTGTGTGTATGTGTGTGTGTGTGTAGCCGCGTGGCGAGGCAATTCGGCGCCTGGCGTGGAACGAAACAGGCATCCGTGTAATCTGGAAACAAGCAAGGAAAAAAAGTTCAATTTGGCGCGCACCTCGAGACTTGGCGAGGAATCACCGACCTAGCAATTCGGAGCGGTCCTAAAAATCTGAAACAGCATTCGCGTCAGAATCTGGTGGAGATGGAAGATGCGTGGAAATTAGAAGCGTCGAGTCGATCGTGTCGGTAAATTGGAACCACTTCTCTTCGGTATTTTCGGCACTGTCGAGAATCCAGTGTTTCCCTTTTTAAATAAACGTAAAAAAAGGAAGAAGAAGGAGAAGGAGAAGAAGGAGAAGAAGAAGAAGAAGAAGAGGAGGAGGAGGAGGGGGAAGAAGATAGAGAAGAAAGAAAAGGAGAAGAAAAGGAAGAAAGGAAGTAATACATACAGAAGAGAAGGGAATTGGGAAGCGTGTCGGCAGATATTGAAAGTATTAGCATGTTAAGAAGTTTTAAAGAGAGATCACGAAATCACGAGCGCCGACATCCCACGCCCAAGGATAATGAAAATCTCTTCCTCTTCTGCTTTTTTCAATTTGTTCAAATTGATGCTTGAACTCGCTCCTTCGGTATCGCCCGTACGAATCGAAGTGGGAAATCGGATTACAGAGATGGACGAACCGGCACAAAATTTGACATCGTTGCGAACGCGGATGTAGATAGTACTTATATAATTTGCTTCGGTTCGTTCAATTTGCGTGCGAAAAGTGTTCGAGAGATTGGCGATCGAAACGAAGTAGGTGAGTCGTAAGTCGACGTAGGTGCAGATCAACGGATTAATAATAGCTGCAGTCCCGTCATAATTTGTAACAGCATCGTAACAACATCGTATAGAACATTTTGAAATTATAATATTTCATTTAAACGCTGTATCGCGTTACTTTCGAACAGAATTGTTGTCGCAATTATCTTCGAACAATTCGTCGTGAATTTACGGAAGGAACGATTAGACGGTAAAGCTGATTATACTGTCTAAACCTTCGGCAGAAATTATTGGGTCGTTTCGATTGAAAATCGTACTGCAAATACTCTTTTCTCCTTTCTTAATGAATTGTTCCTCGATATATCTTAAACATTAATCGTTTATATCTTTAAATCGTCGACACAGGAGAAAAGAAAGATTTTTTTGGTCCGAAAAGAATCAGCGACGATTTCGATATTTGGAATATCGACGAGATAAAACCAAAATATAATATACTATCGTAACGGAAATGAAAAGGGTATTATCGAATATTTTTATCGGAGAAATCCGATTAGAGTACCATCTTTCTACGGGGATATTATAACGACTATATGGGAGTATAAGAACCATGGTTTTACGGTACATGGTATAAAAATGCAACGGAATGTGGAAAAAAAAATTTAGAAAGAGACTTTATTTAATGGAATTACGCGATGTTATGGTAGAATCACGTTTTACACGGAAAACGATTACCATATGGTAGACCAACTAACAGCATTATGCAAAAGGTTCAACAAAATTATACGAATGCCACGGCGACTCCGTGTCCTCTAAAATTACGAAAAGGGGCACGCTGTCTTTTTGTCTATAAACAAAAAATGCAAACAACGTTGCTGAAAAACGTAGGTAATAGATTTACGTAGGACATCGCTAACAACGAGTCACGTATGTTAGAATTTACAAAGGGGGGAGAAAAAAAAAGAAAAGAAGAAAAAGAGTTACGTACTTACAATTATACGTTGTTATATCGCATAAATTTCGTGTGGCGAAAGCGTAGCGGATATTTTGATTTTCACGACAAATTAACGATCGTCAATGATCCCAAAGAACGAGGTGGCTGTGACAACGATAGCTGTCGATAAACGTACTTTCAAGCGGCTGCGATACTGGCCGAGTAACACCGTGAAGTACTGATCGCGCAACGAATTCCTCGCGCAACCGACCTTATAAAATTGAAACGATATGACGCTGGGATCAAAATTACGCGCGCTTCGAGCGTCGACGCAGAGGCATAAACTTTTCCAATTATTATGGCGAACGAAGCTCGGTGGAAAAATATCGCCGTGTCCTTTACGCGAACACTTGGCGAAGGCATTCATCGGGTAACGCAAACCTATATTTCCTCGCTTTTTAGAGCGTCGGTTACCCAACACCGGTCGGAGTAGCACGTAGCCGGGGTTAGGTTGGTGGAAAGCGGGCAGGATAAGAAAAGGGCTAAGAAAGGAGAGGAGAAAGAGAAGGAGCGAAAAGAAAGAGAGAAAGGCGGGACGAAATAGGCGAGCGGAAAAATTGTGCAGGTTTTCGCGCACGCATCTGGCCGCAGCTTAAATCTTATTACATACAGGCCGGGTCTTTGGTGATTTGCATAAATGAATCTCCTTTTGCAACAACATCGCTACCCTCCACTTCGTTACGCACTCGGCCGAAAAAAAGAAGGTCGACTATACGAACCGAGTTTCGACACTCGTTACGCGCTAAGATGAGATCAGCTACTTATGTTGCAAATAGCTTGAAATTTGACTGAAAAGTTTCGAATACCTCGAGGGAATGAAAGAATTACCAAATAGCTGACAGATAATCGGGAACAACGGCAGATATTATACTAAATACTGTTTAATAGAAATTTCATATTCTTCAAACGGAATAATAACGTATTCCGTTCCGATCGATTCGATTATATAAATACATTCTCGAACGTCACAGGTATGGTTCGCGTAATGCGAGCAACGAAACGTCGCCTTTTAACGATAGTAATCGAATTCTATAAAGTGAAACGTTTGAATATACTCGAACAACTTGTTGTGGTAACAACGTGTATTGCGTTCGAACTCGTTTCTGTTTCTCGCCTTAAAACGTCTTTCTTACGAACGAGCTTTTAAACAGCGTCGCCGACAGCTACAAGATCAAGACGAACGTGAAACGAGAAAAACCGTCCAAAATAGGGGTAGGGGGGAGGGGGCAGGGGCGAAGGTGCGTAGTAGAGGAGAACAAGGTGGAATATTTGCCCGCTGTCGATTAATGGCTTCCATTCGAGGCGTGGGATTCGATTATTCCGCGACGTCCGCTGTCAAGCAGAAAATCGGATTACAGCTTGCTGACGGACGGGACGGGGTTTCGAAGAGTGGGACAACTAATTACGGCTAATTACTCGCCTTATCCCGGTAAAATGCGCCCGCTAAAAGACTATCCGTTGTGAAGGTGTCGATCGAGCGTCGAGTTTGACGCTCGAGTTTCGTCGATAAGGCTTTTGAAGAGGAAAAACGGGACTCGAGAATCGTACGCGTGCGGCAGTTCCCAGCGTGACCGATAAGCAATCTCGCCAGAAACGACCGAGACATATCTCTCCTTTGACGCGCGAACGGCCCGCGATTGCAGAGAATCGGGCGAAAAAATCAAATTTTCAGGCGATCGAGAAGCGACGCGATCGGCAAGCTGCAAAGAATTCCAACGATTGTCTTGGTATAAATTTTTCTGACGATAAGCGCAATCGAAGCAATCCGGATCTTTCGCAAACGCGCCATCAACCGTATAACACTTTTTTTCGTTTGTTTTTTTTTTTGTAATTCTTTCTTTCATTTCAGCCGCTCTATTGATCGATGCTTGCTCGATCTAAACTATTTCATTAAATCATTCATTTTAGAAAAGATATTCGAATTATTTTCCTATTCGCAGAGAGAGAGAGAGACAGAGAGAGTTCGAAGGATGAAGATAAAAAATAAGACAAGATCGTTGGAATATTTGTTACGCGCATCGACGCATAAGTCAGCAAATTTCAAACTCCGTAGTAAGCTTTCGATAGTTTTGAGATCCATGTACGTGTACTACAGAGGATGAAAAGTTTCACTCAGATTACTACGTATAATCGGGAGTATAAAGTTTCGTTAAAAAAGAAAAAAAAAAAAAAGAAAAAAAAAGAAGGAAAAAGAAGAAGCTAGACTTTTAAAACGTAGCGATGCGTTAATAAATGCCAAATGTATATTTCATATCCGTTTCGAAGATACAGTCTGCCCCAGTTGCGCTGTGGTTTAACTTTTATTCGTTTATAAAGTTTTTAACAAATGTATTATATTTATCTGCGAAATATGTAACACGATGAGAGGATCAACGTTTTCCAACTGATGCACGGTGCTCCACTATTCTATGCCAGATAGCGAAATTTCGGTACAGTGCCGTTAATCTACCGGCAAAAGTCACGATATTTTTACATGTAAGCTTCTCCATCGCCATTGCGAGAAACGTACCGGCGTGTTTTTATTTTCTCGGGAAAAACGTTCCAGTGACATTCGAACGGTAATGCATCCCGGCACGTTCCTCCGTTGTTACCAACCCTAAACCGTTCCATCGTCGAAACGTTCTAACGGTTCCGCCTACGTGTCGGCCAACTAGTTAATCTTTCGAAATTTGACGGAAAGAAGATCAACGTTTCGATTCTGACCTAGTTGCTATCTATCGGTTTGCATATTGGCAAACGTCGACGCGCGCGCTCCATCGACCTGCTTTTTCTCGCTTTGCCTTTCGAGGGTGCTCCTGGTTACTGTATTATTATCGAGACGAAGCATTATTTCGCCTTGGAGAAGGAAAACGGAAAGGGGAACGGGAATTTTTAATTAATAGAAAAGGGCGACCAAGTTGGCCGAGTGGAGGCAAAACATTTGCATTTTATTGCTTCCGATTCGGTCGGTTAATATCGATAATTAAAAGGAAAATGCTGTCGACCATGGCAAAATTGTTTGAACTTTCCAGTTTTCAAAAGGATAGCACCGAAAATAAACTCGACCGAATAATATATTTGGCCATCCGATCTAGTTGTATGCAATGTATGGAGAAGACGGAAAGATTCTATTTCTGCGTCCTTTATATACGATGTCGAACGACATACTCGATGAAATATCACGGAGAAAAATTAAATATCTGTTTGACCTGATTTTCTTTAATGTCGCGAAGCTTTTCATCAAGATCGTAATTTTAATTTCGATCCGGGAAACCGCGTATCGTTTGGATTTCTTCGTTCCATGCTTCGCCATGTATAAATATACTTTCCGCGTTAGTTTCGTGTTCACCTTTCGAACGAGTCCCTTGCGTTATACGCGACGCCAGATTCGCTAACTTTTCTACCATGATAAAAAATCGTTTCGAATAAGAAAATTTCTAATCTAGATAGCGCGATGAACGTCGAGAGACGCGTCTTTCAAGATCTTGAGAACTTTACTTTTCCGAAAGTTTTCTTCTCAGCATCGTAAATTTATAGCCTGTTGGTTGAGAAAGATGCTGATTGCCAATATTCGAATTTAATAGCCTTTCGACGCCTCGTTTTATCGTTTTATCGTTTTATCGTGCACGCGTGTTTGCGTTGCGTTTAATCATTCTACGGACATATATCGTACGATAATTCTTACAAGCAAATAAATGTTTCGGATATCCGTTACGTAATCGATGGAAAAGCTTCGGCAACTATCACCCCGCTTCCATTACCGTGAAATTACTCTAATATTAAGATACGTCGATACAGTTACTGGGAAATTAATTCACCGTCTACTGAAAACTAATTACGTCAGGCTCGTGAAACTAAAATACATCGATACAAAATTCGTTACCTCTACTATAATATCAACTACGCGTTTCATGTACCACAATTGTAACTCTCCCTTTTGAGTCTGACAGCTAGTCGATTCGAATCATTATTTCCTGCGATACGTTTCTCTCTCGCCAACGGAGACGTATCGTCGAAACGAAACCGCGGAAACTTAATTACAATTTTATTATCGTCTTTCAACTTCGTTATCATGCAACGAGATACACGGGCAAATGGATAGAACGAAGAAAGGAGGGGGTGGGGGATGGGGAGGGGGGGCGACCCAGATAGAAATTTTTTCCTACTTTATTTAAGACAGCTGTAAAGCTCGTCGATTAAACGAATATTCGTTTCTTTCGCGTCATCGGACTATCTATACGGCTAGCTAACTTTGCTACGTTCCTTCGCCCCTTTCCGGCGTATTAATTTCCAATCGCTTCTCTGTGACGAAATGAGAATCCCTGACGGTCCCTGAATCCCATTGAATCCGGACATCGTAAGCAATAAAGGTATAACAAGCAAATATTTACCCGTACTCTATGTATCGCGAGTTACAAGTTACGGCAATTCGATTTTAAGGAGCATCCGCGTGCCCTTCCAAAGACGATTCCTCGTTCAGCTACCGTTTATTTGATACCCTTGTATCGAGGCCAAGTCGAAGCTTGCTGCGGTGAAATATGCTGCAATAATATTGACCGTTGACCTGTTTCCCTCTGTATTTGATCCGGTGTTTCGGATAAAGAAATTTAGCAAAAAAGGTCGGTCGGGGTTTGTCCGTCGGCGAGGGCGCGTAAAATAATCTGTTGGAGCGAACCCATAAAACGACTTACACGTGTTCTAATAAAGGTTTTATTCCGATCCTTGGATCTCTTATCATTGCGGCATTGCGAAAGGCATATCGTTTTTATTTGTATACACGATCGCCGAAAAGTTATCTTTGGTCTTCCCGTAGAATTTGATGCTGAGATTTTGCGATACTTGTCGAGATGCGTATGCGCGTGTGGAAATTCAGTTGCTGCGAACTTTATAAAGCGGATAGTCGTTCTCCGTGTGTAACATTTGCTTTTCTGCCCTTTTATATTTTCGCATTCTCCACAGCTCTCTGCTGGTATCGTACTTATACGTTGATTATATTTCGTCGAATTTCATGTTTCCTCGAAACTAACTCCTTAGCGTATGGCAATTTACTTTTGGCATTAAGTACGAAGCAAAGAGCTTGAACAGATGTTTTAATAAAACATGTTAACCACTCGCAACTGATTTCTTTTCCTATCGTTCGGATTACTGAACAGATCACCGGAAGTAAATCTACCGAAGCTCCGAGATATGACAGAACTTTTCAAGTATCGCGTGCATCGATACTTTGTGTTTTGATACTTTGATATTCAATTTTCTCAGATGGATGTAGGTAAACTTCAATTCCTATTTGCGAATGAAATATAATGTGTTGACGATAAAGTTGCCCGTGGAGTTTGCAGTTAATTTTGTGTCACAGATTTCAGATTATTAATGTACATTTAATTTCCCACGAGGAAGATTGCGTTAAGAAAAAGTGAAAACTAATTTAAGTTTATGGAAGCTTTTGGCCGGGATTACTCGAAGACTAATTTGCGTGACTGCATAAAACCGATACCGGGTAAGAGATACGTATTTATCTAAGGCGTAAGTTTCCGCCGGTGAAACGTTTTAACGTAATTTCGTTGAATCGTATAGAGAAACGAAAGATCTAAAGGTCGATAGTTCGACGTGCGATAATCGATTGGAGAACGAAACAAAGGGATGCGACGAATTCGAAAAAATTGACGAAGAGAACGTAGGCGGCGTTCGAAGGAAATTTTCGAAATTCGACGGGCAATTGCTAATTAACGACGACACGCGTACGCGAAGGAAACGTAGATAACGTAAATAGTAGTAAGAAAAGTATATCTAATAAAAGAACCAGTTTTTGTCGGCGAGAAACCAGCAACGAAACGACGTGGATTTATAATCGCTACTCTCTCGGAGGATGTAAAACGTTACCGTGTGATGTAATCCCGGAAACGACAGGGATAACGGAGCCTTCTATACCCTCGTATTTTCCCCATTTACGGCTTTAAATTTATCTCGACCTGCGTCGCTTAAATCGGATTACAAAACGTCATACCTGAATCGAGCGGAGATTTCGTCGCCAGCACGATAAATAATAATCACGTGTAATTATGTATTTCGCGTTCGCACAAACCGTTTGCGGAAGAGCGATCTTTGGGACGAGAAAATGATTCGATCGGTCGATTGTTTCTCGAAATTAACTTTCGCTTAACGCTACGTTTTATTGGTATATGAAACGCGGACGAAGCGAAGCTCGAATGTTTTCTTAAACGTCTTGCGATATTAATCTGTATTTTCTCTTCAAAGAGGACGACAGACTCGAGAAGAAACGCATCGTATAACGCGTATTTCACGAACGTTAATAATTTATCGATAGAATAACCCTTAGCTTTCTATTATCTCTTATTGTTATTGCGATCGTATTTAGATTGAATTAATACAAGATATGGTTTTGCCTCTCGTTACGAACTTTATCTCTTTTTAATTTATCCCATTTATTTAATTAGAAGTTATATCGCCCAGTTACCTAGGAAATATATTGTCAAGTACGTTATAACAAGTTACGGTGTACGTAACTAGATTTCGTTCCTCGCAGAATCACCAAGTCTATAAATCCGTAAAGGTAGAGTTCGGTATTTCGTGATAAGTGAAATATGACCTGCGTGGAGAAACTGCCTGAATTTGTCAGACAGATACATCGAGAAATGGATTTTTCTCGCAGACGTTTGAAAATTATTCCATCTAAGAACGATATACGTTCGTGAGAAATATTACGAGTTATCGACAATTCTATTAAACACGTACGGACGAAAATCTACGATCGGACGGTATTCGGATAAGTTGGTGCAACGGCTTTCACGTAAGGGAAATGTTAACGACTTTTTATTACTTGCCAACGACACCGTACGCGACTAGATAAAGACTTAGAACGGACATGGCGAGGATATATTTTACATCGCAGAAGCATATCATCGGGAGAAAGTATTTATATAATAGAGAGTTTTCGTTTATCCATATGAGAAAATTGCATAAAAACGATAGAAAGGCAAACTTTTACGTTTAAAATTGGCGATATAGGCGATTCGGTGGTAATAATTTGACATTATCAGTTCGGTGACAGCAGACCCGCCGGAGTAAACTGCGTAGAATATTAAATTGCTCTACTGTTATTATTTGAGATGTTTATAAATATCCATTAGTAATTTCAGAACAACACGATAAAATAATATTATTGCAACGTGTACTTTAAAGAAGGATATCTAGCAATCCCATGATCCTTGTTAGATGAGAACACAACTTAGAGTTATAACCTCAACTACAGCCTGATTACATAATATACGTAGATAAGAGAAATAAAGTTATTTGCATAATAGGGTACTCACTTTTAATAGGGTTACACACTACGATAAAACTAGACGAACGATACGTGTACGTAGCCGTTATTTGCGGCAACTTGCACTATATTTCCTAGGTAATGTAGATCATTCTAATAAAAATATCGATTTATGAATAACAAACATACTAACATTTTTTATCGTTATTTTTTTCAGACGAAATTTTAACGATGTTCCTTCTAAATCTTATAAATCTGCGACTTAGAACGACACAAGAAGAAAGCTTTCTCGTAGGATTTTATTATTTCTAAAACGCAGAAATCTCGTTCGATCGAGGGGTATCTGTAACGAGGATCTTTTAAAATCTTATCGCGCAAATTAAGTTACGTTAGCGGATAAGATATATTCTAAACAAGCTTGGACTAAATCCAAGAAGGACCAAAGAAACACGATGAAAACTCGCCTCTAACTTTGGCATGCCGCTAATTTCTTCATTTTGAACTTCTTGCAACGGACTTGGATCCATTTTCGCATGAATTTAATAAACTACGAATTTATACCTTCGTCCGCATGATGCTATTCTTACTGTTACATTTCTTCTTTTCTACCATAGGCAGCGTACCGCAAGGTAGAACCGGTTTAATCAAAATTCCCGAAAATAATGGAAATTAAAATTTTCTTCGCTAACAAAAACAGAGTTTAACGTAGCGCGAAACCGGTCCGCGAATATCGTCCCTCGGTATTATCTTGAACGGTGTCCGTTCAGATCGACGCTTCTCTATGAATGGTAGTAACAACGGTTAACGTCAACTGTCCTGCGCTGTAATATGGTTGTCGTTTCTATACTTGCGCGTATCGTAAAAGGTATCCCACGAAGTTTGGCAGGTATAATTCCCTGTAATCGTGCAAGATTATTCTACGCGAGAAAACCGATTGAGCCGAGTATTTCGAATAAGTAATCTTGGTGGTTATAAAAGCTTAGACCGTTTGAAAGAATAGTCACAAAGGGCTCTCGGCAACTAATCATTTCGATTGGAGGTGGAAGCGGCAAAGAATCGGGGCAGAGAAGCGTTGTTAGTGCCACGGGAGACATGAATATTCCAGCGGAGAGCGAACGAAAAGGGCGGGGACGGGAGGGGAAACCGCTTTCGTAAATTTCAAAGCGCACCGGAGCCACGGACGTTTCGCATCATCGTAGGAGGCGAAACTTATCCCGTTCGATCGATTGCCGGCACACGTCGGTGGGCCGGCTTCCAAAAGGTAAAAATCATTTGGACCAACTGGTGGCGCCGACATGCCACCAAGGAAAAGGGTTTTCCACGATCGAGCGCCACGGCAACCGATTTATGGAACCGTCGTAGCCATAAAGCGGCGCCGATAAATATTTACGAGACTTTCGAGGAATCGAACAACGGCCGGCGAGCTCGCAATATCGGTTTAATTAATTAATCCTCAGGCTGCGCCGCGGCGTGCCATTCGATCACCAGTCGCGTTCTTTCAATCGTGCCGATTTAATTTATTTCGTCCTCCTTTCCCGAGCCTTCGCCCGCTACTCCCTTTCCTCTCTCCGCCCGGCCCCTCGTTTCCTCTGCCCCTAACCAGCCCTTGCGCCGCTGCACCCGAGTTCTTTATCCCCATTATGGACCCCCACCAGTCCGTGAACCGTAGACGAACTTCTATCCATTTGCTTTGACGCTTCTACGCTCGAAACGCCGCGGTATTACGCCGCGGTATTACGCCGCGGTATTACGCCGTGGAGATGCCGTTGCTGCGCAATTGCGAGCGGGCCGATCACGCATTTCGAAAACACGCGTACCACTTCGACGCAAGAACGTGATAAAATAAATCCAAGATCCGATTACGTTCACCGATCGCTAGCAATCGGCCTGAACGAGAACGATCGCGGTCTATCGAGAGTCAATTTTGGAAGAACGACGGACGTAGCGGATCGTTTGCTCGTTATCCGATCGCATCGCGTTCTTTCGTTCTACGTTTGATTCTCGATGATTCGTTCGAAACGGTATGAATCTTTTAAAACGTTCGTCGTAAATGCGTGGCCTTCGATCCGTTAGGGTGAATAAATGGTGTTGGTAGGTGTGGTCGACTTAAATGGACGAGAGATATGAATAAGACCTTTATACAGCATGAATTATGCAACTGGGACAGGTGATATCGATATTATCCCTTTTTCGGATACAGATAGGAGAAGAACGAACCGAAGAAAAAGTTGAATTTTCAAGAGGCGAGTCCCTGAAGGACATTTTCCGATCTTACTTCTCCACGCTGACGCGCATACATAGATTTAATGAAAATACAAGTTGCTTTGCATAAATCGATATTTACCACTCTATGAAATAGTCGCTTGAGTCGCAATCGTCGTCCCAGTTTTCTTATTTTCGGCCGACTATTGCTTATCCGTATCCAAGAACTTTTCGAAATGCCGAACAACAGCAACATGGACGAAAATACCAGCAAACATCGAATAACACGGTTAACAGTTCCTGTACGGGACTTGGAATTCATGCAAATCTGATTTCTTGATATACTTAACGCGTGTTACTCGATATACTGTTTGATATCCGTTTATTCTTTCTTCTTTCTCGTTTTATTAAAAATAATTTTCGAAAATTGACCGTCCTTTTTGCACGAACATACTTTACACGCGTATACACGCATCTGACAGAATGCCGAATGTATTATCTGTACGAAACTATACTATAAATTTATAGTTTAGGAATTAACGGCAACAGCGTTAATAACAGCTATGATTATATATTATGACATTCTGCCGCTATTTCATTAGCATAGTATTATCGTTAATTACTGGAATCAAATCTCGTTTATTATCGTTATGATCATCATTTACGCTTCATCCCTATTACCGTGCCGAATCTATAGATCCAACTTCCTCTCATTTACTTTCAGTCAGTTACGACGTACAAAGAATGGAAACAGATAAGAACATTCTCGTTCTTGTACTTCTTTCATCGAACGTAACAAGGACACTGGACGAAATGAGCACAGAGAATAAGTCGCAAGTTTTCCCTACTCGTAAGCAGAAACGGTGATAAGTAGAGGAAGGAGATAAAAACAAAATAGAACGGACGTAAGGGGTCCGCGAAATTGAAAACACGAGCACGGTTTTCGACTCTCTCTCTCTCTCTCTCTCTCTCTCTCTCTCCCTCTCTCTGTTCGCAAGGCAATTTCACTCTCTCGTGCACAAAAACCTTCCAGTAATTTCACAAAGCTCGGTACTTGACCTGTTACCGCTAGATACGATCCGCGTTTCTGGTTGCGCGGACTAGAAAGTGGTACGGCGTGATCCGGATCCGCAAATTGCCGCCGCGTTCATTCGACTCATTAAACGCAAACGAGGTGTAAAAGAATAACGCAGACAAGAGCGGGCAAACGGACTATACACGACCAAGTACTTGATTCACCGTGAATCGTCCACCGAAATTTCCACGCACCAACGCCGTCGTAGTATTTTCTTCGCCTCGACGCTGTCGCCGAGGGTACAGCAATGATATAAACTTTTGCCAGCAAAGTCCTCACGGGTTAGGTTGTAAGTATCCTGACGTCCGACGAATAACCACACGGAGAATACAGGCGTTGTATGCACAGGTTGTTTCTACTTGTACCAGCTGGAGAATCGAATCGACGTCGAGATTATTAGACGACTCGCGACGTCTGTACGCGTGTACGGTTACCTTTATTATCAAAATTGTAAATATTTTGCAATAATTCCGCGGCTATCGCGTTTACGCGTAATTGAAGGTTACGCAACTTTTTCTCGCTCTGTTACGGTTGTCGATGTCACAATGCAAGACTCATAAATCTGTAGCTTTTCGTGGTAGTAGCAGCAGCAGCTCGGTCAAACTGGCCTCGAACGGAAGAAAAAAGAGAAAGGAAGGTAGTACCTAAAATTTTATTGTGCGAACTTATCAGAATCGTGTTTAGAAACACAGGTCGATGTTTAACAACGAAGACGGTATTAAAAAAAAAAAAAAAATAATATCTATTCTAAAGTCTATCAAATAGTTGGAAAATGACAGGATCCTTTTGCGAAATACTCGTATTACGCAACGTTGGAACGTTGCAAGTTACAAATTTATTTACTTTACTTATCAGCACTGTCGTCGACGATAAATTTTAGACAATGCAGCTACAAATCTTCTATATAATATAAAAACGCTGAAAGATGCATGAAGCTATTTTTTACAATCGGACATTGAATATATATATGTATATATATATATATATGATCCAAAGAACTGAGCAAAAATCACGCGCTATTGTGATATATATTCAAAGTAGTTTTAATAAACGATCGAGAAATAAAAAAAAAAAGAAAGGAAGGAAGAAAGGAGAAGAAAGATAACTAAAAAGACAGAAAAACACAAGGGAAGAGAATAAAATTATGCACTGCGCGAGAAGTTATCGTGCATCGAATGATTTATATTTCCGCGACACTCCGTTCCACGGTCTTATACATAGATATATCGTCGAAAACACGCGGTATTTCAAAGAAATTTCAAAGAAAGGTTCGGTTGTATTTAGACTAATAATAAAGGAAACTTGGTAGGGCTCCTTCGTCAGAGGCAATCCATTGAATGCAACGCGACATCTTTATAATGTACATTATTCGCGGAACCTGTTTATTTACGAGGTGGAAATAAAGGCAGCGGAATTTATAAAGTAAGGGTACCAGCGACATTTTGCAATTAATGTTACTTCTTCGATGCTTTTCTTTTTTAAACTAACAAATATCAACTATTTCGTTTTCGTACTACCTTTCGCGAGAGAAACGACGCCTATTCGGAACGTATTTTATACGATTTCGCTATTTTTCGCTCCGTATCTGTATCTTGTATTTGCAAGTGAAACACCGATACGTAAGAATAAAGGAAAACATTTTTTTATACCATATCGATATTACTAAAATAAAAGCCGGAGATCATTTTATGGTGATATGATTTCCATTATCTGTCACGCTTACTTTCATCTCCGACCGTTATTTATATCGTATCATTGTTTCGTAAAATATCGGAAACGAATTAGCAACAGTCAGCGTTCGTGAGGATAAGTTGCAACGATGTTTCGCGGAATAAACTTAAGGTAAAAGAAGACTCGATAACGAGCGTGTGTTACTTCTTTATTCTGTACCAAGGAACGTCGTTCCAAACAATGGATTTAATTCTTCAAAAGCACACCCTTTTGGTCAACGCCTCTCTAATTTCCAAATAATGAAACGTTGCGAGTCTCGTTTACACGCACGTACTATCAATTACTACAGCACGGAATAGGTCGGCAATTTCGTACAAACCGAATTCGCTAAAGTTTCGATCGAAAGTCAATAATTGCGCAAGCGGATTTGAACTCCGTGTAATTCGACGATGAATCGGATGACCGCTTTCGTACTACATTTTCGCTTTATCTTCGCGTTACTCGACCTTATACGATCCCACTGTCTGTCACCGGACCGATTAAACCTATTACCTTAACGCGGTATCGATAAACGCAGACTCCTATCACACCACAACCATCGTATCTGCGTTCGAATCGAAGAATCTGTGGAACGATCAGCATTTTTATATCACGCACGTATAGTGATCCGATCACTCGACGTGTAGTCGGTTCGTTGATTCAACCCAGTTTGCGTTCTTTCTTCGAAACATGCGTACAGGCATGAAAAGTTTCCATGGTCCGTAACGTTTAGTCGTAGCTTCGTGAATGCCTGCAACGCAAAATTGCGGCGCGTAAACCAAATAAAAGTACCGAACGTGAAGCGAATGAAATCGAAGTTGAAAGTTTATTGTTTATCCGTGACGCGTTCAGTTGGATTCCATTCACGGTACCGCAGATGTTATGTGCCGGACGTTTGTATTATTCGGTATGTTGGCAGTTTGACACCGGGCTCTAATCGGTCGATGCTGGTAACGACTTACGCGTCTTTAATTGATTGATAAAAAAGTAACCGTTTCAAAAATCCTTACACGCGACAATTTTTATTATTTTTCTCACTTAACGAAACAGAACGCCTCGATAGCGTTTAGTCTGTTACGGGCATATACTTGATCGCGATTGTATTACGTTTATGCGAACGAATGATCGAAGATGAACACGTATTATCGTTTAAGTAACGAAATCAATGGAATACGATATTACCAGAGTACCGAAAATCCGTTTTCATTATTATCTACGTTTTACATACTTTTTGTACATTTAAATGAGTTTTATTTGCATAAACGCAAATTACCTCGGAATTTACCGACCGGTGATTGCTAACACTGAAATAATTTTTCATTTTCATTGCACGGTGCATGCAATTACTTGCGTAATAACGTTTAATGCGTTATAGAGAATTAACTGCATTTAAAAATATCGTCGTTTTCGAGAATATATTTTCGAATTATTTTGAATCTGAATCTGAGCAACGAAATAAAATGTAAAATAGGTTTTCTACAACGTATGATATTAATAACGCGTGTCATGATAAAAATGAGAAGGATTAATAGTATCGTGTAATTGAAAGAGTGTAGCATAAACTGCTCTTTGATAACGCGATCGTATCTGATTTGAGCCATGTGCGAAAGAAACGTAGAACAAGCTGACAACGCATTTGCCAAACGTTCTTCTCTGTGTAAAAATACATCTGTACAGACAATAACTATCTGCGAGCGTACTTTGAGCTCGATGAATGGTTAAGTTTCACGCGATCCTCAAAGAAAACGGTATAAACGCTTTTTAACGAAAGTCTTCGCAACGTTTTCAAAAATCATCCCTGCAATCGCTCGTAATAACTGAACGGGATCTCGTCGGTGAATTACCATTCGCTTAACGACAAAACGGTTTCTTTTTTAGGTAACCTGTCGTTTATGGACGTGACACGGCAAAA
Source organism: Bombus haemorrhoidalis (assembly GCA_014825975.1). NCBI lineage: Eukaryota > Metazoa > Arthropoda > Insecta > Hymenoptera > Apidae > Bombus > Bombus haemorrhoidalis. The sequence goes on along the minus strand of CM026162.1, from coordinate 14,799,448 downwards.
ATGGGGGACACCGAGGCCGCGGGAATTGTTCCCTGAACCCCGAGGTCTTCGTTATCGAGCTCTTTCTTCGGGACGTTCTGATATATGCTTCTGAAAAGTCTCGAAGTCGGTCAAGCGAGAAAGGAGAGCCGTAAAAAGCCCCGGTTCATTTACTCGGTTCATCTCTGTCCGTAATTTTTCCACTGCGAAGATCGACCAGTTTGCTTTCGTCCAACGGTTCACCCCGTTCGCTTCCTGACACTTTTTCGAAAGTTTCGACCGCTGAAGCTCTCTCTCTCTCTCCTTGTTCTTTCCTTTTCCGAAAAAACTGTCTCGAAACGTTTTCGAAACTGTTCCAGGATCATCGGTCTGCTTCTCGCGTAACCGTCCAACTTTGCACTGGACCCTTTTTCTTTTCTAGTCAAGTACAAGAATCATCGATCCATACCCTCGACACTCGCCTCGATTTACGAGAGGAAATGATAAAAAAAAAAAAAAGGAAAAGAAAAAAAAATAGACGGAGATTTAATTTACGCTGATTCGTTACGACTAATAAGAGACGACGCTCAAGTAAATATCTTGCCTAAAGATATAGACGCGAAAAGATTTCGAAATACGAAAAAGGACGATGAAGATAGCCGTGGCGAATAAATTTTGCATTCCCGACGTCATCAGGCGTTCTCGGCTATCCACGTTAATGAAGTTAATCGATCAACCCATCCCGTACTCTGTGTTACTCTTCTTAATTCAATACGCTTTAATTCCGGCAACGGGCAGGAAGAACTATCGTAAGCGGATCAGGGCCCGTCAAAATCGCATTACGCTCGGCTTAAATAATGATAAAATAGGCTCGCAGCTTGTACCGTCGCTTCGTCATTCATAAACGGGCAACAAGATTATGTATTTTCGATAAACTATATTCGATGTAGATTTCATCAGGATCGAGGATTAAGCTGGAAGTTAGTCGCGATCCGGGAAACAAAGAGACGAGTGTGTGTTTCTCGGCTGGAAAACCGCATCGATTATAATAGACAAACCTTGTCGAGGCGACGAGCCGATGAGATTATTCGACGGTCATTTGTCATCCCCTCTGATAGACGGTTACCCCCGTTTAATCCATAGTCGTTAAGATTAATTTCGATCATTTGCTCGTTCGTCGTGAGATACACAGGGCGTAGGACGTTGCGGAAAGAAAAAAGAGAAAACGCTAAGGCCTAGCGAGTTTAATATTCCTTCCATCTCCTCGTATATTATATAATTTATCGGCGATGAATCTATCGAGTAGCTTGATAGTTTGTGCTTGGATGGTATTCGGAGATGTATGATGGCTGTACTTTGTTATCCGCCGAATTAATGTTGGATGATTAGCTTTCACGAGAGAGAGAGAGAGAGAGAGAGAGAGAGAGAGAGAGAGACAGAGAGAGAGAGAGAGAGGGAGGGAGGGAGGGAGAGCAGCGGATTCTCGACTGCTATACCAACCCAACGACTAACGAGGGATTTTACGATTCCTGCTACACGAATAATTCTACTTTAATCTTGGACAAGGCGGTGAAAAAAATCGGACGATTTTTGACGACCACCGACCGTTCCGCTTGTTGAAACGATTCTTTTCGTTCAACTGCTCGAACTGATTCGCCCCGAACGTCGAGAGATGTTAACAATTTGAGAACTCGAACGATTCCTATAAGAGGATTATTCGTTTAAGCGGCCATTATTTGCTTGATCGTTGGCGAAAATTCGTTGGCTCGTTGTAACCGTAGGCATCGCCTTTTCCGACGCGGCTCGAGGTCATCGAAGACTTTGAATAAATAACTGATGGAAAAATACGTTAACAACGTATTCTTTCTTATAAATATACGAAATAATACAATTGAAATGTAAATGCTCTGGATGGGCACTACAGTCTCGCTAAATCATAGATTCTCTTTTTGTAACACTTTGCGTGAAAGCGGGATAGGTACTCGTAAATCGCGTCCCACCGGCGCCTAATTGCAATTCACACTCGACCATATACGCTAAAGATGTCATTTACACGGACGCGGTATAATTTGCCAGCATTAATAACAGCTCGACGCGGCTTGTCGAGATACAAAACGAGAGACGACTGTGTAAGAAGTATCAACGGCTGCGCATGTTAATTAGTTGGCTGGTCGGTGGATCGTCAAATATTGTTATCACGATTATTACGATTTAATCTAGCCGTGGCTTTGTCGTACGTTATCGTTCCTTTGTTTGTTTTACAGATGATATTGATAACATCGATAGAACGTTGTATCGCGTAGCTCCGAGTAATTTGGGACGAACACGAGATGGTTATTTATATTATTAATTGACCGTGGCAATCTTATCGTTTTTTATCGATAAAATTCAATTTCCCTCGTATCAGCTACGCGATATCGATTTTAACTTCGATACGCGAACATATTCATAATGGGACTTTTTACTTTACGTATCATTTATTCCTAATTTTAACTTTAAACGCGGAATCAAATATCAACTGACTTTAAAATCACCGCGCTGTGCAATTCAAATATATTTGTAAATTTACATACGTTCAATAAATTGAAATTACTTTATATAAAAATATCGTTCAAATATCGTGTTATTCAAAATATAAAATCGAAAATTATATTTGAAAATATACGTATTCGCGAAAAACAGGGAATCACGTCACAGAGTATATGTTTAAAGCTAAATAAAAACGGATATTTGCGAATGCGATAAAAGAAGAAAATTGTTGGTCAGTAATTACAGGATATAGGCACGCGTTTCGACACACGATGTAAAATAAAAATTTCCCAACTCAAAAATTGCAAAAGTTACGTAACGATAGATATGCGTGGAAATTGTTATCACAGTCTAGATAAAATAAATTCCATTACGTAGGTAAAATAATACATTTACGGAATGAAAAATGAAATCGGCCGAATGTGAGTTACGATAACAGGTAAATATACCCGTGAAAGCTTGTTACAACGTATACAAATCAAAAAGAGATAAAATATTCCAAGGAATTTATATTTGTAAAGTATTATCTGGCATCTCGAGAAACCCAAACCTTCATTTTCAACTTTCTTTGCGACGGAAAAAGAAAAAAAGAAAAAAGAAGAAAAAAAAAGGAAAAAATATCCCATGCATTTCGTATGCGTTACTCGATAACAGTGTTAAACGGGAAGATAAAAATTATTAGACTAAAAATTATCAGTTTGTATAGGAAATTTACATATATTTGATATTCCTCTTTTTCCCCTCTCCATTCGCTTCTTATATTTTCACTATAAATTTTATATGACTCACCTCTTCCAATACTCTGCACGTGACATGTTAATAAAATTCAATATTTCCACGAAATATCGAACTCTATAAATTCTCAATGCCTTTGAAACGTCTTTTCTATATTCTCGAAAATCGCGAAACTTTTGATTTTCGCAATATAGAATCGCAAAGCGACGATCTTTCTTCCCGCATAATAGCCGTTTTCGGGGTTAAAAAAATATTAATTATTTCGAAGTTCCATTCCTGCTACGTGACACGTCGTTCGAATGAAAAATCAGTGGTTATGCATTTTTCGAAATGTTTCGGAAAAACGAGGAACGTTTTTCCATAAGGTTTGACGATTGGCGCGTGCTGGTCACAGCGTCGAAATCGTTCGAAAAACGTAACTGTGCGCGACGCGAACGGTATCGTGAAAGATGAGCGGATTGAAAGGCTGCCGGCCAAAAAACAACCGAGCTTTCAGAACAGCGAAAGATGCGTACGTAATAAACACAGAAACGTCCGTTCAAAGCTTTCCGCGGCTTCTGAATCGCGCGAACGAGCACAAAGCTGCACGCCGGTCAAAAGACTGCGAGATCGATCGGGCTACGCGAAAACCAACTGAAACTCGTCCGACTCCTTGCATCTACGCGCGACCATCTAAACGGCAAAGCGCCTATTTCGCGGGCATTCGCGTTTCATCCTAAAACGTACATTATGTAAGCATAGGTCTGTGGAAATTTGATTAAAAACTAACGTAGGGATAACGTTATATAAAATATAAAATAAATATAATATAAAAAAGATGGCGATAACAATGGAAAATTGTTTCGTCCTGTTAGCAGCGGAACAATACGTCTTGCCTCTTTCGTGGAAAATTCTCGGCGATGAACAGATCGTCGTCGGATGCGGATCGATAATGTCAATGTGTTTTCATCGGCGGTAGTTTGTCTTTGTACTTTCAACGACCAAAGTTTAATCGTTCTGACGCCGACCATTCTGCAGAAATGTAATCGTAAAGATACAAGTACGCCAACGGGACGAATAATCGCAGTTAATGCGAATTCGTATTACGAAAAGATTAAAACGCTTTTGAAAAAAAAAAAAAAAGAAATAGAGGATATTCGTGCGTGAACTAACAGACATTAGCACACATATATCACGTTGTTGACTATTCGCAGCTAGAGAGCAGCTTTTGTTTCTTCGCATAAAGCAGCTATCTTTTATTTCTAGGAATACAGAAGGTCGCGTCGCTGGCGTAAAAGCTCGCGTAATTTCAGTTTACCTGAAACGACGAGTCTATATTTCACTTTTCCTTTCTCTTATCCTTTCGTCCTATCCGTTCGCGATATTTTATCTTAATTGAAATAAAGTTAATCATCGTCCTTTGTTGCGTCAATTTGACACGTCACGGCAAATTTAAAACAGCGACATACCCTGCAGATTCTTTTACTATTAGCGAATACCGTGAACGATTTTACGGCTGAACGTACAGAAACCTCGTTCCTCGCCCTACGATAAAAAGATTTGCGAATTTCGATATTTATCTTTTCGCCGTGTCGATCTTTGCTCGTCGCGTGGCGTAAGCGTAAGCGTAAGCTCGTTGAAATTATCGAGGAACAAGTGTTACATCTGGCAAATGAAGGCTGCGCGAGAGAACGAATGGAAAGATATGCGATCGATTTGACGTGAAACTTCGATTCGAGTTTCGAAAATTGTTTCGGTGAAACAGCTTATCGCGGATAAGACGCAAGAGCCTATCGAAACGAACGACGCGCTTCTTTCGTTATTCGCCAACTGCTTTCGGAATTATCCTCGATCCTCGATCGCTCTTAGAAACGTGATCGATAAAACGAGTTCGTCGAAAGAAACTGTTCGAGAGTTTAAGACTGTCCGATCCCGTGAAATCTTCGATACGAACGTCGCTCTTTTCCTCCTAAGCTAAGCCACTTGTACGACACGGAGGAAATTAAGCGGAAGACGCTTTTAAGAGAGAACGTCGATGGACCCGGTGTTTCGACTGGAATTTGCATCGCATCCGGCGATCGCTGCGCCGCCGCCTTTCCCACTCGGTTCTCCGGGGAGCAATTTCCTCGGGAAACATTCGCGGAACGGTGGACCCTGGTCTCCGAGCGACACTTTCGCGTTATCCCGTGCCTTCCGCGGAACGAGCTGGTGAATAGCCGCGAAACGGAACGGGGGAAAAAGCTAACAGCGTCGGAGAGAGAAGGAGGTGGAACAACGCGAGAGCGAACGCGAGAGCAGGGAAGAGACAAAGGCAAGGTGGAAAAAGCCAGACCGAGTAGCATGCTCGCGGTGAGTTTTCACGCGAACGACGCGAACGTCGCGACCGACGCGACCGTGTCCCCTGCGTCGACGTCGCGACGCATTTTTCTCTTCAGACCTGTAACAGGGAGCTGCTATCCGCAATAACGATCAGAGCCGCGCACGAGCGTATATACGTGTCAGTTTAGTTGCCATGGGAAACCGGGGTCGGGGGCTATCGAGCAAGAGATAGACCTCGGGAGGCGTCGTGGCGCCAGGACCAGGGGCATCCTCTCTGTTCCGTCACCGGCAGGCTTTGAATTTTCCCGGAGACGCGGATGAGAAGTGACTGGTGCAGGCGCGACTCCGAAGGGCCGTTACTGTTATCCCCGATGAAGCCCGGCCACCAAGGGAATAAACGCGTTAAAGCTGCGGAGGAAGTCGACTGGAAGTACAACGAGAGCGACGGAGTAGAGAAGCTGCTTTTGACTTTCCAGCTTCTCCCACTCTCTCTACTCCGGCCATTGGCGGCCATGAAAACCGTTTCATGCCGAGTGCATCTAATTTTATGTATTATTAAAGTTAAAGGTTGGACCGTACGATTCGTCGGACGAATGCCGTTGCAGGGGCTTCTCCCTTCTTTCGGCGTTCACCACGATCCGAGTGTTCCTTCGCGAACCTTTTGTGCCAGGGAATAGAACGTTACCGTGGGGTGTCTGGGGGAAAATGCAAGTCTGAAATTGAACGGATGAGTCGAGGAGATCGTGACGTGGGTAAAAACGTGTTCGTTGTTCGCTATCTGTCCGTGCAAACTCGCCCTTCTATGGATCGAAATAATCTGGATCTCTCAGATCCGTGTAATCTTGTACGGTTAGCGCGAGTGAAATATATATATATATATATATACATACATACGTATATCGTACGAGGGCGTTTAAACAGCGTAATTACCATCGCCGTTCTTATCGACGTTCGTTACAGACAAATCGCGGGACCGTCTTTCGAAAACGTGCTGATCCGTTCGACTGGACTGATCGGAGCATGGAGTGAAAGAAGGAAGAAGACGGAGCATGAAATAAGTCGATTAATGTTTTCGTCAGAATTGAAAATTGATTATTAACAGCGACATAATTCGTAAAACGACATTATATCTAGCAGATGTAACTACCGATATACTGGAATACGCGCCGCAGCTTCAACCCTTGTTAATAGTTAATACAGGAAATACGGCATGGTTCGGTCTTAAGCAAGTTCGGTCTCTTTGGCTAGTCGCCTTCGCGACCTAATTACGTTTTAGCTTCCTGACAATTTCGTCACGCCTTTAACAAAATCTCCGTTCCTTTCGATGCAGATGGTTACAGGAGTCTCGTCCCCGATATATTTTCATCCACGGTTACGTTATTCCAGTTAAGAGGTTCCTCGAACATAAGATACACCGAAAAATAAGCGCAGTACTCTATGAATACTTGTACAAGATTAGCGGATATTGGCCGATAGAAGAATAGTAGTATAAGAGATTTCTTCTTTCTTACGTTTCTCTTACAACGTTCGCTAGCAAATAAGTTCGTATTTCCGACTTTCAAACGCTGCAGTCGCATTGATCGAAACGATCGTTTACTGCAAATTGCTTTCGTAGCCAATTCTGCAAACTTGTTACAAAGAACACGTCAGTCGCACATACTGCATAACGCATAATATGTATGTAATTGTGGAAAGTAGATTTTACTGTTCGCGTGAAATTCGATAGCATCATCGCGCGAGGTATATAAGACAATTTTAATATCCGCAAATTCACCGGTACAGGTAACGCTGGCGGGTAATGCTTTTGGGAAACAGGTTCCGTAATAGAATCGGCAACGGCTATCTCAATTTCTCCAATTTCCCTATCAAAATTTCTCCTAACCCTTATATCAATGGCGCGCAATCGCACGTAGAAATCAGTTCCATATGTACCGTACCGAGCACATTGTAGTACCTGTATTTGATTGGAATTGATCCGATCATATAACTCCACTAAAATATAAAACGATAGATAAAGCGAAATCGTTACTTAGGTTATTCGTAACGTACTACGGTTTCCAATCAACTTTACACAGAGTATGTAACGATATTTTACACTTGACAACTGACAATTTCACAATTTCCAAGTTATACGGGGAAAATTGCAAGAGCGAGTGAAAATTTGATCTCGATTAGCTGTTCAACTCTGGTTCAAGGGAGTGGTTTATCAGTCAAAAACTCGTTGTAACTCGAAATGAAAAATTAACGAGGCAAAATTACTTTTAGCCAGTTTAGTTTTCTTTAAAATTCCTATTCTTGCTTGTACATGTGAAATTTTTGTAACGAGTAAAGATTCCGTACCATATATACCATCGGTATTAAATCGATAAGAGGAAAGTTTATTAAAACGATCTTTCGTGTGAAAATTGCGCGAAATATTTCGATCATACGGTATTTCAATAAGATTAAGATTTTCATGTACTGAAACAGGCGGAGTATTCAAATCGATATATCTGCCGAATACACGGCGAGTTTGTACGAAACTTTCGGGCCACGAACTCGATGGAATTAATTTTAGCTAACTAAGGACTCCGTTTTATAGAATTTAGATGTTACTACGAGCAAACGACATTATATAATTTATCTAATTAAAACGTAAAATTCCGAATAATTGTTTCCTCGAACCAACGAAGCTCGAGAAATATACGCATTTGTCGAGCAACATGATCCAAAGAGCGCAAAGTCTCGTCGAATTTCCATGACTTTACTTTAATCCTACTAATTGTTCTTGCAACCGAGCAAGAACTGCAACTTTTCAGCTCCGATGTACAGAATCATTGGCGGCGGAACAGCGATGGAAACGGCAAACACAACAAGCTAGTGCGTGCAGGCAAACCGTGTATACGTTTCAATTTCAACGTACGCTCGTTACGAGGAAAATTAGCTTCGTTAAAACGGCAACGCCCGAAGAAACAACGCTTCCGCGTCCGGGCTGGGGCGTAAGATTAATCGAGAATAGAGCTTTGAGACTGCAAAATTGACTCGGTGATTCGCGCGAGTTTCAGCTAATACAGAAAGCAGACTTGCTAGGGCCGCCAGAGTTGCATTATCCCCTGGCAAATGGAATCTGAAGGAGTCGGTGCGAATAACACTAACCCGACTAACGAGTCGAACGTATTGTTATTTCGTTAGTCCGTGCCAATACGTATCGTTGTTCTATACGTATATCGACATTTGAATCAACGTTCGAAAGATATAAGCTTCGTGAAACGGGAAAGGAGGACAAGAGGGTTGCACGAACGTTTAGATACTACACTGTAGCGCGTGTAGCTGTATCGCCATCGTTGTACACGATTTTAAGACGAACCAATAAATACCTTCGCCTAATAAATACCTTCGTCGTTGATAATTCCGTATTTTCCTTCCCGAAGAAAGAAGAAGATAAAAGATAATAAAATGGCGGCCGGAAGCCGGACACTGTGCAACCGTGGATCCGTCCGTGGTCCAAAGTTTTAAATTTGAATCGATGTCCTAACGGTGGCCTATAAACGTGGCGCGCTTTATTACCGGTTTAATCTGAAAACGCGGTTACCGCGGTTCGAAAGGGACTGCCTGATAAATTCGTTGCGAAGCGTAGTGCCTATTTGCCGGAGCAACGAATAAATATACATATCGAGGGCAAATAACAAGGCCACGGAGGGCAGAGAGCGAAAGATCGTGGCTGGTTGGAAAAATCCTGGCGAGAAATCGAATATCTCTCACGGATATTCCGGTACGCGGTAATAAACGACAAACGAGCAACGCCCAAGCCCCAAGAGATATCTGCCTGTTTCTTACGCGAGATCGAATCAGAGTGATTAAAAAGCGGCGGATATCTCTCTTATTTATTTACCTTTCCTTCTGACTTTTTCCATTTTCTTTCTTACTACTGGTTCTGCCAGCTGGAAGCGAGAAAGGCGGGTCGAGACAGCGCTGCTCGTAATTTTCGACGCGCGTTTCCGATAATACACGTGATTTTAATAAATTACCCGAAGGGGATACGTAGGAAATTACATCGTGCACCGTCACCCCGGATTCACGGAGCGCGTTTAATTTACAAATTTAATTTCAGGACAGGAGGGATACACTTAAAAACAGGGAAAAACGATACCGGCAGACAAGATATTGCTGACGATGGAGTAGCATTTCAGCGATAAATCTACGGCCACCGCCAACTATGGAAATTAAACTCTCCGAGTGGGAAGGAAACGTTTCAATTATTTCAATCTTCAGAATGAGAACGCTGGTAAACCTATTAAGTTCTAAGTGTTTTAACAAGCCTGTCAAATTCTAACACGTACAACATCAGAGTAGCGGCGTACCGTAACAGAAAATATTACGTTGCGAAAATATACGAAAATAGTATGCTTCCGGGAAATGTCCTCGAATCTTTAATATGCCACAGCTTGTTTTACCCCGTGTTCTACCATTACCAATTATCGCTGAGCGTGCTGTATAACGATAACAGTAAGGATAACGGTAGCAACGGTAATAGTAATAATAATGAGAATAATCTGATTTTATTTGTACCAGTCTCCCGGAAAAAATATCCTCCTTTCGTACATTTCAAAGGGGACACTTTCGAATAGAGAAACGAAAGCGATATAAGATCAGCCACGAAAAACATCCAATGCTTAACGTCCCACAGAAGCTGTTCGTTCTTTCATTTTCTCGTTGCACGTGAATCTCCAACCAACCACGCTCCACAGACTCGAAGATGATTAATTAGAAATTTAAGAGTTTCGTGCGCGATGTTCCCGGTAGTCTGGAGGCATTATTGAATCACAGCAAGTAGTCTTTGAAGCAGTTGCAAGAGGATACATTCCCAAGAGGAATGAGCACCACGCCCCTGCCGCGGGCTAACTCGAACCAGAATAAACGGGGGAGATTCTCCGTGGATTACGGAAACACGCCTTACCCGTATATCGAGACCTGTGATGAAATTGCGAAAGAAAGTACGAAGTAAGTAAGTAAGTAAGTAAGTAAGTACAATCGGCTCTGTGATAAGAACGAGTTACGACGCCTAACGAGCTGTAATAACGGTTCGACCGTATCCTCGCGCTTTTCCTTCCACGACCGTTTCTCCTTCTTCCGTCGTCCCATTTATTCCATTCCAATTCCGCATCATTACGTAAAACACGATAACAACGAATCAACGAGAAGCACCGGCGGTTATTTACGCAAAATAATACACGATCGTTATGACGGTCGCGTTCCGTTCGATCGATCACCGTAGTAAAAGAGTCATGAAAGTCAAGATCGAAAACATAATCGTGCACCGCTCGAGTTTTCGAGAACGTCGTCTATCTCGGTAAAAAAAAAAAAAAAGGAAAAAAGCGGTCGATAATGTGTTAATATCATCGGCGGAAAGGAGGTATCAAAGAGTACGTTTCCGCGAAAGCGACGAGCCTAGTTCACCGAGTCAAATAGAAGCCGGCAAGATTGCGGTTTCGTCTGGCGTGCACTTTCTTAAAACCGTAGAAATTAAGATTTTCCACGGTACCACGATACCTTCCCGTGCGAAAACGTTTAATCGCGTTCCACGGCAAGTTGTCATGGTGCGAGTAATTTCGCGAAACCATGCAACTAAACTGGCAATCGAGAAACGAAAGAAAGACGGCGGAGGAAAGGACGGCGAGAAAGAACAAAATTTCCATGGTCGAACGGTAAAATGGTCGGTTTTGATGCTCGAGAAAGCAACCGGGTAAACGAGAAGCAACGTAGCTTAATTCGATCCTTTCTCAACGGCGATCGTTCCTAAGAAACCGACGAGCGTTAAAACGTTATTAAATTCTTACGGTTCGCGTGGCGGGTGACGAATCGCGTTTACAATCGCGACGATCATCTGACCGGAAAAGAATTAATTGGTAAACTTGGCATCTTGTAAACCGAAAGATGTTATTATTGGATCGCCGTGAGTCGCGTACCTACACTTCGAAGGACTTACAACCTATCTACTCCCCAAGGCAATAGGTACTACGAGAGTAACATGGCATGCGGAGAGGTCGAACAGAAACGAACGACGGAGACTCGGACATGATGGGATACGAGAACAAGCTTCGGTTCTTGGATATCGGTGGCGAAATGGTAAGGTAGAGAACAAAGCGTATTACTACCTCTAGGAATTCCTACTGACCTCTATTATCACGTAACTGTGTTCTCCCAAATTGGACCGAGTATTTTGATGCGTTCCATTCGGTCGGTGTTGTCAGACGATGTCACACGTCTTTTAACAATCCCGTGTTTCATACGATGCTATTAGCTTACTCGCCTTTCGTTGCCCCCCCTTCCCCTTTCGATTAAAGGGCAAAAACGGATTCCTGTATCCGTTTTTTTTTTTCTTTTTTTTTTTTAACGAATTTGTCTTAAACTTCTTCCCGTCTCCCTCCGTATTTCCTACATTTCAGATCATTTTTTTTTTTAACACATTTAAGATCAAAGGACATTTACGCGATAAATAAATTACACAGTTAGACGGTGCTCGTACTATGCAAAGGTTAACGCAATTAGTAATTTCAGCCAAGTATATAGGATCACCGAATACTAATATTCACGTTATATCAATTATAAAATACTATTCATACGAATAATAAGGGATATTATTTAAACATGGATAATTTAATTCTAAAATAATATGCGTATGTATAATTTCGTTTGGATATGGTGTAATATACGTATAGTTGATAACGAGAGGTAGAATTTCAGTCGAAACGTTCCGCAATCGTTCTATTCAATTTCACTTCCATTATTTTGCAAGTACAATAATTTGAAGTTTTAAGAAAAATAACGTTATAGTTCTACGATACGAGTCGGAAAAAACGTTCGGAAGAGCGACTAGAATCGGCTAGATATTCGTAATTTCTAAAAATCGCGTACGATGCCCTATATTTTCTTTAAAATTACCAAGATTTCAAAAGCGCAAGCCGATTTCCGTCTTTCTGTTATTCTTATATCTCCATGACCGCAATACCGAGCAAATACAGTTCGCAACCATTTCTCGCTATTATTTGTCACGCGTATAACGTTAAAAATTGTAATATCGTTTTTTCCCTATCAATCTATCCCTCCTGTTATTTTTCTCTGTGCGTACGCGGCGGACTAATAGCACATTATGTTCGATAAAGCCGGGAACCGTTTTAGACCGGCGGGAAAAGGACATGCACGAGCGTTACGAGCCGCGACGAGGGTGGTGGTGCAGCGCCGCAATTTTACCGATCGGTACGGTTCGCTTTTAAAAGCGGTTCCGTCGTTAGTTCGGACGTCCCGTCGAGATTCGACGAAATTTTCATATTTAAAAGAAGGCTGTAATTAATTTCATTCCAGATGTCGATCAATAGCGGAGCGGTTATTAAAAGCGCTAATGAGGGTCTGAAAAACCGAGTGACACGGTAACTCCGTTATCGCATTATCCAAGGTTTATCGCGACGTAGCGAAGCGAATTTAAGGTGGCCGAAAAAGTAATTATCGGTTCCCATTAGCGGTGGAGTAATATTAAGTTCTGTGGTACGGCGCGCTTTCACTCTGTCGCCGTTATTGGAAGATAATGGCAAAGAAAAACGAGAGAGAGAGAGAGAGAGAGAGAGAGAAGGGGGAGGGGGATGGTGGTGGTGGTAGAAAGGGGTAGCAAAAAGAAAAAGAGGCGCGATGCTATAGCTTGCAGGACAAAAAAAGAAAAAAATGGAAAAAAGTTATTTTTCAGGTATTTTCGTCGTGCGATAACCGGAAATATCTCCGTTGGTCTGCGGAAGCATCACGTTCCATCGTGCGAGTTGCTTCGTGATATATCTGGTTTGTTGGCGTAGTACGAAGTATAACACTGACGTTTGTCAGACGTAACGCAGAATTCGAGACTTCCGACCTATGCAGCGACCGAAAAGCATGGAAACTCGAGTAACGTCCACGGATTAGCATAAACGGTATTGTCTTTGGGGGATCAAGTAACGGCTATAGTCGGCAAAGGACTCGATAGGATTCGGCCACTCGGTCGAAACAAGCGAGCGAGCGAGCTACGATCTAACCTTGTGGAAATACACTTGTACGAAAGGTCCTGGACGTACGACGAATCGCGGAAAAACAACACCAAACGGACCACCGCTCGTATTATATATGACCGCTGTACTTCACACCGTAGTCCTTTGCCTTTTGTCAGGATTGCTGTCAGAGAGAAGGAAGTTTCGATTAACAAGAATAACCGATGGATAGCGGTACTGTCGATATTGGCCGAACTTCCTTCGGTGATACTTTTTTTCGGACGAACTAACCCAACCAACGATAAAGATCTATAGCTCGCTCAACGTCGAGATTAAAACGATTCTCGGATTACTGTATTCCTGTTGTTAAAATAGCATAACGTAATTGTATCAGATGGAAAAGCGGTGCTCTGATCCTACAAGATAGTTCACCTTTACTTCAGATTTTCGAAATACAGATGTATGTATGTCGTCCAGCGAATCGACGATGCATACACAGTTTCGGATGATCGAGACAGAATTTTCCGTTTACGTCTCCAGGTATATCTCGGTGCACGATGGGAGTATTGAAATTGCGTACAACGTGATCTACATACTACATGGGTCATGGCGCGCTTCTAGACGAGTGAAAAAATGTATCGCAACGTCGATCCTGACCTTACAATAAGCAGCATCGCGTTGTTCTCGACAGAAGGAGCGCGTTGAACGCGCCATCGGGTTTAAACGTAAGGCACAACGCGGAAGAGAGAGAGAGAGAGAGAGAGAGAGAGCGGAGGTATTTCCATATCGCTTTTATATTACTACAATTTTCTAACCGAGGATCTCGTAGACGCGGGAGCGCCGAGCTCTTAGCAGAACTCCTTAACAAAACTGCAAAGCCTCGCGGAATATGGCAGCATCCGAGGTGCTGCTTTCGGAGAGGGATATACAATGTATCAGCTGCGACGTTCGTACAGATATTGCCTGTTGTAATCCAATAGTTCGGATCCTGTGTGACGTATAGCGTACGTATTGTAAAACTCATGATGCGAACGGAATATAGGTTGGAGACACTCGCAGATCCCTGGGAATTCTGAGATTTATACAGCGTACCGACACGTACAGAGGTATTCTCCCCCTTTCGCTCGTCCCACGTCAAAAGTCGAATCGAGTCTCATGAAATATTCCATGGAAAGCTACGTGGCAAACAGGATTAATACAACGACGATATTTATGCCATAAATTCTATCGCTCGTTCCGCGGGAAAACACGGTAGCTAATCGATCGAACGAACTGATTTTGTCTCCGAATGCGAACACGTGTTTTGACGCTTTTTGACGCTTTTTGACGCTTTTTAACGGCAACGAGTACACAGGTATCGGCGAAAAAATTGTTCTCGTTTCCTTCGATCGAGAAAAAAGAGAATTATCGTGACACAGGATAAAAGCTTCGAGGACTTACAAACAGTCGGGCTCCCGAGAGACGCGAACGCCACGGGATCCTGCGTGTCTGGAAAGTTGAGCGAAAATAAACGAGAGACCTTCGATGTAGGTTGAGGGAATGAGGTTAAGTTCTAGGATACCGGAATCCACGATGGAGGAACAGGTAGAATACAGACTTGGACGAAATTTATGCCTCAGACTTCGTCCAAATTTATGCGTCAGACCTCGATGAAATTTAGCCTTCAAACGGGACGACGTTCGATGTCCCGAGCTGGTCGATCAACGAGCAATGGAATTTTAAAAGCAACTTTTAACGTTCGTAACGCAATACGTTGCTCGTTGTCGTCGAATGTATCTTATACAAGGTATTATACGCAAGAATATATATCACTTATCTTGCACCTTCTACTCTACCTGCTAATACACGTCATACACCGTATGGTATGGTAAGCGTGTAAAAACAATGCGATGCATTTTCTCGTAGTCAAAACGATATCGTTCCATTTACGAACCATATACCATAGAACCTGTGTATCTTAGTCTGAAAGCATCGTAATGTTGGATATAGCATTCGAAGTCTCGCGACGCGTGAATAACGTTTCTTAGCGCCCAATTTACAATTTCTATCTTCTCCTGCTTTGCGATCTCAAACATTGTTACGTTTGTTCGAAACGCGCGCGTCGTATCTCTTGTCGCGCAGAGTTTAGTCGAACGTGGTTAACGATCATCCGTAAACAGTCCATAAAATGTATTCTTGTTTCTTATTTCTCGTCGTCGACAATTCTACAAAGTTTACAAATACGCGTGTAGGATGTCTACCGTGTTTCGTTTCAACGAATGGTAGATCTTTCAATGACTATTTAAATATAACTATTTAAACGGCTATTTAAATAAGAACACACGTTCTTCAAGTTTCAACAATTTCTCAGAGAAGTTCGAAGAAAAAGTGAAATTTCGTTCGTTTCTTGCTTCCTCGCCTGACGTGCTTCTATTTCGATGAACAGCTGCCCATCCGTCGGAGAAAACAGAAAAAAAAAAAAAAATCGTCGATAGCGGCTTACACACTCAACGTCCGTTTTATTCGCAAACGACACCAGAGGGAAAGTGCGGCAATCACCGATTATCGGTTAATCGAAACTTTCACGATGAAACTGGAAGAACTTATCGCGGAATTGGATCGAAACTCGATCAAAAATATATTTGACGGACGATGTGTTCCTCGGAGTTGGGAATTGACCCGCTGCTCTATTCACCTCGCGAGACTCGTTGAGAAAAGAGACGAACTTTCCGCCGTTTAATTCGCAACGAGCTTATATTATTCGGACAAGCTCATTATTATTCGGTCGGTGGACGACGACGCGTTTCTTTCTCTCGAAATTTTTCCCCGTCGGACAGACATTTTCGGTTGATACACGTTATCGGATTAGAGGGGCGAGGCAAAGCGAGCCGTCGACACGGACGTGTCGCGCCGAATATATACGTATTATCTGGGAAAAGTGCAGCGGTCTAGTCACCAGGCCGGAAACTAGACGAGAATAAACTGGAGAGCCGTGAAATGGATCACGGCAACAGGGTCAAGTTTTCGCTTGTATCGGGATTCACGGCAAGGTGGAATCGAAACGAGTACCGAGCACCGGGTACCTACCTACCAGTGCGAAGGAAATGATATTTTTAGAATGATCGGAAAAAACGCGGCAGCTGCAGGCAATACGCGGCGTACGGGGACGAGGAAAAACAAGGAAAAAATGTTACGACGCAATCGTACAAACAATTTTCATACGAGTATTCGTTTGGAACGATATTTTCCTTAAACGCCAGCTTCTTAAAAGACATAGGAAACTTGTACAATAGCGTTTTATCGAAACGCTAGAAGGTATGGCGAAATTAATTCAACTGCAAATCTGGTACGTTTGTTTAAGCTTGTACGATGACTTCGTTAACGCGGATCTGTTTTAACGAAAAAATAGAATCCCAGAGACGATGTGTTTGAACACGTGTCCATTATTCCAACGTAAAATCGATTTATCCATTCTACGTATACTCTGCATCGAAAGCATTAATCAAACGGAGCACGATTAACAGTCGCGTGTACCCTCGTGTCGTGCATCTCGGAATGAAGGGAACGGTCGCCGTTCCACCGCACTACACAATACCGCAACGTGGACACCCAGAAGCTAGGACGTATTCCCGTGGAAAAACCAGCCTGTGCGAAGGTAAATGTCAAGCTGGTATCGGGTAAAGCGACCGGGAATAAAGTAGGAAAAGGGAGACGGGAGACAGGGAAAGGGTGCTTTGAAACCGGGCTGCGGGCACAAGGTTAAGTACTGAGATATCGGAACGGCTGCGTCGGTAGAAAAGGGACACCGTTCGAATACCAGATGGTGGGCGAGCGAAAACATCGAACGAAACTGAAATCGCGCATGTTCAAACGGCGGAATTTAACATTCAAATCTTAGACCATGATATAGGGTAAACGTACACGATGCGTACGACGATTGTCGATAAAGGAAGGAGGAATGGACAAGCAACGGGCAATTGTCGTTGTAAATATTTTGTTTTACGGTGATACGTAAGTGATTTCCCTTATGTGATCTCCGTGCCGTTAATACACGCCTAAAGAATCCGGCAAGCTAGTTTCTCCCCGTTCATTCTCCGTTCGGTATGGAACAGCGAATGGCGACTGAATTGAAATTTCACTTAATCGCTACGGATTAACGTTCGAACGTAAAAGGATCGAACGTATCCGAAACTTATGCAGACTTGCAAATACCTTTCGAGCGTAACTGTGTGTCGAAGACTGTGTGTGGCAAGAGCGGCAAATGAAGAAAGTTACGCGAAGATTGGTAGGTACAAGGAACAGGGCCGATATACAAATTAGTTTAATAACACATTCCATCGGTTCGTAATTTACTTCCATCCGTCGATATAGGACACGGACTATTATTATCTTTCGATGGGAGCACCTCGTTGCCTTTTGCAGCGAACCGTGACGCGCGACAAACCGTGTGATATTCAGATTTTGCAGAGAATTCAAGAACGTGATTTGCACGATCGCGAATATTGCGGCGAGAGTGTACAATAACAAGAATTCGCTGGAATTAATGCCGGCTGAACCGCTCGTTACCGTTCAAAAAGATACAACGGCAATTAAAAAGCGTTATCGTTACTGCTTATTCTATACATTGAAGGTTTATGGGTTAACCGAGTAAAGGCAACTGCGTTGTCTAATTTACTTGGCAGACGTTTCTTGTAAATTGCAAGTCATCTCGTGATAGAAAACGTGCCCTTGGAAGGCGATCCTTTTCTATCGTTAAAGTACACGCGTACGTATTTACCTTGACGATTATTTTCAAAGGTACCGGGAGTACCTTAAAGGTTCTGGCATAAAAACCTCGCAACCTGGCTTGATATAATTTCTTCGAACACGTATTACGTATAAACGTCGGTGTTAGAAAAGAAGAGAAGAGAAGAGAATAAGAAACGAAGCCGGATTCGTATATTTCAATATCGTTAATTCCATACGATTCGATCGACGAAAGAATGTGGCCGAACCAATTCCCAGACTCGAATGTAATTACCGAATCAGGAATACTTAAAGTTCCCGAACAAGAACGCGAAGACAAAGACATTGAACGGCATGCCGCAATTCTATTATCCTGCCGTGAACAACTGGCACGAGAACTCGCGGCAGCCAGTGAAAACCGTAAGACAGTGAATAAACAAGCAAATGGATAGAGAGGGAGCCGGATCGATAGAACGGTAACGATGTAAGGAATTCTCGTCGGAGATTTTTGGTTAAGTTGATGCTCGAAGCAAATACGTTTCCAAAGGATAGAGCGGTGCAGCCGCGAATATCGGAATTCACAATACACGTATAGCCGGGTGAACCAAAGTAACCGCGAGAGTGCTTTGAAATGGGTTGCGGGAACAAGGTTGAGTTCTAGGATATCAGAATATACGGCCGAGTAACGGTGCAAAGTACGTGGCACGATGAAATTTATGATACGAACGGAAAGAGCTCTCTTTCTCTCTCTCTCTCTCTCTCTCTCTCGCTCTCGCTCTCGTTCAACCGGCGCACTCCGTTCCCCAACGCCTCCGAACAAAATTTTTCGGTCTTCGTTGCATTTCTGCCGTATAAAATCTAGGATCTTTACATGCCACGATCGTAACTTCTTCGTTGAACTGCTCCTCCTCGTCGACGGATATAAATTTCTGCCGGTCGAAACGAGAAAAATCTCGATACTCTTGCTCTCCCGCGAGAATTTCCGGCGAGCAACGCGCCGATCGTCCAGATAATTCATTTTAGAATATAGAAGAGGATAACATCGCGCGAGCAAAGATTCGATCATTCGATGGCGATCCTTTTACGTTACGATTCCACGCTTTCATCTGGATCAGAGAGATCCACGCGAAGAATAAAGCGTCAAAGTCTTCGACCGATCGAATCGATACTTTAGTTACTGCTGAGCTTTTTTTCCAGACGCGCTATACATTTTTCTCTTATCCATACGTTTATCTTATTGTATCAACCCGTACGTTTGCCCCTTAGAATCTATTGCCATTGTTCGCGTAGTTAAGGTGACTACGTACCGACATACGGATTTAGCGAAAAATTATTCATACAGACGATAACTGGATATTCCTGTATATCCGATACTGGATAACATCAACGTGTCTATTAGAAACCTGCTCAGATACTCGGTTATTTCGAACTGCCTATCTTTCAAGCTTCGAAACGAATAAATATTTTATTCGACGTCTACGCGGCAAGATCGAACACATTTATTGCGTAGTCAATACCGAACGCATCAAAAACAAATAAACACTTCAATTGGAACGTATATAATAAGCGTTCGAAAAGTTTTCCTGTTTAAACGGAAACGCAAAACGAGCTTTCAGTGGAAATGGAATATACGCGTGCGTCGAGAACTCTTCAAAAAAAAAAAAAAAAAAAAAAAACTGTCGAATCGCATCAAACTTTCAAAACAATCGTCGCGTAAGGGCAAGCGAAATGACAAATGTATGAAAATGAAAAATGTTAATAGATAACAGCGGAAAAGAAATTGTCAAAAATTCCTATTGCACGAGTTATAAAGATTTCGACTTGCAAAATGAACAACGATGTACGAAGATTCTTAACCAATTAGCATCGTCGTGCTGAGAAAGTTGCCCGATCAAAAAGCTAGATTATAAAGAGAACTATCGAAGTCGTTGATTACCGAATAACAGGGTGTACATAAACTTTATGAACGAACCGCTGTTCCCAGAATTACGGTTAATAGACTCGTGTACGTTCGTGAAATGTTCGAACTGTCCATAAAATGACACGGTAAACCCTGCTGCGTTTTCCTAAGACATTCGTGTCTCCGAAAAGAGATTTCCTTCGAACGAACCAACAGTCTCGTGGGAAACAATGGGCAAGTTGCACCAGACAGGTTTTCGGAAGTTCTCCAATAACAGCCAAGTATTCGGTATAAATATTTGACGAACGCCACGTTCGTTATACCAGGCAAGTTCTATTTAAACTCGAACGCGACACAGCCTGCTTCCCGCGGAGCAAAGACCGGAGCAGACTACGGAAATTTCCATTTCAGAATATCATGGTTCTTATTACATATTTGAGTATTTGAGTAGACGCAGACAGCTCGAGACTTTCCAGATAATGTTTGATCCTCGCGGCAACGACGGAATATTTCCTTAGCGCGGTGTGTATTCGTGCGGCTGAAAAGCGTTCGCGATAGTCGAGTTCGAGTAACGAATTACCCTATTTATGACCAATGAAACGACACTCTGAATGAACAAAATCTCCCACTTTACCCTGTCCGCTACTTTTTCCCGCCCCTGTGTAAATCTATTTTCACCCTTTTGAACTTTTCTTCCCGGAAACCTCGTGACTCGTTCCTCTGCGAAATAAAAACCGCGTGCCGAGGGATTTCAATCGAAAAGCGTCACTGTACCGAGGTGACCCCCGCCCCCCCCCCTTAAATCGGTTAACCAGCCATTCGTTCGTACGCTTTGATAAAATTAACATAACGACTACCGTTACAAGTCGTAGAAAGCGTTTGGACGCTTACGAGCAGTCACGAGCGATAACGTAAACTCTAAGGAAGCGAGGAAAACGACAACTTTCGTCGGATATTTTGCGGAAGAAAAAGTTGAACCAAAAGCATCGGTCACGAGCAACGCTGGAACTTCGCACGTGCAATTTTACTCTCACACTCGATTACGTACACGAACGCGCGAATACGCTAGACACATGATAACAATTTCATCGTGGCACCATGTACAGTTCTGTAATTTCAGCGTAGCATAAAATATCCGTGATAAAACGTGACGAAAAACGGGAGTCTCGTGAGTGGAGGCAATTATAATTATTTTTACAAGAATTGCTCCACTCGCTATCCACTTACTGGACAATTTTGCGCGCGCTATTCGACTATTATGGACGGGTATTAAAACGCTTTATTTTCGCGAGCCCCGAAAATTATTCGATATGTACCGCGCGTTGAAAAGAAACTTTACAGCGCGTTTAATACTAATACCTTCAAGATACTCGCGAATGCGCGATAAGGACAAAAAAAAAGAAAAAAAAGAAAAGAAAAAGAAAGAGAGAAAAGAAAAAAGAAAGGTTGGTCGTTTGAATCGGAATGACGGAGTTTGAACGGTAGTTTCAGAGAAGAAAGCTCCGAACTGATTCCGATCCACCGCAGACCGATTCCGTTGAAACGCGACCAACTTGCAACTATTCGAAAGTATCGATCAACATCTATCAATGGTATCCGAGTACCATTTTGCAGGTTCTACTTACACGATTCCTCGATTATTCAAACACTAGGTATCGCACAGCTCGCGCGCAAGATCGGTAACTTCGATAGAAACTATCCAGTGAAAAAAAGGAAAAAGAAAAAAGAAAACAAAAAACGAAAAAAAAAAAGAAAACACGCGAAACTGACATCTAGAGCTACTGCTTGGTCGAAATAAAAAGCAGGTTTGATCGAAAATAATCGATTTTATGTAGCTCGGGCACCAAAAATATTTATAGGACATCGATATATAGATTTCAAAGAATTGTACAAGTACGATATTTTGCCGGCAATATGAAAAGTTGGAAAAAAGCAGTTGAATTATGAAGCAAACAGAGCGAAAAATTGATAGTCGGTAACTTCGTAACAAATAGATGATAAATTCAAAAACACAAATTCCGCTGATATCGTAGGTCGAATATAATTGACAAAAGCATTTCTCAACGTTCCTGGGAAACGATCTTGCGAGTGGCTTTATAATTTCTTGGAGCCAACAGAATAATGTCCTATAAATATTTTTGTTACCTGAACGACACAAAAATTCAGCATCCTCCTTTTTGTCTGCGAACGAAATACGTATGTTCGTCGATGTTACATCTAAAACCAGTTATCCCGCTGGAAATTCGTATTAATAAGACAGAGAAAGGTTGAAACTTGATAATTTTGGTCCATTTTAGCTAAGACACGTGTTATGGTTTTTAATATTGTCCGCTTGCAACGAAACGTTTCTTCCAACTATATGATACACTAGCAGAACGTGATCCCACCGGAGGATACGAAATTACACGCTACGTTTCAAATAACACGTTTCGAATAGCAATAAAAAGTCTACTTTATGCGATTCTTGCTTCCACTCGGTGTTTCTTCCGCGAGGAAACCTTTCAGACGAAACAGAACGCGTTTATCTCGTTGCTCCGATTATTAACAACTATTTTCAATTGATAACGATATAACGAATTAATGTCTGTATTCCTGCATTTCGCGCTAACCTGTACCAACACTTCCTCCAGTTTTTAATCGTTTAATCGAACAACGAAATTTCTTCGACTAGCAACTTCCAAACTTGCAATCTAACAGATGTAAAATATCGATAACTTACGTTTTACGTTTAAATACGAATCGATCAACCAAGTAGCATTATCAATAAGTCAGGTTTGACGACATAAAACAATTTAAGGAAAGATAGCTGGTACTATTACGTATAGTAATTACGACGTACCGGTCTTAAAAGGATAACGATTGACAGATCGATTGGTAGTAGAATCTGTGCACGTAAATCGCTTTCCATTGGATTTTCCAAACCCGCGTGAAAATTATTGTTAAAAGAAAAGAAAAAATACAAATTCTTTTTTATACATACTTATTTTATATGGAATGCTTCGCTTCGTATGTAGATAGAGCACGATCGGGAAAGAGGGGCAAGCAGCCGAACGAAGCAAAGAAGAGCAGCCAAGGATGCTCTACTAGCGTTCGTTGCCCTAATCGAGGAGCAAACAACGATCCTCGATTCGATCTGACGGCTTTCCAAAAACGCGTGAACTGCTCTAAGACAATGTTTCCCGAATCTGTGCACGGTGGCGGCGCAACAAGAGGATCGCCGTAAATTGCCGTAACGATCCCCTCCTTACGACGGCTCGGATGGCTAGTCGTTCGCTAAGAGGCGAACGAAGTACCGCGAATTGGCTCCGGTTCAAGTTGAAACTCGAAACCGACACGACGAAAAATGCACGTGAGGGCGCCATCGAAACCGTTTGATAAACGCTTTGACCGCGTTCGAGAAGAGCGAGCGCTGCATTCTCCAGATGCAGTACGCCAGATTTCTTTTGCCCCCATGTGTGTCTGGCTATTTGTCGCCGAGGCGAATGATCAGAGCCACCAGATTCGCTCGTTTATTCGGCTGAATATTACACATTCCGTGATTAACCATATCTTTTGACCGATACATACTGTATTAAGTGATTGTGATTTGTGATGTGATATCAAAACGATCGACTTTACTCGAGATATAGGTTTTCTAACAGAAAGTTCACGTATCTACGAAACGGAGAAATCGAGATTTAATGGTTGCAGTTTGGCGCTTGCGCTCCTTCTACGCTCGAAGAGAAAGCAAATATGTCAGAAAGCTAACACTACCGGAGGGCAAAGCAAATTAGTTTTTAATGATTGTTGGAATCGATATGTCTGGTGCTGGGAAGCCGAAGTTCCACATCGTTATCAAAGTTTCGTCACCACAGAACTAAGGACAAGTACTACTGCGATCCTTCCTCGGCAAAGACACGATATCGGTATGGTTGCAGACAAGGTGTCCCCGAAACCAAGAATCAGTTAGATCGGTAACAAACTGAGCAATTTACCTGTGCTCAACGATGATCACCGCGACCGATCGTGATTTCATCCGCAGCGATAAAATCTCAATCGCAGTCAATATAATCCAACAATTCGATCTACCGTTCGCATTAACTCGCCGGGATATCAACATATTGTCAGACTCATTTTCGCCGAACGGTCTCGAGGATTAAACAGGTTTCCCTCTAACGATAACTAACACTATAATAATTTAAAGCCACTTCGTTTCTCGAGAAGGCGCTTCGCTTACCAACCGGTAGCTGGCATTGATTTTTTCGCGGTCAGAATTGAAATGTCTTTCAAGAAGAACCGCGTTCTCTTCACGGATCGAGGTAACTCTCGACGAAATCGTAAATTCTCGCGTTTCGCATGGAAATAAGGGTGAGAGGGGGAGGGGGTAGAAAAAAGAAAGAGTTTAACTCATTCTAGTTGCGGAACCGACAACTTCAGACTTTAGGGAGAAAGTTTTCCATTATGGACCCATAATTTCGACTTTATCGGTATTCGGAAGCGAATCGCAACTCCGGCAAACTGAAAGTGGAATCAAAACCCTAATTTTTCTCCGCTATAAGCTTCATCTTAATCGCAAAGTTTTACGGAGAATAGAGAAAACCACTTTGCAGCGTTCTACTTCAACCACGCGCGCATACATCCACGGATTACATATAACAATGTCAAGATCACAGCAAAGAAGCTTGCGATTAGTAGATCCTTTCTCATTGACTTCGTATACTATGCATCGTGGTAGGCCCGTTTACGCAATCGATCAACCATTTAGTACCATATTCGCTAATACTATCGGCGAATACTAACATACTAACGGCGAATTTTGCAGGACAGAAAGCAGACCAACGCGGAGGATCATTTTTGACTTTTGCGAAGCGAAACTTCTGCCTTCGAGCAAGAAACACCGCGATTGATTTCACCGTATAAGGAAAAAGATTTTCTTCGATACGTTTCGACAACCGCCGAGCAAATAACTGCGAGACAGTATGCACCGATAACAACGTTATTCCTCGCGAGCTGGTTCGCGTTTCATTTCGGTCGATGTATCGTTCCGAAATTGCTTCGGCGATTACGAAAGATGGATCATTTGCTGCGGGGGTTGTCGTTATCTTTCAAATTGACAGAAAGTGGAGAAACGAAAGGAAAGAAGAAAGAAAAGAAAAGAAAATCTCTTTCGAGAATCGAGTGCAACGTTTACAACGGAACGTCGATTATGTAGATATATCGATTGTCTCGACAACTACTATTCAGAGCGTCGATTATACGGAAATTGATTCTCTGATTATCGATTATTGGGGCATGTAAATTGGAATTCCAAATCAGCACCAACTGTACACAAACCGATAACAATATACAATCGTAGCAATACAAGATTACGTGCGAACATTTTTCCCCTATCGAAATGATTCGATAATATTACGGATTAAACGTTCGTTAGATAACCGATTCGTTTGTTTCCTTGTACCAGTGTCCGCTGTATGATTAACCCACGATGCAAACGTACGAATCCTCTGTATCGCGCTATGAGCAATGATAATTACAAAGCCTACTTATTAGTCCGTTTAAAGGGCCGACTTGGCAATATCGTAGACACAATTTGCAATATCGATAATACTGACAATTTTTGTAAATTAAAAGGAAAGCAAACAGAAGGAGAACGGAAACGTCCATCGATTGTTTTCAGTTACGGAATTGTTCCCGGAAACCGATAATTGACTGTGACACGAGATATTGGCTGGGTAATACGAGTTGATTGACAGAATAATGATATTCTTGTGTCGTCGAAAAATTAGTTTCGTCCGAGCAACGAAATTTTATACCCGTGAAACGGCAGGCGTGGTTGTCATTTTATTAGGAACTGCAATTCTCGTAAAAAAAGAAAAGAAAAAAAGGCATCGCACCAGACATCCTTGCCACGTGTGGTATTAAGGAGATATTAACGTGCCTCGTATGTAGGCTACATTATCGCTAAAAAGAACATTTTTTACATCGCTCTTTTCTTTTTTTTTTAAATCTTTTTCTACTACAGTTGGGATGAAATTTATCTACTAAAAATATATTTTACGAAAGATGATGTATCTTCAAGGTAGGAATATTCCATTTTGCGCGTAATCTCATAGAAGAAGCAAGTCCGACTAATTCCGACTGATACGAAAATAAGCACCGTTCCGTTGTCTTCCTTTCTAACCTTTCGTTTTCATTCTGACGAGACGCTTCTTTCGATTTCATAGACTCGCTCCAATAGCGAAACTTAGCATCCCAGGTGTTTGCAGAAACTTGAGCCTCGCAATGATAATGCATGACGTTCGTGGCAGGAAATAAACATAGTAGTTATAATATCACAGTTATCATAGCAATGGTAGTGGTAATATCATATAAGATATCGTGATTGTATCATAGTTGTAAACGCGAAACAGCGTTGTATACCTCTCCCTCTGGTAAACGTAAAACGAAGCTTCGAACGAGAACGCAAACATCTCCGTCGTGCTTTGTACACACAGCGTGTTTAAAAAACAGCGTATCGATGGGCAGAGATAAAAGAGAACCAAACGAATCTTAATGAGCAAAGATTAAATATACCGATGAAAATTTGCGTCGCGGGGGTACGGGTGCGCGTGAGTCTGCAAATAATCGACTAATTATCGGGCCGATATATTCTGTTTCACGAACCGCGTAAATTTGAACAGGAAAACGTTAATAAAACAACTAATGCGATTAATCATACGCGCGTAGACCCCCCGGCACTGTCGACCTAATTCCAGCCATCTCTTTTTCGTTTTTCGATCATGCTCGGCCTGTGTTATTTAACGTCATGGAGAGGACAGCGAGCGTATAAATAACAGGAGGATTTTGCAAAATCGTACGATAAAACATCGTTTTCGTTGCAGTGGAAAAACTTCCTAAACATAGATACGGTTTCTGTGACGAATGTTCCCGTTTATCGATGTAACGATCGAGGTACACGCGTTCTATAAAATATCATTTTCAAGAAAGAGGAAGAAATATTCGTAAGAAAGGCGATTAATTCGCGTCGGAGATAAAAAGAAAAAAAAAAGAAAGAAAGAAAGAAATGATCCACTCGACGAATAAATTGAAACGTTTAAATAAATTATCTATATAGGATGTTCAATAGCACGATCGGACTATTTAGATTATCGGCAAATAATATTGCTCGAAACTGAATGTTCGACATGTAAAAAATATTTTCCTGATGGATAAAATAGTTATTACATAGCTTGTAAGTGGATTTTTTATCCGATTCGTTACGTCCCCGCAACAAATTACAGTTTTGACCGATGTAATCTGCCATCCGTAATTAACGATAAAATCATCACTGCCGATAATAATTCTTTGGTAGAAATTAAAATATTTCTATACTTTGTACAATTTTGCATCGAACATTACCTAACCGTTAATTTACAAATTAACAGCAGCATCGTTCTTACAGGAACGACGTGTTTTTCTATTAACGCAGGCTCGCTAATCGCTTTTATCGAAATAATATACGATTTTTCTGTTTAACCTAAAATACAAATTATACGTGTGCTTTGCTTGCCAATCCCGCAGCTATAAATCAAGAAAAATAATGATTTGTTGCATCAAGCTCTTTTGCTGTTTTCTACGTCTGTTTGTACGATTGTTTTCACACGACTTTCGTTATAACAGGATCCTTGCTTTCTATCGCGTTCGTTTCTCGTAACGAAAGAGGGAACGAATGCCCTCCCTTTTCTTTTATCGAACAAAGAACGGTGCATCGAAAGAGTATATTGTATTTATAGATCTTCTTATTAACTACGTAAGATCCTACGATCTTTAAAAATTTCATTCGTAAAAGCTTAAAAACTTTCTACTCAACGTTATATACCTATTTCCCATGGCATACATACTAAGAAGGTATATGCAAATAAATCTAACAAATCTGGCTTCTCTCGACTGTCAAATAATAACGATAAAATATCGAAATTTTTTAGCTAATTTCGCTAGATTCCGAAACTCTCGACACGCCCTTGTGGATAATAAAACTGTGAAAATCTTCTTTTTTAAATATTTCATGTATTTACCGTGGTTCCTGCAGTTTCTCTTTTTGTCAAAAAGATCATAATAAAACACAGAAATCAGAATCTGTCGAGACAGGACATTAGCCAAATTAATTGGCAGTCCCCACCGCGTTGACACGGTTCGTTTCTTCGCAAAAACGAAACCGGAGGTTAATAAGCAGTTACGTACCGCCGAAATTGGCATGCGTTCAGCATAAAACTCTAAGGACTCTGTGAAACGAGTGCTCGGAGTCATCGAGAGCACCGGCGCTTTCGTTCAGATTGGCCTGCTTTTCACCCAAGCGTTCTCGAACGCAAATTTCTTCCATTTATAAATTTGTTTCTTCGTTTTTCTTTCTTCCCTCTTTCACCCGGTATCGCGGGCATTATCGACTAACTCAATACGACGACAACCTCTGGCGCGTTGTTAATCGAGCCGAATGCGATAGTAACCTACGACGATTTATGATGTATTATTCACGCGTTCGCGCATCGTATCGTTTTTTCCCCAACGACGACGACGTAATCCAATGGATCCGACAGGATTATTAACGTTCGTAAAATTGCCGGGTTAAAGTTCTCTTCGAATTCAATGTACCCCGCGACGTGCATTTGCGTCGTGTAACTCTGTCCGGCTGAAGTAATTCCGTTGTTGCAAAGAGTAGGCGAGAGTGTTTAAAGATAAGTAAAAACGTATCTACTTTGAAGAGACCGCTATCGCTATATTATGCATTACGTTCAAATTTCTGACTTTTATCGGACAGATTTTCGCGTATTGCTTGAAACAACGAAGATATTTCGAATGGACAAAGTTGTTGCGACACGCTGTATGCACACGTAGCTATGTCTTACCCTCCGGACGATCGGAAAACTTTTTCCTTTCCTCTGAATTCGAGTGAATCGTGCGATGTTATCGATGTTAATCGACGTCTTTATAATTTCCCCTATCGACGGTTAAGATTTTTCCAGGATTCACCGGTGGTACGTTATTGGCAGATACGGCACTATCGCGGTCTAATCGACGTGGCTCGTTTACCTCGTCAAGGAGAAACTAGCAGCCGACACGCAGTTACACGCGTATACCAGAAATTGGCCAGCGTTCGAGTCAGGGCTCGAAACAATATGCCCGGGAACATTGCATTCGACGACACGATTAACTTGCGTATTTTCGTCACTGGTTTGGTTCGGCGAGGTCGGATGCCACTTCCAGACGAGTACGAAGAAATGATCAACCTGTACGCCTAACGACGAACATTTCGTTATCACACTAGTAGAGGGAACATTCGATGTACCGATGCGTTGTGAAAAGAATTCGTAGTCGGCGGATAGAGAAGATGAGAGAACGCGATTAACGATACGATTCGTGAAACGAGAGGCGAGATAGACGCGACGGTCGTCGACTTAGCGGATTTAGCCGTTTCTTTCGAAACCTTGCAAATGTCGTCTTAACCTGCTAAAGGTCGTCTTCGTTGATTAAACCGAAACGCGGAAAATACAATTATCTGCAAAACAATCGTGAAAATTAATTAAAAGCCACTTTGTCGATAAAGCATTATTTTCGTCAAAATTTTAACGTCCTGTAACGTTAATTAAGTTAATTGGACGACCCCGGCCGAGCCATTTTATCCTCGCGTCTCCGTTTATTGCGAATCGCGCCGCCACGTAAATGAGATCGACTCCTGAAGATACAACTTCGACGGAGGCTTTCGTTAATTTCCAATTAAATCAGCTCCCTGCCCCCTACCTCTTACCCTTCTATCATCGATAGAATAATAATTCCACAACGCCATGGAGGACGATGAAGGCGATATTCAACGTTTAAACGAGCCACAGCGACGAACTGAACTGCCGACGATTTCCTTCGAGTCTTCTATTGTTCCACGCATCTTCTGTTTATACCGTCGGCAAGTCGCTTACGGAAATGGCGACCCCACTGAGCTAACTCGGACAGATTTACGATAACGTTTCGACTTTCCGCGAAATCCTTTCAACCCCTTATAAATTTCCTTTTGCGATCACTGCTGCTGTTGCTGCAGCTTATGGTGGTAAATATACAGAATTTCCAACGACGCCATCTAGTCGTATACCATTATGGTTTCCTATGTATGATTTAAATCCGCGAGACATTCTCATAAAAGCATAAACTCGCGGTTCGATAAATTTCAGTACACTATGAATATCATGAATACAATTATGGAAGACGCAAGTCAAGTCGCATGTAAAGATGAAATCCTCTATTACCTTTGTATTAACGAGTACGAAGAGCGCACCGAGTTTCGCAAGATATCCTACAACGGAGATATCGCGTAACCATTGTTCCCGGATTAATCGTCCAACTCGGAAAGAAAGGAGAATTATTTAAAAAATTTGCAAATTTATAGATCTGTTACGAGTTCGTTCTAATAAAAGCCGAGCCAAGCCGTCGAAGGAATAACCGTTAGAATAAGGAAATTCTTCCACCGTACGTATACGTAATTAGCTTAGATTAAAAGATTATTTCAAATCAATCTTGAACACATCTTCCCCTCTTCTTCCTTTTTCTTCTTTTCTTCTTCAATGCGATCATAGATCGCGATCTATATTCAAATTTTGAATAACGTTAGTAGATTTACTCGATCCATTTCAAGGAACTATTTCGACAAGCAGAGCGATTAAAAATAAGGGCGTAATATCGACTATTGGATTCAACGATCGAAACACAGATGGAGATCTTTATCGACTATCTCGTGGCGTGATGTATCGAATCCTTGATAAGTGACTCGATGTTCAAAAAAGAAAAAAAAAAAAGAAAAAGAAAAAAGAAAGAAAATTGTGACATTTAACGATCCTCGACTTGAAATTGCTGACTTTGTTTCTTCTTTTTAAGAATACGCTGTCGGGCAGGCATACTCTCACGCTGTAACGGTTAACTGAAATATTTATAATATTGCGGCGTTTTCTATTCACGCGAGTAGAGAGACAATCCTCTGTAAACGCGATAAAACGTTGTAAAAGACTCTTTGAAAGCGCGATACAACATTCCGAGCTCGTCTTACCCTTTCTCGACACAGTCGAAGAAATCCTTTCATCCCTGTTACCTCGGTTCGACTCTCTGTGTTTATTCCGCAGAATGCGGGCATCTAAAACAAAAAGAGGAGAAACTGTTAGCTTCTATCCCATATGAGGCCGTATCGTGCAACAACGAGACGATAAATAACGCAATTCCCTATCGTTTACAGGTTCGTAAAGAGCGAACAACAAGGACGATGATATTCAAATTTTATGTTACTTTTATCCGTCCCTCTCCAGCTGGTTTCCAGCTGAAAACGACGAGGCAAACCTCTTTATTTTCCACGCCGTTCCCTGCCCTTCCCGCTGTTCTTATATTCGTCCTCTGAAACGTTTCCGTTAAAGAGCAAAGGCGACACTAAGCTTTATTTCGTTCGAATCACAAACGGGCCGTATACCCGCGATATTTGTTATCGGACGTTTGTCACAGCGATCTTTTATCTTTATTCGATGCCCCTCCCGTGCAGCACGAAATAGCATAAACGTTTTAAGCTGTCCCGTTCCCGCGTCGTTCTCTCCGTACACTTGCAGGAATCCGAACGATCAAAGTCGCAAGTTCTTCTCCCCCGTTTCTTTCCCGATAACGGAACGAGACGATTTGTCACTTTCGTCGAAGAAATAGGCCAGCCCGCGGTACTTTGGCAATTTGCAAACGTTTGTTTCTTGCTATCCTTAGAATTAGCTTTTAAAACGATCGAGAACTGTAGAGAACGCCAGACGTAGCGTATTAAATGTCGCATGAAAATTGCTGAAAACGCCACTGTTGCCTTCCAACTCTCGCTTCCCCTTTAATTCTGTTACATTCGACACGACGCGATTCTAAGTTCGCAGGAAAACTTAAACACGATACGCGTGAGCAACGATCGAAAACATTAGCGTAGTTCACGTATGAAACCGTTATCGACGCAACACACTTAAATTACGATTAAGACCGCGGCGTTTAAATTTCTTAAGGCTTATTTCCGTCGACAAAGTTTGTCACGACAAACCGGCTAGACAAAAAAGAAAAAGGAAAAGAAAAAGAAAAAGAAGAAGAAAAGGAAAAAAGAATTGCCGCGCGTTGAACGTCCGCCGTTCGAAATTATTTACTCGCTAATTTTCAACATGGTCGGAAACTAGTCAAAAATAATTACAGCCACGAGAGCAGCAACGCATAGAGGGAAATATCCGTTGTGCGAGCGGCAAACGGTTGTGCATACTTCCAGGCAATATTTAGCTCGGCGTCTAATGACTATTTATACAACGATTAAGGTACAAAGTATCCTCTAACCTAACCGCTATCACGACGCCCTCGTCCTACCGAACTCCGTCAAGGCAACAACGACGATATTCAAATTTCATCCAGCTCCCGCCCTCTCGCTCCTCCTACCCACGGTCCCTAGAAAGCTCCAAAACAAATCCTTTTATCCTTCGCGTTCCCTCGACGCTGCGTCTAACCATTCTGTAGGACGTGTCGGAGCAAAGGGAAGCGTTGCTGCATTTCCGTGCCGAGAGAACACTTCGTCAACCGCCGAGAGGAAGCGTACGTACGTATGTTGCGCGACAACACGGCAGATAGATCCAAGCAGCATCGGATCCGTTCCGTTCCGTTCCGTTCCGTTCCGTTCGCAGAGCACGAGCAGGCAGGCAGAGCGAAATGGTGCGAAATGGTGCGAAGGCCGGACGATATCATTCGCGTCCGGCACGCTGGTAGATCACGCATAAACAAAGTACTCGTCGTTGTTTCATCGAACGGTCACTGGATGGTTCAACAGGTACGTTGCTCGGAACGATACGCGCGCCTTTCGAAACTGGAGGAAGCGGCGAGAAGCAAGTAACGAGAATTAAAAGAAAGGCGAGAAGAAACGAAAGAGGGAAGTAGATGTTACTTAGTAGCAAGGTGCGCGCACACTCGCTCGCCCTTATTCGCCATCTTTTTCCTCGACGATACTCCGAACGAAACAAGAGGGGTTGAACATCGAGAGCCTTCAGCGGAACTGGCCCCAGGCCAAGGCATTATTTTTCGAGCGAACGGCAGCGAGAGAAAAGGAAGGAGGACGATGAAGGTACAAAGCATGGGCGCGTGACAAGCGAGGGAGAAAGAGAGAGGGAGAGAGAGAGAGAGAGAGAGAGAGAGAGAGAGAGAGAGGAAGAGGAAAATGCAGGAGACTAGGGTTGGTAGCCCAAATGAATATTTAATTTCTGCATATCTCACCCCGACTAAAGTTTAGCACGACGAAGCAGCCGTCTCTCCCAAGGGGGGTGAAAGGAAGCTACGTATCCCTCGTACCCGTGGCGCAACCCCATCTCGTGATATAGGGTAAAGTCCTTGCGGAAATCGTGTGCCCCTTCGTTTCAGTTTAGGAGACCCGTGCACAGCCTATTTTTCTTTATCGCGTGTTTACTTATTTTGCTTTCTTTGTTCTTGGTGCACCACCACCCTGGTTTCTCTCCTAGTTTACATTTTTTAACCGCTTCCTCTAGCTCACCGTGCTTGTCTTTCGCGCAGTCTGTTTTCCTTATTTTTAACCCGCCTTTCTGCCCGTAGTACGCCTTTCTTGCCGATACAGTTTGCGTTTTTACGTCTCTTTCTCCGACCCTCTCTTCGCTACCCTTCCGTTACTCTTTTATAGACGCAGTTTCCACTTTCTTTAATTCTTCATTCTCGTCGCTGCTCACGTACTTTCTCGATTTTTTACTTTTCCCCCACTGCCGGCTTCTCCTCTTTTTCGCACATAATTTCTCTTGTCCCATATTTCTCTCTTCACCCTCTCGAAGTTGGCCATTTCTTCGTCCCTTGCTTCTCCCTCTCTCCCACTCGCTCTGCTTTCTTCTTTTTCCATTTCCCTGTCCCACTCCTGGTCCGGCTTTTAGCTCCCTGTTTCTCCATTCCCATCTCCCCCCGCCCCCTCACCCGCACCCTGCTCTCGTTCCGTTTCACCATTTCTCTATTTCAAACTCTCCTTATTTTTCCCTACTTCCCCCCCCCCGCCCGCCAACACGAACTTCTTTTTGCACCCCTTTCTTTACCCGTTCCCATTTGTCCACATAGTTCCCCATTCCCTGTTTTTCCTTTTACTCTTTTCCTTTCCTAATTACAGTTTGTTGTTGCCCTATTTTTCTCTTCGCTCGTTCCCTCTCCGTCCCGAACCGCAGTTTTCCTACTACCATCCTCGTATTACGCCACCGTGTTCTTCCTCCATTGATGCAAATCTTTCTGTCTGTCCCCGCCATTCCCCCGTTTCAGTTCCCGTCCTCGCCTACTCGTTTCTTGCTCTTCCTCCTCTCTTGTCTCCCATCCTCCGCTTTCCATTCACCGGCTGCCCCCCCCCCGCCGCTCCCCGATTTATACAGTTTCTTCCTCGCTCTATACCGATGCTTTTCTCCTCGTATCTGTCCTTTCGGCTTCTTACTTCGCCTTACTTCGTCTACCCCCTAAAAAACGAGCAGCTTCTTCGACTACGCCACCCTCGGCTCGCTCGACCCTTACCCATTCGCCGCTCCCTTTTCGACTTGCCCCGAAGGCCGGTCGCGGTCCAAGGGCCAATTACGAGGTTCCTCGCGATAGAACGTGGCAACGTCGAGGGCGGGAGAGCGCGATGGGGGGCGAGGGAAAAGGACCGAAGGAGAGGAGGATGAGACGGTGGCAAGGTTCGCAAAGATGGAGCTGCCGCTTTGCCAAGAACCAACGAAAGTGGAGTACAATTGCGAGGGGACGGTCGATTCGAGTAGTAGAAGGTCGGGCAAAGGTACGACGAGAGGCACCGAAATCCGTGGTCTGAGACTCGCGCTGTCCGAGTTAAGCCTCGGCTTAGGAAGCTTCGCCCGTTCTCTCCGTCTTCGTTATCGCGATATAGGAACGCTGCGCCGTTTTATAGACGAAATACTGGTATTATCTGGTGAACGTGTTCGCTTGCCGTAAGAACGCGTTCGCGCTACCTGCGAACGACAAATGGAACGAGTCGTCCTTCTTCGACCAAACGTTTCTCCGTTTAAATACTTGTTCGTTCGTGCTCGGATCTTCGATTCAAATTACCGTTAATTACGTACAGAGAAGAGCTGTCTGTATCGTTGCTCTCGGTACCGCGACCACCGTAACGTCGTTTAAAAGAAACGCGGTTACGCTGGCGCGCGAAAGCATTTCCTTATAAGATAAATAGCATTTCGTAGAATGAAACGCGTTGACATAACACGCCTGCATGGTCGGGTTGAAAAGTGGAAGAAAGATTAAAGCGGCGAACGAAGCGCTAATAAAATTTAAACAGGCAGATTGAAACACGAAATATTCTCCGTTCAGTTCCCTTACGTTTGTACGGAGATTAAATAAAGAAGGAGGAGAGGAGGACGGGGCGGCGACGGCGGCGGTGGCAGGGGTGACGAGAGAGCTGGTGGGGCCAGAGAGAATACAAAATATGCAGCACCGTTGAGACGAAGTTGGGCGATAGATACAAACCAGCGATGGAATTAAAAAGTCGAAAGAAAGAAACATGGAAAAAGGCGAGAAGATAAGATTGGACGAATGGACACGCGGGGAATTTTTTTTACGTGTACCTACAGGGAATAACAAAAGTCAGACAAGAAACGAAGAGAAATGATAACGACTTGATCGAGGGTCGATAGAGGATAGTTGCTACGAAAAGAAAACGGCAGATACGCGGGAGTTTAACAAAAATACGACACCGTCAAAGACAATGAAAGTACATATATATATATATATATGCATGTACTTTGTATGTATGTATGTATGTATGTGTACGTACGTATCGAGTAAAAAAGAAAACAAAATAAGAAATATAAAATCTGAAGGGAAACGATCGAAGGTCTCTCGACGTTATGCCGTTGGTTGGTAAGAGTGCGTGTCAATCTCGTCGAAACTTTCAGGGAAACGAAACTGTATCTGTATAAACATCGTGTTATACCGAAACGAAAGTGGGGTAAAAATCATCGAGAAGGATTAAAACTTGTAGCAGGGAGGACGAGAACGTGGTTCACTGAAAGCGGAAAGGGGAAACGTAGAAGAATCGAAGAATGCCGGTGAAAGGGAAAAAGAGAAAGGAGAAACCCCGTGGTGGGTAATCCGGATTTAGTCGTCTATTCGCTCGAATTCAAGACGATATTAACGGCAACCCGCATACATTCGTTTTTATCAAAGTCTACGTTAATCATCCAAGATATTGTATCAAAAGTTTCGCGATTCCATTGCGCTGCTTTGTGCAAGGCACGTTTCTATCTTTTACACGACGATGGACACACGAAGTGACATGAAAGATGGAAATGTAAAATATTCGTTGAAAACTATCACGAAGAATATAAAATTGACATCTAATACAACGTATTACGTTCTTGATACTCGAATAAGTCTCTATATCCTATTGTAGTTAAAGGATAGTAGACGATAGATCACAGTATTTAAGAAACCCGAGTTCGAGCAATCAAATTTTATGTAAGAGAATGTTCCGAAAAGCGATAAAATCTTTATATCGTATCGTAAAGCACCATACCGCAGTCTACTAGACAAATTTATATATTACGCTATAAATTTTTATAAATTTATTTTAATATTTCACGTTCAGTATGTTATAAAAATTCCTATGTACTATGCTGTATAAAAATTGATACCTCTATAAAGTGTGGGACATAGGTAAGGAAGGTAAATATCGCAATTATTAAATTACTTCAAATTATTACAGTCACTTGTCGATCCTAGATAAGACACAAGATAAGAATAGCAGAACTTGCGTAAAAGTATTTAGAAAGTATTTTTAGAATATTTTGCAGCGATCAAATGCAATAATAAAGTTAACGACGATAATCGATTTCTTATTCGCGAGTGGATCTCCGTGAAAAGCGATAAGCGGCGTAAACTGGCGTATTATAGCAGCAGCGCGTAAACGTCGTCGATCGATAAATCGTTCCTTCTCGGTCAAAAATGCCGACAGC
Source organism: Bombus haemorrhoidalis (assembly GCA_014825975.1). Lineage (NCBI taxonomy): Eukaryota > Metazoa > Arthropoda > Insecta > Hymenoptera > Apidae > Bombus > Bombus haemorrhoidalis. The sequence continues at coordinate 14,762,360 of CM026162.1, read as the reverse complement.
TCCGGCGCTGGCCAGATACGGAGATCTTCCTCGGACATGACAATCCACGATCACCGATACCCATATCGTGTAATATTAAACGCGTGCAAACGTATAACACGCGCTATGTAGGACGCGTACGTACGTAAGTAAATTTCCAAAAGTCCGGTGAAGCGACATTCGAATAAAGAATACTAACGGCGAGGCGGTGTTTCCAGGCAGAGCGCAAGAGGGACGAGAAGTTAGACAAAAGGAGGTGGGCGGGCCGTAGCCGACTGGAAGAAAGGCGATACGATGGTCGAGAGAAAGTAAAGAAGAAATCTGGTAAAAAGAAGGACAGGGTTAAGAGGGAAAACGCAGGCGGCGAGAGGGAGGAAGGAAGACGAGAAAATGGAGACCGGTAATACCGGCCAAGTCGACCGGTTTAATTCAAGTTGCGCGGTGGAATTTAACGTGACCGTAGTACCGCGACTAAAGCCTGTGTACTAATCTGCGTAAGCAGACACTTCGAAGGAAGTGACACGAGTATAATCTGAACACCTGTATCCGCGTGTATGTACGTATCGCTCGTAGAACGAGCAGCCTCGCGTATAGATGTGCCCTCGGATACAATGTCTCCTTCCTTTCGGTAACGTAGTCGAACGACGCCAGTCGATAAGACGGAACGTATTCGAAAGGTACGGCAGAAAGGTAAAAAAAAGTTGGTAAGAGCGGAGCGGCGGGGCGCGTACCGGATGAAATGAAATCCGAACGAGCGAAAGAGGAACAAAACGATCGGTATATGAGCAACGGTAAGAACGGTCTAATGAAAATAACCAAAGAGATGGATACTACGTCCGGCCAAATTACCTTGTAAAGCAATACCGTACGATAAAATTAGCGAAGGAATTAGTATTCCCTAGGAGAAAGACGAATATTTCGTAAAGCCGTCTTCTGACAGGATTATACGCGGGGATAGAGATATCCGGCGAGACCAGCGGCTATATAACCGTACGTTAAATTATAAAAATTATAGAAACGTTCTAAGAAGAAGGAACGTAATTATCGAGCAAGAAGTACAAACAGCTCCGAATAGAGAAAGAGCGGCGAAAAGGAAAGAGCTTCTGGGGGGGAAAAAAAGAAAAAAAGAAGAAAAAGAAGACGATAAGGGTGGAGAAGAAATAGAGGAAAGGATGAGAATGGAGAAAAGGTAGAAAGTGGAGCCTAGTAATTCGGACTGAAGCGACCATCTACTTTGAATCCAGGCTACTACCGAAACCGGGCCACTATCTACGGGGAACCATTCTTGTGCTCCTTCGTCCTTTCATCACGATATGCCACTGGCACATCTCCGTCCTCGTCGACGTCGTCGTCTCTCCAAGTACCCTAGCTCCCATGAGAAGCCCCGGAAATTGGAATCTTAAATCGATCTAAATCTTCTTTATCGCCGAAGGAGTCAGCGGCCGATCGCGGACGAATTTTCTACGGTTCCAGGATCGCCTATATCGTCGCCTGCTACTCGACCTGTGAATTTAACGCCGATTGCGCCCTTCGATGTTTTATTAAAAGGGCCAGTGCATCGTGCGCAACGATTCCTCCGTTGCGGCCGTCGAGCTGCGGGAATTTAAGGAATGCAACGAGAACGTTCTTATAATTCAATTTCCTTGCCGATCGATCGTCGTTCAACGCATCCATTTGCGTTGATCGTCCGCTCGCAGCTTAACGAAAAAGCGATCGAATTTATGCAAGCGTTCTAAAACTGTCTCTCGCCGTCTAAATTTTCATGCACAAAGCAGGTTAAATCGTTGAAACGATTGGACAATTCGCAACGATAATTCGATCGCGATCTCGATCACAGCCTGTTTTCGAAATTTCAAGTTAGACAACGAAATACCAACATTGGAGAACTTTCACGTTCGCTATCCAGGCGTTATCCACGACAGTTGTAACAAGTTGATATTTCGATGTATGTGAGAGGTTTACTTCAGTGATTTTCGCGTACCATTTGAAATCCCATACGGTAACCCTGCTATCCGGCAACAGATGGTCAGAGTTGCCAATTTGATCGTAAAAGTGAAAATATACTCCAAAATTTATACTTACGAAGAAGTATCCGCTCTTGAAACTATCTTCGAGTTGGCCTCTCGCTACGAGCGAACAAACGATGGTTGAACTTGGCTCGTTATATTCGATTTCGTACGTTTACCTCGGAATAGGAGATACAAAGCGTAAGCGTAAAGTATCTTGACATCTAGAATCGCGTCCTACGAATATTGCCTGTTCTTTAATTTCTTGTCTAACAGCTAAAAAATGTTATCGTTAAGGGGCATTTAAATTTTTATTGCGGAACAATCATCGTCAACAAGGCGTCGTAAATAAATAACATTTTAGACGAAATTTAACGAGACTCTCTTTACAATTGACCGAAGCTAATTAAAGATCGACCAATTAAAAAGGACTAGGGAGACTGCGTTTGACTTCACGCTTGCCAAGCGGAAACGCGATGAAACGCGGAGGAGACCAGAGGTTCGCCGCGAGATTCGCAACATAAATTGTTCTGTGTTCTGTTCATAAATTAATATCGATATTTCATCCGATACTTCGTATTTCCCGCATATTGCTCGCAAACACGCATCCGTTTGCCTGGTTCCTCGTAACCTTGGCATCTGCCACATTCTCATCTGGCGCACATTGCCCGTTCCTTCAGCCAGTAAAATCATCACGAAACAATCTACAGCACCGGTACGTCGCATCAAAATACGGGAACTGAATTAGGTACGAGTTTAGGCTTCGCAACACCAAGATACTTGCTTTCCCCGAAATTACACTAGTATCTACGTTGGCTTTCGTCGGCAAACTAATCGAACTTTTCAAAGACAGTTTGCCAACTCGTCAAACACCGAGGTCGTTTGACAAGGGGAGGACAAAACGAGAGCATTTTGGACAAAATTGGATTCGATCCGCTCAGATCAGTTTAATTATGAAATAGCAGTCGCATACCAGGTACATTCTCATCTTACGATATCCGTTTGTCTCCTTATATCGGGCCAATGCGTTTTCACGTGTAACGTGATCAGACGCTCGCCCTCTTAAGCCGGAACCACCAACGCTGTACAGGGAAACAGCCGCAAACACGGGTCGAGGGTGAATCGATCCACGTGAAATGTATCCGCGCGTCCCGCGTCGCGCTCGAAATTTCGAGCACCGCTATCGACACATCCCGTACCTCGAACACCGATAATGTGATAGATTTGCCGATAGAGAGCCGAGCTTGGTAGGTATCGCGAGCGTGTAGGGCACCGAACAATACGATCGATTAATCGTTCTTAAAGACAGCGTCTCGTCGTTCCGATTGCTTGCCATTCACGGGACGATAGCGTAACACTTTGGAATCGTTGCCCCGGCAGCCTCTCGCTGCTTCCATTAATCGATCAATCCACGTATCGTCTTTTTTCTCTTCTTTTCTCGTTTAGTTTTCTTTTTCTATCGGTTCTATCATTGGTTTTGCCATTGATTGCTAAACGACGCTCTCTTACTACCGTGATTTTTACTCGAAGGTTTGTATTAAGCGCGAATATAAACGTCTACGTATATTCTAAAAAGCATTCGTTTTAATCGAATAATCAAAGACACGCTTCGGCCAATTATCGACTTCGTACGTCGCGTTCAGATAAAAATATATTGTAACGGATCGAGCCGACTTACGGCCGGCATCCCTGCATATTTCACGTGTGTATTCAGTTCGAGCCTTTTCCCAATGCAAATAAGCTTCAGTTAGAGACTGTATTGTCCACGCTGTTTGACGCAAATATCACCAGAAACCGTTTGCTTACATTGTTGTTGTTGTCGTTGTTCCTCTCTTCCTCTCTCTCTCTCTCTCTCTCTCTCTCTCTCTCTCTCGTTCGCTCGCTCGCTTTAAACCGTGTTTCGCGATCAAACGAAACTAACACCGTGTGAACTAACGTCGCGCAACACGGTTAAAATAAGAGAGACACGCGAACGGACGACCACGTGGATATTTAAATAATTGCGATAGGAGGAGCTGGAGGACGAACGAACTGATGAAGCGAAACGCGGTGCGGAGAAGGCTGTAATATCGAAAATAAGTATTATTATCGATCGACAGTTTGGGTAACTGGATGATGGAATCAGGAGAATCGGGCACGATGTGCAAGGTGTCGAAGTAGATGCCAATCGTGTCTAACATCGCGTGTCGCGTTGTAAGCGTCGAGGATCACGATCGACGCGTCAAGCATCTTGAAGGCTGACAATGTCACGAGAGAGTTACACGTTGCAGAGCAAACAATATACGGTCGAGTTTGAACAGCGTCGGATAGGATGTATCTTATAATTTTCCAGCGTATCTAGACGCTTCGTTTTATTTCACTCCGGCGAAGGTCTGATAATATTTGCGCGTGTGCTGCGATGCGTATAAAACGCGATTACCGCCTGACAAAAATATCGATTTATCGTCGTGTGCCGCAAATACATTTCCCAGCAAAATCATGCGAATATTTCGCCGACGGATACTCGAACGCCTGTTTTTTGCTTTCTCTTTTTCAAAAATATCGGATCGCTAAATGAGAATCCATTTCGATCTGAACGCAGTGCGTCGGTGGTTATTCGAACATTGCGTGCCAATTTCAGCAGAAGTCGTGAATCGTTTCCTCGATAACGGACGAAGGCTAATATTTCAAATATCGTCCATACACGTAGATACGATATACCCTATCTTTTCGCTCTTTATCGTCGCACCAGAGATAATTGCAACTTACATCTATTTTATTTTTTCAAAGAATAAATAGAGCCGACGTTATTGCCACGCTTTATTATTTTTATCTCACGACATTCTAATTCCGCGAAAGATAAAATAAAAAGCAAAATACGGCGGAATGTCTGACGTTTCTGGCAAGAAAAAAAAAAAAAAAAGAAAAAGGAAAAGAAACGCAGCTCCGCTCCCGTCTACCCTCTTTTTTTTTTTTTTTTTTTTTTTTTTTTTTTTTTTTTTTTTTTTTTTTTTTTTTTTTTTTTTTTTTTTTTTTTTTTTTTTTTTTTTTTTTTTTTTTTTTGAAGCTTATTGAAGTCTCATGCCCGCCGCACGAATGAATTTGCATAGCAACTTGCGACAATTTCGAAATCGAATTTGCCTATCGCGAGAAACTTGTTTTCTAGTGATTCGTTTAATTAAAAACACCTCGGTCTCGTAGCTAATTACGCGGAATGCAGCTATAAATTGCCAGACCGAATGGATATAAGCGCGTTTCTATTATTTTCATAATCAACCGGCTCGCTTCCATCGCTGTTACGTCTATTCGAGATCTTCCCGTCGTGTCGAGCCTTTCGATCGATCGAATTTCGTCGATTAAGCTTTGTCAGACTTTCTTTTAAAAACACGTTCGATATTTTCGTTCTGTCATCGAAACTCGGTAGCTTTTTCCGCTCGAATACGTAACAGATCCATCCTATCGCGTAATCGGATTGAATCGATCGCGTATCGAACCACGCTTCCGAGAATAATAAACACGGTTCCTTGGACCATTTATTACGCGGTGTTAAATATTCTTGAAAAATCAGGAATCTCGTATCCTTCGGCACGTTATTTGATCGTTGTTGAAAATGAAACGTCAGTTTTGCCAATTTTTCATTCTCCGATTATAAAATGCTTCTGACTAAGAAACGACGCAACAAATTGAAACTGTATCGGTTCCCTCTACTGTTATTTTTACCTTTACTTTTAACTTCGCCTTCGTCCGACGCCACGAGATTTCGTTCATCCTTGGAATTCGCGTGGACGAACGATTCCTCGTCTTCGTACCCATGTTATCACGCGCAGTTACCTTCTACAACCGGACTCGATAAATTAGTCTACTCCGCCCACGCTCCTTCCTCGTATTGGCCCCATCAATTCCGATGTCGAGTTTTATGCGCTGGATATGTGCATACACGCACGCCTTGGCAATATCTGATAGTCTGTGCCGAGATGAAATAAATTACAGCCTTCCAGGGAAACTATACCGGACTAGGCAATTGGCTAATTGCTGTTACATCTCTCCTCTGCACACAGTGTCGATCACACACTTGGCAGAATTTGTGTTCGTTAGAAGCAGACGCTTGCTTGCGTTAAGGAACGCGTCGCCCGTTGAGCTGTCCCGTTTAACGTAACGAGAGTCCTAAAGTTACCAAAGCAAGTTAATTTTCAATAACGAAACTGCTACGATCGGTACAATGGAGGATGGATACCGTCACCGATTTCGACGATCTTGAGTATCACTTCCTATACGCGCGATCGTCGCGCAGCCTCGATTTCCAAGATATTCGAAATAAAGAACTTCGATTTTCTAAATTACGATCACGCACAGACAGCCAATATATTGTTCCGATTGTTAAGGCGCCGTTCACAATAGCTTGTAATTTGTTCGTTAATCTTCCGTCGTAAGTATTTTCGAATCGCTTTTGTGAAAAGCGAAACTTTCCGAAACTTTCGATTACTATCCGACTCAACGCACGATAAACTTGAACGATCGATTAGAAAGTATTCGTGTCGCTTCGTACAGCTGTTGCGAATAAAATATTTCTAAAATACGTCGAACTACGACAGTCGCGCGAACTAAACTGTAACGACGGATTTTTATCACTGTGCTGCGAACGAATCGCGTTAAACGAGATGCGTGCAGTATGAAAATCCTGTACCAAAACCAGGCAAACTACTCGACTAATTTTCCTCGAAATTGCGAGTTAACGAGCTTTGCCTGTGCAACAACCGGATCTCTTTCTACGACCCGAAATACCAAATTTGCTTCTCGGCATGACGACGGCTTTATGATGTCTATAGACGTCAAAGCAGGAGTGCGAAGTTTTAATATTTAACCTTTTCGCATGTATGAACGAAACAACCTGTACGATGAAATGTCGTTCACGCGAGACTAGGGATAAAATATTTCGCATAGGCATCTAGCCTTTTCCTGAAAAAATGATTTTATCCCGACTAAATTTTGCAGAAACCTACAGAGTTTCCGATCCTTCTTTCTTTCCTTTTTTTCTTTTCTTTTCTTTTCTTTTTCTTTTTTTGTGCGTGCTTTATATACAGCGTACAATCAATGTTTCAAGTAATTTTATGCCAACGTAGAAACACAGGGTAGAAATATACGGTAGAAATGTATGTATATGTGAACGGGTGAACGTAAAGGTTAGCGTATCTATAGATAAAAGCTTCCACGGTATGTAATACGGTAATTTATATTTAATATAATTGTTGGAACTTTCTCTGAAAACATTACAAATACCTTTTTGTTCGCTGAAACGAGAGCAAGACTGAAATGTAAAAATTCAAGTATATTTCATCGAAATATCCCTCGTTCGTTCAAAGCGTCGCGTTAACGACATCGTTGCGACGTACTTCGTTCGTGGATGCAAGGTAATTAAAAACTCGTCTATCTCGGTGTGTAGTTATTTAATCCGTATAAAACGTAGCAATGTATAGTTCGGTATAAAATGGGATTAACGTCGTCTGTAAAATGTAAAACCACAACAGAGAATTCGATATTGATAGCAGAGTTTATTCAGATAGACCTGTTCGAGTGTTAAACTCGTCCCATCGAGATTACGAAGTGCCGTGAAATATTTCCGTTGATTTGCGAGTGTTCGAAGAAAAGGGCTCTCTGTTCTTGAATAGAACAATGTTCTGCCGCGAACCAGGTTTGCTACAAGCTGCTTGAAAATTGTTTAATTTTCTTCGTCAGACGATAATTATCAAAATATTTTCCTACCTTGCGTCCGATCGTTTTCCGTGATATTGCGCGGTATTGGGAGTTTAGGCAGGATGCGTGTATGTTATAAACGCGTTAAAAAAGTAACGAGACAGTGTTTCGGACAGTGTTGCCGTTCGATACCGAAAACACGTCGAGAATAAAATTCATCGTGTCAATTACTTTCTCTTCTGGAATCATCTTTCCACGCGTTCCAGACACCTGATTCGAAATTCCTTGTAATCGAACACGTAGTAGCGACGAACGCGCGAAGCACAACGGTTTGCAACAGCGAATCGAGTTTCAAACGACTACCAAATGTTAAAACACGTTCAGCGACGGTTGGCGTTGTTGTTGTTGTTGTTGTTACGCCAGCAAAATCTCCTTGTTTTCCAACATCAGCTCCGTACGCCGGAGAAGAATGTCAGACGCGGTGATCCGGTATCGGGTTTGTTTAATCCAGGACATTAGGTAAAATCGTAAATGCGAAGGACATAATAACATATCGTCGATGAATCGATGCTGTATTTTACTCTGATACTGTTTATTTCTTACGACGCAACAATCCTAACCAAGTATTCAATGTACCACCTTGTTCGATCGGCCAAACCTTATCGTCCGAGTCGTAAAATTCTCTTCTCGCCGATCCAAAGAGAAGACGGATCGCGTCGCGTGCATACGTACGTTCAATTCGTGTAACAAAGAAGCTCTTTGAGAAGATGGGGACCCATTTTCCCGTGATTTCCGACGTTTTATCCGCAGCCGCTTAAGAATTGCAGCTGGAAAAGGTTTCGAGCGTGAATCAACCCGACAGCATACGCGATGACAACGCGACCGGTAATCGTCGAGCATAACGCACACAGAGAGAGAGAGAGAAAAAGAGAGAGAGAGAGAGAGAGAGAGAGAGAGAAAGGGGGGCGGGGACCGGGGAGTATAACAGAGTCGGAATTCGGTGGTAACCGAGGCTCGATACGGGCACAGACACCGACCATGTACATTCACCACACAGGATTTACTGCCAGATAGTCGATTACATGGTTCGCTTGCTTATTGCGCTTTGAACGGGCGAACCTTGCCGTCTACGCGTATAAATGCTGTCTCCGCCCCCTTGACGTTGGCAGAACTAAAAGATTCCGCGACTTTTCCGAAAAGGGGAGATAAAAAAAAAAAACGCGACTGTGCACGAATTTCGACGCTGCGATACGCCTCCTCCGCCCCGCAGCCGTGTCTACGTTCGCCATTGTGTTTCCTGCTCCTTTTCATCCCGTGATTCCCTCTACAGCAAGAAGAAAACTTGAATTTTCTTTTTGTCCTTAATTTCCTGCCGCTTTTTCTTCGCTTCTATGTACTTTTCCTTCCACTTTTTATCTTCTTTTCTTCCCCCCGCTGTCTAGTTTTCACGAGAATACACGGACAGACGCAACGGACGTATCGAAGTCGAGGAATCGTCCCTTTTCATTTTCGAACGCCGAATGACACGTGGCTGGGACAAACGTTCAATCGATCGAAGATCAATGGAGAATCGGGTTAACCTAGAGAGCGAATCTAGTTTCGGGGCCGTCGAAATTCCGTTAAACGCGTCGTCCATCGTGGTTCCTCGTTATTCCGCGTTCCCGCGTCGAAAATTCGTTCGTTTGGTCTTTCTTTGATTCACCGCCATCCGCTTGAAGTTGCGAATTAAGGACAGGTTAACGAGCTAATGCAGTACTCGCGAGCGTTCCACCGAAAGAAACAAAAGCATATGCGCTTGGCTTTGCATCGGACAGCTTTCACAGCGAGCGAAAAACTCTTGCGTTCAAAGTAAATTTTAATTACGCGGATAATTCCTGCTGAAAAGAGGCCCGTATAATCTGCGATACGAAAGGAGAAGGGCTATCGGTTGGTCGTACAGAAACGTCGAGAACGTGATTCAAAGTAATATCGACCAAACGGTTCTTTTCGCTCGTAGATAACCCTCGATTCGGTTCTCGATTGGCCGTTTTAAAGCACGGAATTCGTTAATTTTTCTTGTAACGTTCCTCAGACACTGTCTCTATCGCGTTATGCCAGGCAAATTCGAAAGACGAGGGAAGAGAGTTAAAAGAGTCGCTCGAGCCGAGCGAAATCGGTACTCTCTTAGCAATCAGAAATCCACTTTAAAAGTCGACCGTAAAAATTCTCTAACCGAAGAAAGAGAAAAAGAAACGCCGTTTAATCCTTTATCCTTAGGTTACTACAGCAACGTCAGAGGCGGCCACTGCTGTGCAACATCCGTGCACTTATTGCAATTCCGAGGGACGGAAAGACGGCCGTTCGGGAAGATATGCAAATTGCGCGCTACAGGGGTGGTTAAACGTTCGTGAATTTGAACGTAATAGGATCGCATCGATTGCCTTTGGCCAGCGGTGTACTTCCACTCTCCGTTTGCTATCCGTCGGATAGAAAAAAAAAGGGGACGCATCGAATGGGTGGCGATTGTAATAAAAAGTTGGCGTGCGTCTGGCAGCTCTAACGATTTACGTGCAAGTATTGCGAATTTATCGGCCGTCTGGCCGGTAGATGGTCAGATTTTCGGAATCGCCGCTTTAAAATCACACGCTGTATCGATGCGGCTGATCTTATCCGGCTTTTAACGAAATCCAACCGTTCGTCCATGCGGGAATCGGCCAAAAATTGATAATTAAAGTATCACGGAAATTGAACCATTCCGCCCGTATTTCCTCCGATGTATTTAAATTGAAAACAAAAATCCCACCATGAACTTTAGCGAAAGAGTTCGCGGAATTTATTAACATATATGTGTATTAAGTTTTCGATATCGGTCGAATCCGTTTATAAAACGGATTAAAAAAAAAAAAAAAAAAAAACGGCAAGTAGTTTTGCTCTCGTGTCTCACCATGGGTAGATTTTAAGATACCTCGGATTCCATCGACGTATAATATTTGAACATCGCCTTCACCTTCTTTATTCGCGTGAATTGCTTTTAAGTATAAAATTCTAAATCCCAAGCTGCGAGTCGCGTGACCAATCTCCGTCGTGCTTCCCTTTCTGCATATTACAAGCGCTTAAAGCTTTAGATTCTTATTGTCTAAACATCTTATATCGTTTTTCAGCACGATACCGTATCCGCGCATTAATCACGCGCAGGAAACGCGGCGTTTTATTCGCTAGTAATTCCAGCCGTCGCTTTAAAAGTATTATGTTTTGCGATTTGTCAAACGTTGTAACGGGAACAAGATTACGGCCGAATCTAGGGGAAGCTCTCGAACCAAGCAATCCAGATTGGTAGCTCGGTCAAAGTAATGCGACGGACGCGAGGATCGGCAAGTTTCGTAGAGCCGCGACTAACCAGACAGGGGACAAATAGTTTTCGCGTTGCACCGCCCGGTAATCCTGTTTACAATAGCTGATTGCAATAAAATTTACATGCGCCCGTCCACTTTGCCCTTCCCTTGGTCCACCGCCACCATGGCCGGTGCGCCTCTCAAAATTTACATGCCGCCCGGTTAAATTCATGCGCGTCCAATCCTCCACGATTTACATTCGCCATACGCGGTTGCGAATTTTATGCTACGCGTACCGTTCACACGTGCTTTATTTTCCCTGCTTCTGGCCAGGTTCGACGCATTTCCCCCGTGCCCCGCCCTGTTCGCACTACGCCCTGCCACCCAAACGGATAACACATACACGTGCGTGCATTGCACAAAAAAAAAAAAAAAGAAAAAAAGGAGAAAAAAAGAAAAATAGGTTTCGAATCGGAGGGAAACAATTCGCGATACCGATACACACGCGACGAAACAACGTCCAACGTGACACGAAAGTGTCGTCGACGATTCGTTTGCGTCCATCAACAATGACGTTTATTACTCTTTTTAAGAGCGCGAGAATCGCGTGAACGGTATACGCTTAATGGATCGCAATTAAATCGACCTGCTGTCTGTCGATGCTCTTCTAACACGCGTGCGTTAGATATAAAGCGTTCTCGATATATTTTTGTTTTTCTTTCATTATTTTCCCGGTCGTGTACACGTACGCGCGAGTCGCGAGGAGGTGGCGGTAAAGCATGGAATGGATATCGATTGGGTGATATGTTAATTCAGGAAAAAAACACGAGCCGTCAAGCTTTTACGGCGAGATTTCCGTAGAACGACGGTGGAAAATGTTTGCCTCGCGTTTTGTTGACTCAACATAAACGCATTTAAATTTCGACCGTAATAAAAAATGGCGCAGGTGTGCCGAATGAAAATTTCAAGCGAGCTTTATAATTTCCTGGCCGGTGTACGACTATCAAGGGAAAAAGGTAGCTGGAAACGTTGGAAAATTGAACACGCGGCTACCCCGTGTTTATTCATCGTCGAATATTAGACAAACCGGCGTTGTAATCGAATAAACTATTAATTCCGTCGAGAGACTAATTTGACTAAAATTCATGATTAAACGGTTAACGATGCCGAAATTAAGAGAGAATCGAATCGAATTGTACGGAGATAATTTTGCAGCGGAGAATGCTTTTTTTTTTCGACGCTGTAACTTCCATCTACAGAAACTAGATGGAAATACGGATATTACGATTCTTAGAATTTCCATTTGAAACTCGTGCTATGAGATATATCTAAGCTACGTTAAATTCTATTACCGGCAAAATTCGTTCAAAGTTTCCGATAAGCTTTGCCTCGATCATAGGCTAAACGTGGAGTGAAACATATCGCTTTCAATTTCATTGCTTTGTCGCTTTAAATTCATCGCTTTAATCGTATCTATGGTGTAAAAAATTCAATTTCTGGCATAACGTATCGTCCAATGTACCGAAGTAACGGTAGATAATTAAAAATATCCACATACTTACGTAACGTACAAAGTATGGCGTTCCAAGAAACTCGACTACAAGGATCACGCTCGAAGCGTATAAATTCAAGTCAAGCGTCGATTCCTTCTGCTAGCAGCTAGGTACAAGGAAATTTTTTCCATCGCAGAATCATAAATCACAAGTAACGATCGTCCCTTTGTTTCCCTTCAATTATTTCCAACGGATCGTCACGGACCATTCTTAGACGATCCACTTCCTTAAGAATACATCCATCCTTTGATACATTCATGGCCTCGATATAACCGATATCCGTGCAAGAAATTTTACTATTTCTGCCGTAAAGTTTACCGTTTGAGACACGTGGGACTAGGCGAGCCGCCGTCACGGATATCGTCGTTAGAATGGCCAACCGCGGAACCGTGTCAAAATTCCTCTCTATACTTGCAGAATTTCTCATCAAAATTTCATTGCCATCGATACGATGTCAACCTTATCCGTATCTCCGTATAGAAGATCGCACGCGTCTTTGTCAACGGTTTCCCCGTTAATGGTAAAGCGATACCACCGTCCCTTTCCAGTTTTCTTTGTATCTTTGTATTATCATTCGTTTCATTGTACATTCCTTTCAGACAATTCGAAAATTTAATCGAAAGGACGACTAACTAACGCGGGAAAGGAGAATAAGAATGCCAGTAAATTAAAACAGAGAGAAAATAGCATTTCCAGAGCACAAACAGCTTTTTAACGTGTAAATTCCATTTAATCGTGCCGGATACAGAAATCTAAACGAGTCACAATTGTTTCGCGTAACCGTGGCTATATGGAACATCGCGATTCAATGTACTAGTATCGATTCTTTCTCCGGTAAAACACGACTAACCTTCTTTTCTATTTGTATATAAAAGAAACAATTTTAAGATGTATATATGCGCAGTAATCTTTTCTTTTTTTAATTATGCTACTACAAATGCTAAAAAAACGATATTATACAAAACAAATTATAGAATACAAAGACTGAATACAACGAGCTGTACGGCAATCTGGAAACGTACGGGAAGAAAAGCGGGCGAAGAACAATCGTGCAAACGCACGCTAGAAAGAAGCTTACGTTCTTTCTTTCGTCACACGCCAAATTAATATTATGGGAGTACTTTAATGGTAGGTAGGAGGACACGTTCGCGTTTCAAACGAGAGTAACGCACGCGAGAAGTTACTTCTTTCGTACAAACTTATTTGAGGTATAACCGCGTTAATTTAAAGGATAAGATGCAAATAACACGGCGAAAATTAAAATATAACTGAGGTCAACGCGTGCTCGAAAGAGACCAATTTACTTACGAAGTAGGATAGGATAAGTTTTCTAAAAATTTCAAAGATCAATCGTCGTTACGTTGCCACGGCACAGCAAAAAGTCATCCCTTCGTACATCACGTATTGTTCTCGCAAGTCATTCGTGTAAGAAGTTCTGCCATTTAACTAGGAATTACGTCTACTTTTAAAGCGTCCAATGCATACTCGACTAAATATAAATAAATAAATAAATAAATAAATAAAGTAGTAGTTTGTCTACAGAATTCGATATTTGTTTCGTTGAACGAACTCTCGTGAGAATAAAATCTACGAACTTTTAATACAGAACTGAAGCAAAGGGAAGCTCGCGTATCAAGAATTTGATGAAATAGTTCGACAACTACAGCGCGATTAGTCCTTTAAATCTCTTTTCGCGATCAGTGGCATTTGCGTAAAAGCTCGAGTTTCGAGAAGCAACGAATACCGTTGCAATGCACATATCGAAAGAATAACAACGATCATGGACTTATCGCGATCCTATCGATCGCGGCAGCCCATCGATCATCCAGCTACCTCTGTTGATCGCATTTCGGCGACGGAAAGTGAACAGTCCCGTGACAGAATTGGAAGATTCGTTGGAAGGAGACGAGAGACGATCCCGTACCAGTCTCGCGGGTCCGTGACGGAGATTGTGGAAGAGGGAAGGGAAAATTGGGCAAGCAAGGCGAAACCAACTACGCCGTGGAGAAGATGGGAACGTTTCGACTGTTACTGCTAATAGGCAGCTATACGGGCGCGCGGCAACGACAGGATTTCTTCTATTTACTCGAAGGATTAAAAGTAACTCGCGAAAGGGGAGCAAAGACATCGACAGCCTCTCCCTCCATTTTCGTCAACTCGAACGAAAACAAGCGAAACACGCGCAAGAACCGGCCGAGGAAGCTAACCGAGGTATACTGGAGAATCCGTTGTGTTTTCACGCAGGCCACAGACACAACGGACGAACGGCAACAGCGCGATACAGGATGCGAATCCTATATTACGACCACCAGGCTGTTGCCTCTTGCCTCTTCTTGCGCAACGTGCATAGAAGCATAATGGGCGCATAGTGGTTGGCTGACTGTGTTACATTATTAAGTAGTTGAGTTCGCGTTAGCTGCGAAGTGCTGTCAGCTTCGATCGAGATGCGAGCCAAGCAAAACCAGTAATTTCGCGCCAACCACGTACTCGCGCCTTCCCGATTGTCTCGCAACGGTCGCCGACTCTTATTTTCGGTGTTTTTCTGCCTCGGTCGAGAAGTTTCCAGTTTCCGCGCATCGAACGCGTACGAAACAAACCACTTGGCTTATCTCGACTGGATATCCTGGATCCTTATTTATCCACGTCGGAAACGCCACTTGGCGTACTACAGCGAAACAATCGTATCGCGATATACGTACGTATCGTATAAACGCAAAATTGTAAAAGTGTCTCGTTAGATAGAACGTTAACGCGTAATATTTGAATCGGTGAAAGTATACTATCTGTTGTACTATCTGTTGCAGATGTTGAAAGTATAATATAAAAGTATAATAACGTATCGATATTTTTTTCTTTTTTTTTCTCCCTAATTAATTAATTAATTAATATCGCACGAACAACGTGGTTGGTAGCGACACCTTGGGGAATGCGGTACGGAATAACGTTTAAACCCAACCCTGTTTCCTTCAAGAATTTTAGCCAAGTCGTGGACTGTTCCATCCCCTAAGTTTTCGTTGAGGCGAGACTTCCACAAATGTTTCTCTCGGTGTGCGTCATGCTCGCGACAGTCGATGATTAAGCGTTTCATCGTGATTCGTGTACCGTATTCTTTTGCTAGGGAGCGGGGTTTGCTAGGCGTCTAGGCGTCGGTGATCTTGGTATTCGGATTCGGCTGATAACCGTTCGATCTGTTCTCGGCCGTACAGTGGTCGCCTCGTATTTCGCCATCGATTATTACCGATGTACGGAGAACGTGATAATACGTCCGATCAGCCACTCGCCTTGGAGGCTGCGACGTTGTTCTATCGGTGATGATTCGCGAAGCACGTGGAAAGATCCCATCGTAGATTCTAATTATTCTTTTCGCCGTCTGTTCCTCGTGAAGGGGGTATGGGACGCGAAGAAAAAGGAAGCATCGACGTACCGCGACGACTTCCTAAACGAGTTCGCGACAATCAAGACACGGATAATAGAACATCGAGGGCCTGTGTCGTTCGAAACGATCGTGGAAAGCGATTAATCCTGTCCACGATTCGGGCAACCTGAATACAACGGCTTCCACGTTGCCACCCTTCCCCCTTCCCGGCGTCCCTTTTTACGCGTAGCCGAAACGCGACAATTTCTCTGCCAACGCACGTACGTACTTACGCGAACGTACAGCTATGCACGAGTGTTCGAGTTGTTGCCGCCGACGACGATAGAAACAAAGTTGGTTATCGATTTACCTAGCGACTGCTGACTTAACTCGTTCGTTGCGCAACGTAGAGACATCGAACTACGACCAAGCTTATCTCTCGCTCGTATTATCCCAGCCCAGATATGTTTACGCGTCGTGGATTCCATTATGTACCCGTTAAGTACGTCGCATTAAAGTTCCTTGCCCCGTCTTGCCGCGCAGAACGTCTCATCTCGTAAACGCAGGCTTCTTTTCGTCTGGTCGCGCAGGTGGATACGCGAACGTACGTACCTATCGTACGTAGCGGGGGGGTTCTTGCTTCAAGAAGGAACCGCGACTTTTTGAACGCGTTCCTTGACGGTCTATTTAAGTGGACGATGCGACACGCTTCTTCCACCGGAGACCGTTCCTGCGATTTAACGCAGGGAACCAGCAAGCATCGGAAGAAACTACGCCGTCGAGGCTTTTCAATGGGAATTCAATCTCGCGCAGCAGCTGCAAAATAGTTCCACGAGCGGAGCTTTTTGCCGTTCTTGCAGCAGCAGCAGCAGCAGCGTTCTTGAGACGCGAGGATTAATCCTTTGCCGCTTGGCGAGCTGCGAAGCGACGGTCTATGGTATTCGAGTATAATGTTTAAACGACGTGCTTATAGGCCGAAGTCCGAATGAACTGATTTAACGTGCAAAATTTTTGTTAATTGAACGCGCTGGGCACGCTTTAAGGTAGCAATTTCATTAAAAAAAAAAAAAAAAGAGAAAAAAACGCACCTACTGCCGTATCGTTAGGTTCGTGGTATCGTTGCTTGCGTCTTGTAACTGCATAAAAATGCAAACAATTCTAAAAATCTGTGTTTTGACATTTTTACGAACGTTGCGAAACACGTTGTCAGAAACGAAATCAAAATATTTGTTAAAACGAATATTGTTTCGTGAAAACGGTAGGAAAGAAAATAGAGAATAATTAACGACCGATCATGTTGAAATTTGCCGATAACTTGTGTTCCTGTCGTTGATTGAACGAAAACCATCAGAATCGTCCAAACGTTTCTATTTCCTTTACGAGGGAAACTGTTGTGCACGAAGCGGTTTCTATGTCGCGTTGAATCATACCGCGTGCTAAAATTAGATGCGGTTCGCGCGGTTTAACCGTGGTTCGCACAGTGGATGGAAAATATGTCCCACCTGAACGAACAATCGACATGGTTAAGACGTTAATACGATTCGACGAAGGAAAAATAATCTTCTTTATGACGAAAATCGACCATCCTTACGGAACTACAGACCTCTCGCGAATGAATGAATATTCCACGGTTGGGTAACCTAATTTTCCGCAAATGTGCCGCCTGTATTCGGCGGTGATATTATTACGAAGAAGATTTAAAGCACCCTCTTCGGCTTTCCAATTTCGCGCAGCGCTGTTTCTCAAGTGTATACGATCTCTAGCCATCCAGTATAGAGAGAATAACGATGGCTTTGAAGCGATGTGTAAGATGAAAAAGCATGGAAATCCAACGAGTATCCCCTAAAGGCCGGGCAGTAGGGAACAAAGAAATCTTTCCGGGGTTTTGAAACGCCGCTTTCGAATTCCATTCCAATCGATTAGCCGCAATTACACGGTAGCCTATCGAAGGGCCAGCAACTCAAACCGATATTTATCATGGCCCACCTATCCACCTATCGACGAACGAATGTCACGAACAGCAGAAAACGGTGGATCGCCGGTGGACAGTCTCGTTGCATCAATTACGGATATCCATTAGCTTAATTAAGCTCCGTGACACCCGTGTAGAGCGATTCGGTCAAAGCGAACAGAAGCGATAGAAAGAGTGGATGACCGTCGAAAAGGGAAGGGGAGGGACTGGGAGGGAGGGAGGGCGGGAAATGCATTTTCGATCGGCGCATCGAGATCCACGCTAACGGACGACTTCGATGCTACTTTAAGAGACGTAACGACGTAGACGCTGCGCTCGTACGAAACAACACACAGATACAAATACGTTTGACAAAAGCAAAGTACAAGCTCTCGATCGGTCTTATGGGAAATTACAAGACGAGCTTTGCGGATTACTCTAACCTCGTCTTCGTAACCTATCTCCGTTCTACGGCTTCTTCTTCACCCTTCAACGAGCGGCGCTCCTACCGTCTAACCTTCCCTCCCTTCGTCCCTGCTTATAAGCTATTCCATATCCTTCCAGTTCTATCATCTCTTAACGCCCGCCACGATTTCTCGCTAAGCATATTCGAGAGGTATTGATGCGATGCTTAAGTAAAAGTGATAGCGGGAGGAAGAGAGGAAGGAAGATGATAAATTCGGAGATCAAGCCAAGACGATGGCAATCCCGAAGCGGTTGTCTAATTCGAAGTAAGCCTTGGAAGTAAGCCTGTAGGCCGTGGGGCTGAAATTCTCCTTCTTTTCCTTTATCCAGGCAATTTACTTGGCAATAAATAGAAGTACGTGCAATTGTAAACAAAGCTGTTCTCAGCCACAGAAATTCTACAAAGTGTTCGAACTGTAAAACTGAGTAACTGAGAAACGATGGGGGAATTAATAGGACGTAAAATATCGGAATAACCTTATTCGCATAGAGATATACATCCGTACGTTTAATCGATTAATTAACCGATTTTGGACATTTTATTGGAAAGTGCAATCAATTTCCGCATCGGATATTAGTGAAATTCTCTTTTCTCTGCAGCGAATCTCCGACCAATGGCACTTGATTAAACGTACTTTCTGCTCGGATACGAAGCTGGTCGAGTAGTTTGAACATCTCCGATGCTTAACCTCAGTCATTTCAAGCATCCTGCATCCCGTAGTATTGTCCCCATGAAGCATCGATCGTGAAGTGAGATTCGGTCAGCGCAACACACGCTCCGAGTTCGATGTTTGGGCGAGGTAAATGCACCGCTTTCGCGACATCGAAATGAAAATACCGAAAAAAGGTAGAGCGTCGCGGTTTCAACGAACGATCGTTAAAATATTTAAAAATAATACGTATCCGTTTGAAAAGAGAGAAATTAAACGGTAATGTTTTAATCGCCAACAAGGAAAACAAAAGATTTAATATTATTGGCGAAATCCGGCTGTCCAAAATATCTTTAATATTTTCATACAACGATGAAATTACACGTATGTACGTTCCCTTTGTTAATGACACGATATCAAATCCGAAATATCCGAATTTTTTTTTAGCAACAACTTCAGCTTGTCAGAATTTAACCGTATTAAAACGTTATCGTGCTACGCATAACTCGATGATGCCGAATATTTATTTATGTTGAAAAAAAATTCACCATTCGAGAGATATATTCGTTATAACGGAAAGACGGGAGACGATTCTTCGCGATATAATATCTTTTTCGAACGATAATCGTTCTTATAATTGTGCGTACATTAGCGCGTGTGCACTTTCGACAGGCAAAATATCCAACGCCCAAAGTGTTTCTAGACGCGTCGACACACTGACTGATCAAAAGGACGGTCGACGGAAGAGAAAGATATCGTAGGTGCCGCGGTGGACGTAATTAGAAGCGCCACACGATGGCAGACACCCTCGCCGATGAAACTTACGCGAAATCCTAAACGATGATCCTCCGTTAAACCCTGTTTCGCTTTCGCGACGAAGCTGGTCGAGCGGTTCGACGATCCTCGATGTTTAGTCCAACTGGCATCCTGCATTCGCGGTGCTTGTGCAGCCTAGGGCGTGGCGGACGAGTAAAACAGAGGCGGGATGAAAAAGAGGAGGAGAGATAACAGAACATCGGAGAAAGAGAAATGAGGAAAACAAATAAAGGCAAGGAGAAGAAAAAGTGTGTGTGTGTGTGTGTGTGACCAGGCAAAATGTGTTAGGTATAGGTACTCTTCTCTTCGAATTCGATCTGTGGTCTAAGCCCTTAATACCTGCTTATTCGCTCGCCTGGAAGAGGATCCCGAAGAGGTATCTAAACTTTTCGAATGTTCCTCCGAAGAGAGCTAAACGGCGAACGATTTTGTAGCTGCGAAAGCGGAGGAAATACTTCTTTTGATCCATTGACTAAGTCACGGCAATCGTCCGAGTCGACGGTACATTTTTCCCAGGGCTTCCAGGAGGACCTGGTATATTGGCGTTTCTGTTTGATGCGTTCACCGAACTAAAAACGTAAGTAAAGTGGATTTTTGATCTTGTTTGACCGAATTTCAGGAATCGGGAGAAGCAACTCGATAAGATTTCCAACGAGTTTATCGTATTGATACGCGCCGATTTTTGTTCGTCGAACGAGGATTATACGTAGAATACGAGCGCTAACTTCCTCGTCTGATCGCGATTTTCACGAAAACAACGTACGCGGAACGTTGCTTTAGTCGCTTTAGTTGCTTTTATTCGTTAGTCATTATATCACGATAGATCAAACATGAGGCTACGATCCGGTATAAATGTCAAAATAATGGACAAGTAAGCCGATTACGTCCGCAGGAAGAACGTTTATTTTCCCTATAATTTACTATTCCGTTGACATAGTATAACTGCTTTTACCTGGCTTTTTACCGACTGCGGTAGCTAGCACGCCGCAAAACTGGCGCATTTTTCATTACTACAAAGACAAACGGTAGAAACGTCCAATAATACACGACGCTCACACGATAATAACACGACGGCATATTTGTTTCGAGTTTATCTAGCGCCACGATAATGCGACGACTTAGAACGTTAAACGGTGTTATACATTGAAAAAAATTCCTCGCGTATTTTCCCCTACTCTTGTCTTTCCGTTTTCCGATAAAACTCGAAACTGGGATCGTCTCTTTTGTCGGAGGTCAACGTTGGACGTTGTTGAATAATGGAAATAGGGCATTTAAAAAGAGAAACGAACAAGATCGCGGTAGTACTGCTAATGAAAATGCTCCTTGCCGGATGAATTTTTTCTCGCATCGAAAAAATATCATTGGTATTATCTATCGAACAACGGAAAACTAACTGTTTGGCGTCGCAACGAGTATTTTGATTAAATTGCATCTCTTGTGTCAACAACTTCGTCGAACGAAAGGGACATTTTTTCCGATCATTACACGCGACACGAAAATTATGATCGAACGAAATAATAATAGAATTTCTCCTCAAAACTGTAGCATTCCTATGCCGTCTAATAAACCGTCGTGTTAAAAAAAAAAAAAAAAGAAAAGAAAAGAAAAACGATGGAAAATACGAGACGGCATTTATACCGTAAACATCGCAACTTTCGATTATCTATCTCTGTGTTTGCCCAATTAATATATACCGGTAAATAAAAGCAAATATAAACAAATAAAGATAGACATATATATGTTTTTTTTTTTTTTTTTGAACTGCAGCGATCAAATAGAATCTTCGTGGAATTCGTTCGAACCAAACGGAATTATCGTTATCTCCAACACGGGAGCTCGATCATCCCTCGAAACTCTCCAACTCCTATCAAATCTGATCACGCTAATTAAGATGAAACAATCAACATCCCCAAAACTTGGTTGCTCTGATCTAATCGTTACACGCGTCCGCCATTCGCCGATGATCGGGATACCGAAGCGGCAACTTGTAAGCAAGAAAGATTCAGAGCCGGTTCTACGCTCGGTCCCATCCGAAACGACACGTCGATTGCCGTTTCCCCCGCCCGTCCCCTTTTCCTTCTTTTCTTTTTCCTTTTTTTTTCTTTTCTTTTTCTTCCTTTTATCAAAGATCCGTAGCACACCGGTGTTCACCTACACAGCCGCGCTTTGACGTTCGGCCGAACGCTTATCGATCGTGGAATTTATTTCTTTTCGTATCTCTCGAGTCTACCGCTATTGTCCGCCTCTATCACTCGCACGTTATTCCGTTTCTCTTGCTTTAACCCCGGCATCCGCACCACCGTCCTTCTTCCCTCTCTCGTTTTCTCCTTCTCAAACGCTCGGTTTCTCTCCGGAACGACCTCTCATCCAGCCACTATCACCGATCCCGCTCTTTATCCCGAATCACCGAGAGCCCGGTCGCTCTCTCATTCCCATTTTGTTTCCCACTCTCCCATGACTGTACAGATAGGTGAGATTAAGCTCCACAATGACGCCGCTGCGGTTATCAGGAGATTGCATTTTAGCATAATAGGTACGAGGCTGCATTGCAGCCGTTTCGAGCGACGCGCGTCGCCAGAGTGATGTGCGTCGGGCATTTATCATGGTCAGGTATTCCACGTTTCCAACCGCTCTCTTTCTCTATTTCGTCCCTTCACCGAACCGGGATTACCGCCGTACGCACACGCGGAACTCTATGCAGACGGGCACCTGACGCGTTCATCCCCGATGCATGGCTACTCTCCGTATTCGATGCATTTTGAGAGCATAATACCTGATGGAACACCGGTGTACGCCTTATTTATGCAAATCGGCCGGCGTGACGTAGCGCCGCGCGAATCTTCCGTTATCTTGCCGGTATCTCTCGGTTCGAGCCAAGTCGCGTCAACCTCGAGTCGCTGGACGCATCCCCGTAGAATTTCGAATTCGTCTGTCTTCGTTTGTTCTCCTTTTGATCGTAGATATGGGAAAATCGAAATTTTCATTCCACACGAATTTACCCTATATTCGCCTTCCAACGTTAAAGCATCTCGTTGCACCGCAGATTCAAAATTGTCATGTTATCGCGGCCCTTCGAGGAAGAGATCGCCTCTCGTTCCTTCATTCTAGTTGGTGCAAAATAAACAACGAGGCGTTCGTATTACGTCAAAGTGTTCCCCCTCCATTCGCTCGTCCGCGTTAAAACCGTTACGACATCCGTATCGCTGTAAAATTCTCTTATTCTATTTTGCTTTATTTCGCCCCATCGGGTAATTAACTACATTCAATGTGCACACGTGCCACCGGAACGACGCAATTTTCGCACTTTAAAAGCTTGCTCTGGTTACGAGCACAGCCCGATGACACGATAATGCGTATGTAAATAAATCGTGTGCAACATTTTAACTTATTTACACATCCCATAACTTTCGTACGTGTATTATTAAGCGGTAAACGATCTATCAAGTGGTAAATCTCGCTTTCTCTTTAACGCAAAGCTTGTTAAATTGTACGTTATTAACGTAAAGACGAAAGATTATTAACATAAAGACAAAAAATTATTAACATAAAGACGGAAAAAGAAAAAATAGAGGAAGAAAAGGACTCGTTTAAATCACTGGCAGTCTATGAAGCAAATCGGATCGAACATTGCCCCGTTCCCAGTAGTGAGTAAACCCTGTCCGAAATATCTCATCCAAGATCGTCTGAAATACAAAGAAATCAAGGTCCAACGAAGAACGATATCGACGAGCTGAATTTTTCCACATCATTTTCACGCCGGTACTCGGTATTTCTCCGCGCATTCGACGAAGCATCCGCGCCTCTCGTCGCCTGAAAAAGATACGATCGACCACTCGTTGATATCCACGTATCGTACACCTGAGTTTAATTAACTCGTACACTCGTATAGCAGACACTGATATTTTTTACTGGCGGCATAATAAATTTCTCCCTTTATCCCATATAGGTACACGAGCGTACGGAGAGACAGGGGCGCGCGGCACGGTCGCGAATACGTATACACGATGAAACAAGAGTGGCCTCGCCGCGCTTCGTTTGCCTTTGTCTAGTTAGGGAGCGCTCTCTCCTCTTGCAGGCTCCACGAGAACTTCACTTCGGCGGTGGAAACAGCCGTGTTTCATCGTTACGTAAGCTTAACTTGGATTAATATTTCTTCCTTTTAAAGCCCCCGTCGAGGTCCGTGAATTCTCGGGGCCATCAGGAGACTACGTGACAACGACGTCTTTCGTGCCGCACCCTCATCTCGATTCTCCGAAAGCACTCGTATTCGCATCCATATCGCGACGACTTTCCATTTACCTCGCTGCCTTCCAATTTCTTTCCTCCGCGATACGCTCTTATTAGCCGGGAAACAGACGCGTCGCCGGCCAGCAGTTCGTGACTCGACTTTTTTCTCTGTCCTTATCGTCGGACATTTTTAACGCCGAACGATAATCGTAAAATGGGTTGCGTTGCGATCGCATGGTATCAAGGTGTTTCCAACGTCTTTCTTTCAACGATCGGTTCGTTCCGGGCTAAAGTTACAGCGTACAATTTTTATTTTTATTCCCTGCTGCCGCTTCTCTCACGAGTCTGAGAACGAGTATGTCTATCGTTGTAGTTTGGATGGTAATGCCTGTTTATACCGATGTCGATGCACGTTTACCACGATATCGTGAAAATTTAGGAAATTTTGACAAGTGCAGATGCTCGGAAGGGATGCTGCCCGGTTGCTGTAAGCTTTTAAGCAAGTAAGAAGCCGTGCATCTCTCGTTCGTGTGCGTTTATAGAGATTCGCTCGTAGCAAATTATTGGAACATCGCTTATAAGAAAGTGGCGCGAAAGTTTCCGGATAATCGAGTAGCTGGCGCATGTAGAGCGGAGAAAGATAGACGCGCACAGAGAGAGAGAGAGAGTTAGTTAGTTAGAAAAGTTATCGAAAAATTAGAGGTGGAATCCGAGTTAAGAATACAACGTTTAGTTTGAGAGAGTGGAGAGTAAGAGTTTTGCGCGATCGTATCTTTTACTATTTTATTTAACGTCTCGCGAATAAATGCCTGTCCGCGCGCAGCTCAATCTTTCTATTCTACAAAAATGAAAAAGTTTTTATGACTTCGCGAGTAAGCTTCTTATTTTTCTTCAAACCTATTTCATACTACTTAACTTTCTATCTATTCGTTAATCTCTGCCTTCAGACTCTAATTAAACTTACTGCTTCCATCTGTGAAACTATTCACGATTCAACCTCGTTCAAATGCGGGCAGTCGTTCAACTTTTTCAACTCGTTATTTGAAAAATTCAGTCTACGCCTGCTCGAATACATTCACCTAAAGCATTAAACTAGGCTAGTAAATTCATCGATGTTTCTTTTTCTCTTTTCTTTCTTTTCTTTCTTTTTTTTTTCTAATTTTTTACAGCACGCGCACCTATCTTTTATGTCAACGAACCGTGTTGCTATTGGTCTCAGAGAAACCACGATTGTCGCTCGACGCGCCATTTCTATCTCAGAACGATCAGCGCGTAACACAACGATCGCAAGAAGCTATCGAAATGCGTATCTGCGGCGGAGCCTTCGTTCATCCGACTCGACGTCTACCGACTGTTTTTCGCGATGTCGCGTCGCGCCGCGATAATTTGCTTAATTGCCAGCGGCTGTTGATCATCTTGGTCGGAATAAACGTAGATCTCGAGTGCCGCGGCACGATCGTTTCCCTGCTTCGTTTAAACGATACCGATTTATTAATCATGGATACAGACGAAATCGAAGCCATTTTCTGTAATATCCTCTGGACGCGACTTGAATCGGCGCGCATTGACGACCGATGGGACAGCAAGACGAAACAAGAGGCTAAGCTTGGACGCGTCGGTGCCGAGCGTTCGAGCATAGTAAGATTTTTCGAAGGACGAGAGAAACGCGGTAAGAAAAACGAAACTCGATAAACCGCGCGTAACCAGAATACGCGTATATCTAGAAGAGTCACGTTCCTCGCGTACCTCAAACATCGACATCGACGTTCGTCTCTCTCTCTCTCTCTCTCTCTCTCTCTCTCTCTCTCTGCAATTTCAACCTCAAAAGACTTGTAAAGCAATCCCCGAGCCTTCGTAACCCGTGCGAAACAATCTCTACTTCGAACGCTTGAAACGCTGCGGGAACCGGCCTCTGAGCTCCCCCCTGACTTGATACTTGCGACGTTTGATTCTTTAAACGGCCGCGTAGCGAACGAGCGACAAACGAAACTGCGAGGAATCGGTCAATTTGCTTGCAAATTTTTTTTCCACCGGCAGCAACGACGTCGATAGTTGTAGTATTAAAATCGTAAAATAATAAAATCTTTGAAAATCTGAGATCGGATTCGAAGTCTAATTTTACGGATAACGAGTTTTGAAGACCGAGAATATCGATCGGCACTGGACTTAGCGTGATCCGTATACGCGTTAATTGTACGTTTCGATACGCGAATAAAAGAATTTCACTGAAATTCTGACCGTACGATTCGTTTCTGCTTTTTCCCGTCCCGTTTGGATAGAACGACGAAGCAAACGCTATAAATGATGAAAATCGCGCGTCGATAAGACCCCGTGCGACGATCGCTTTGCATCTCTAATCTTCGTGGCTCGTTACCGCTTTCATCAAGTGCTGGAATTAATTTCCGCTCGAAGCTTTTTCCGTAAGATTCCTCGCGAGTTTGCCGGTTCGATCAGGCGCAAAAATTTAACACCGATTTGCAACGGAAGATGAAATTTCACGACCGATACCGCTCGATAATTGCTAGAAATTTAATTAGATATGTATCCGAGATGCAACGTACACTGGTAGCAAGTGTTCGGAAATTCGGATGATCCAGCGGAACACGTGATTGCCGTGAACGGGCAACGTAGATACAAGTAGATTACACGCAATTACATTAACTAAACAAGCGATCTTGCAAAAAGCGATCTTACTTTTTCTGCTCTCGTTACGGAGCCGGTAGCGTAAGTTAGAGCTACCATCTCGTACAATCCACTTTTACTATGACAAACTTAGAAAGCTAAGTTTTACGAGGAAATGTGTTTGTCCCTACTGCAACTTCTCAAACAACGCGTAAATTTGACAAAGAAAGAACGTTCTTTTACGCTCTATTATTATAATCCGTTGTCTTCTACGTATCTCGTTTAAAAAAATGTTAAGGAAAGTTTTAATACGGAAGGAAACAAGGTTACCTTCTGAAAGTTCCAATGTTACGAATAAAACAAATAACAAACGCCCGATAATAAGCTCATAACTGATTTAGGAAATTTTCAACTTTATCCGATGCGGTAATTAGCACGATGAAACTTTGAATAGATAAGGCAACTACTAATGCTATTGTAGATTCTACAACAATTATCCGCCTCTCCACTTCTTCTTAATCACGCTGAAATATCATTTTCTATTAAATGGGTATCCGCGGCGAAATCTTTGAAATTTGTGGCATCGGAACAGATTGCGATAAACACCAGAGCGGCGTGCAATTTCTCAGCCTTTCGTTATATCGTCGAAAGAATAATCGAATAGTCGCTGATTACAGCCGTTTTCCAACGATATTTACCCTATTAGAGGTTTCATTTGCCGTTCCGAACTTTCAAACGACATCAAATATTCGTTAACCGGTGAACCTCGATGAACGCTAAATATCTTACGCAGCTAGAGATACGGGAGGGCCCAAAGGGAAGCAAGCGCGACGGCAAACATAATAAACTAATTACCGCATGGTCCCGTCGAATTCAGTATCGAAATTAATCCGAATGTCCCGGTCGGTAAAGTCAGATATCATCGATAATTACCGGACACGCATTATTCGTTGACATCCTAATTACAACAAACACAGAAGCGTTATAAGCGGCACGTTCCGACGAATGCACGCTGATTGGCCGAAACCAATTACCCTCCGCTGCTCGTTTCGCGTGCGCGCGTGAGCGAGCTAGCGAGCAAGGAAGGGAAGCTTTCGGTTAATCGGTATTGCCGGGGTGCGTACACGGCGCGCCAGTCCGTGTTTCCAGCTAAATAAATAACGCGAAATCTACTTCTGTAGCTTGTCGTCGAGCAAACATTCCGGAAAACATTTCGAAACGATCGGTGATCGAGGAGAGCGGCGCGGTATTGTATCGCTCGCAACCGTAAGAGGAAACCACCAAGCCAGTCCCCTCCCCTCTTCTTCTAGGCGTCGCTCCGGGCTTTCTGTCTGGAGGTGCAGGAAGTCTGTAAATTTGATTCAAGCCATCTTTCTCCGTCCGTCGAACGGGGTGAAGCGTTCCTTTCCGTCTCGTCTCTTTGCTCCTCGGCCGTATATCGTATCCTGCGAAGTTACGGTTGCGTGGTTCCCGGCTCTCGGTTATAACGAATTCGGGGATCGCCGGACGAGGGAGTGTACGAAAGGGTAGATTGGGCTGCGGCAAGAGAAAGAGAGAAAGGGGAACGAGAGGGAAGAGAGCGAGAGACCGATAGGCGGAGTAGGACGATGATTCGAGGATATAATATGCCTCGGCGGACTTGAAAACGATTCGCGCGATTCGCACGGACGACGGAGGAACGGGGAACGGAAATTAATCGGCGGAAATCTCTTCTTTTTCCCTGGCGGCCCTCGGTATTTTATTCTCCAAGATAGTTTGGGGGCTTTGATGGAAGAAACAGAGAGCGAGCGAGAGAGAGAGAGAGAGAGAGAGAGAAAATGGGGGGAAAAGAGGATGGGAGGACGGGCTGGATGCGCCATTTCAATATTCGAATCGCAAGAAACTGAGGGAATGTGGCCGACTTCGAAGATGTATTGACCTGCTGCGGCTTTGAGCAACGTACATAATGCATGCGGTATTCGACGAAAGCGATTTCAAGCAATAAAACGTTATGGACTTTTTTCACGGGTAAGCATGCAACGTACGTTTTAGTCTGTGCTATCTGCTCGTCGTATTTTATTAACGATGTGGCTACGTTTTAGCTAATTCCTCCATAGTAGGAATTCGTGTATGGAACCGGCAGCTCTATTTCCTTTCTCTCTCTTTTCTCTATTTTCTTTCTTTCTTTCTCTTTTTTTTTTTTTTTTTTTTTTTTTTTTTTTTTTTTTTTTTTTTTTTTTTTTTTTTTTTTTTTTTTTTTTTTTTTTTTTTTTTTTTTATTGGCTTTTATAATATTCACTTGCATATTGAACGAATATCTATCAAGTTATTATTCAGAAAGTGGTACATGTGAAATATTTTTTCGAAATTTATGTCGCTAGAGATAACGTTAGAGAGGAATACATTTGCCCATAATGTACGTCTTGAATATTATAACAACATCGTGGAAATTCCATTATTTAACGGTACATTATTTCCTGAATTTGAATTCCATTATTTTCATGAATCATCGCGCAGGAATATTCGCGTAACCTTTTTACGAGTTTAAACGTTGTAAAGGCATCGTAATAGCTACAGAGAGTATGAATTTAGCATTTGAAAAAGCTTATGCAAATATCGGGATAGTTGAATGTTCGTTTGTAGAATTCGACGCTGTGTCATCTCTTACTGTGAAGATCGAGAGAAAGATCAGGAAATACCGTTGATGATATCGATAAGGGAAACAACGATATTTCAATAAATAACACTACGGTTCTTCAAAGTACTTATCGTGCGACTGCGCACGGAAACGTATAATTAATTTCTCTATTTCGAAGAAACAAACAGGTAGGATTAGAAATACGACATTCGATCGTTTTTCCTCTTCCGTTGCTCCAGTTTCATATTTTCGAACTGCGAGTTTCTCCAACATCAAGAAATGTACTATATTTATACGAACCTAACATCCATCCGTTCAAAAACGTTTCAGGGTCGCCGTGGATCAAACAGAGGCGAACTCGATGCGCGTTAATAACTTACGAAGAGTTAAACAGTTTCCTGGATGCTGGACCGCCGAACGAAGTGCAGACATTCGATGGTTTACGCGTTCGTCAGAACGAATACCAAACCATTCTCTGCCAGGTATCATAGAAGCGAAACTCTTCGGGTACTTCGCGTCGCCCGAAAACGTACGAAGCTGCGTTAAAAACCGCATGCGCCGTTTATATTTATAAAGAGCTATCGATTTTAGCTACAAAGTTAGAAGGAAAGTAAACTGCGTAATACTTTTTCGATTAGAGGTGCAAAGATCTATATTTGTTGATCGATTCTTATAGAAGCATCGAAGTGAAATTGAATAAAAGTTGAAGGACGGAAATGATCTCGAATTCGGCATATCGCAAGATATCCAAAGGC
This sequence comes from Bombus haemorrhoidalis, assembly GCA_014825975.1. Classification (NCBI taxonomy): domain Eukaryota; kingdom Metazoa; phylum Arthropoda; class Insecta; order Hymenoptera; family Apidae; genus Bombus; species Bombus haemorrhoidalis. The sequence goes on along the minus strand of CM026162.1, from coordinate 14,732,383 downwards.
GAGCGGTGGGCGGCGCTTAAGTTTAAGAATAAGTTTAAGTACGGTTAACAGGACGAATGAAACAACGCGACTGATGGAAATAATTGATAAAAGTGTCGCATTTGAAACTCCTTGAAATCGATAATTCAAGGGAACCAGCGAACCGTCTTCCTTACCGAGATACGAATAATTAATCTCGAGAAAAAATGTAATTTTGTAAACTATGTCCGAGCTGAATCACGAAAATTACGACATCGTCTACTGCCGGGCGGAAACAGCTTTAAATATCCGATCAGCAGGGTGCCCGTTAATAAAGAGCCCCGAATGATTTAATATCAGAGCGGTAGGTCGAGACAAAACGCAATAGTGTGCCTAGGATATAATACGCCTGAGCGGGCCCGAAAACAGTCGAGCACGATTCGCACGAACGGCGAGGGAAAGAGAAACGGAAATTAATCGGCGGCAACCTTTCTCTCTCTCTCTCTCTCTGTCTCTGTCTCTCTCTTCCTCCATCTCTCCCCGGTCAGGGCAACTCACGGCATTTTGTCCGGGTAGATGATAGAGATCGTTGGAAGGACGACCACGATGACGTAGAAAATGTATCCATATGGTAGGAAAATCGCACGAGAAATCTGCGATTTTGTTCCCAAATGGGGACGGGAACGCGAAATCGCTTGCCATCGAGGCGAGGCGACGTTCGACGTTTTCCGACCCGAGGAAATGACGCGTCTCTCGAAACTCTCAGCCGTCGGGCAGATTACACGGTACGCGCGATATTCGAAACGCAGCTCGGCTTAATTACGAATCAATTAACGCGGAACTTTCCGCCCTTCGACGATAGTCGAATTCGAAACCGTTCGAACGTAGAGAAAAACACGTTCGATCGAACGAACGAACGAACGAGAAAACAAGAGAGCGAAAAATACGAGGAGTGAAATTTTACCACGGTGAGTCGATTTGCCAGAGTGCGGGGCAACTTCCATCGCCATTAATACGTATTTTTATAACGAAGTATTCAGCATCCGCATTTTTTCTTTATCTGCATGCATCCGATTCGTTGTGAGAGGCGGAAACGCGTGTCAAAGTTAACAATGCACGTATCTACGGCGCATTCCATAGCGAAAAGGGCGAACGTAACTTGATCGACGATAATCCAAACAGCGAGATTTCGTTCCGACAAAGTTCATTCGAAGGGTATTCCTGAATAAGAAAGGAAGAATTCGCATGGCCGAGAGATAAATGATGCATTGATAAAAGACCCGTGGAATTCGCGTGGAAATCTCAGCCGTTGGTGTAACGATGCTGTGCGTGCTTGTCCAATACGTATCACGGGCAAGAAGAGAATTACAAAACTGTTAACGCTTTGTTAATATATCGATTGCCAATCGAGCGTGTTTGCTTATAGCGTTGCGATATCATATATCGAAAGGTACGGTTGCAGCGCGTAAAGACAAATTCTCTTTGTGCCGGTAATGAACGAATAATCGTGATTATTATTGTCCGCTATATCTTCGATAGGTTTATAGATACCATAACTTTTGTGATACAATGTACGGTTTTCTCTATTTTCTTTTTTTTTTTTTTTCTTTTTTCATAATTTTATTGTCCTGTAATTTTCATTACACGTCAGCATATATCGTTATACGACAGGATAGATCGGAAAGTTGAAATCAAAGAGTCGGAATTGGTTGGATGCGGCGTAGATAGTAGGAGTATAGGAGAAAATTACGAGCTCGTCGCAGACGCGCATTTATAAACAGGCAACGACACGGCCGAATGTTAAAGCAATCAAGAAACACACGTCGGATGAGGGAATAGAGAGAAAGGCAATAATGAATGCCGGGTACGGCTCTGTGGACTCGAAAATAGACGTTTTACACGAACGACGGTGCGCAAGAGAGAACCGGAAATAATGGACGAGAATCAGTTTTTTATTTTCGCGTTTAAGTCCGCCGGGGGATAAAAATCATCGAAGAACGGTATCGATGGCCAGACTAACGAGACAGGTGTAATACGTGTGCACACAGGCGGCTACGTAACTGCCCGATGACCGAAGTGCTAAGCTACGGTCGCGGCGCTAGCAAGCATAAATTACATTTGCATCTTGTACCGTATTTTCTATCTGGGGATAACCGCGCCAAGGGATATGCAGATCAGGGTATGAATAATATATTACATTCTGAAATTAAGCGGATCGCCTAATCCCGCGACTTTTGTAATTCAGATAGAGGCTGGGAACGCGGCCGAAACGGTTGGTAGACGGAAAGGGACGGACAGGTCACGTTTAACTTGTAACAACGATTATTCCACGCGTGGACGAATTTTGCGATTCATGATAAATTTTTCATCCGATCATTCATCGAATGATTCCATCTGGTTATTCAATTAGCGATCGGCTCGACCATGGGGGATTTAATTCGAACATTAAACGAACAATTCCCGTGCTATTCGTATTATAATTTCAGTACAATCGCATTTGTCCTTTATTATACCCAGTTCGCTGTCTGATCCGTTTCCGGCGATTTTGCGCTACGAATGCACAGAATCGAGTCGAGAAGAAACGAGAACATACTTGGTCGATCCAAGATTCCATCTGGATATTCTGTTTCAGCCGATCGTTCGAATACTACGCGTACCTACATTTCCAACTAATCAGTGGGGGATAATAATTTAAAAAATCCGTTTCTTTAAAAAATGCCTAAGCGTTTTATTCGAAACGTCGCAATTCTTAGTAAATCTTGGATCGAAGCAAACGTAACATCACCGAATAAAAGTTAACGTCTAACTGTTATTTAACGAACCATAATCTTTTCGACTGTCGCAATGATAAGTTCAACGTGAACCCCTGCGTTTAAAACATTAGCGCCAATGTAACAATTTAAGGCGTACAAAAGAGCAATCCAACGCAATTATGAGCGTTCGAGAGAACGCTGTGCGACAACGGACGCGAAAATGGAGGCGAATTTAACGCGAATAGTAGACGATAGAGCAGCGAAAATTAATCCCGGAGGAACTCCGTTCTATCGAGCTTCGACATTTTCCACCAAGCGATGAAAGCCATACAATAAGAGATAACGAAGCTTTCCGATGAAAAGTACGAAGAATAGATTAGTCACTTCCGAAATGCATAATCGACGACAAGCAGCGTAGAATTAAAATTGAATCTAAATTAGTCCTAGGTTGATAGCAAACGTGTTAAGCCATTTGAATGTGTATAAAAAATTGCAACTCTCGCTCTACGATCGTACAAAATGATTAAGATAGAGTACTACTAAAGTCTATCAAATTTGATACTACAAGATTACGATGTAACATGCTTCATACTTGATTCAAATTCTATCGAAGCTACGGGATATGTGATAATCGTAAGGATACATTAATAGGGAATTTAAAATTATCGAAAATTCGTAGTTTAATTTAATCTACTAAAGGGTCGAAAAATGCAAGTAATAAAATCGCTAATGTACATAACGCTTTAATCGATGAAGGTTAAATCGTTTTATAATAATCGGATCCAGTAATAATACCAGAAATTAAATCGCACGTATGTAATATTTTCTCTAAGTGTAGGTTATAAAATACCTGTTACAAACTAAGTAATTAATAGCCACTGAGAACATAACCGGTGCTTATTTCATAATATTCGATCTGTGTGTAACAAAAAAAAAAGGAAAAAAGAAAAGAAAAGAAAAGAAAAAGAAAAAGAAAAAGAAAAAAAGAGAAAGGAAAGAAACAAAACTCCGATTACATATGTATTTACGATATCGTCTTAAAAGCGGTTTAACGCTTAGGGAACGGTTTTAAAGATAAAAACATGGAATTCGACCTCTGCAACGAAACACGCAGTTACTTATCGTAAAGAAAAGAAAAGAAAGAAAAAAGAAAAAAAGAAAAAAAAAGAAAAAAGAAAGAAGAGAAGAGAAGAGGAAAAAACGATACGCTATTCCAGAAAATCAGCTTTCGTAAATTTTTCATCATCGAATACCTTTGAAGACGTATCACGATATAATATAAATGTAAATACACGTGCGGCGTAACTTTAGAACTGCTTTCCATTACTGTATAGCCAGCCGAGACTATTATCCGCGAATTGCTCGCGGTCACGAGATAAAAGTTCACAAGGTGAAGGAAAAGATCACGTAGATAGATAAATCATATTACGTCGCAAGATGCATGGAACGGTGAGCAAGTTTCAAGTAGGTGATGCACTTATAAATAATTAATAACTCATAATGCATAATACAGGAGGCAGGAGAAAGATGGAACAGCGGTTGAATAAAGGGAAATGATGCGATCGAGGATATAATACGGCTCGGAAGGATGCAAAAGGTGCAGTTCGCGAACAACAGTAAAAGAAACGAAGATTAATCGACGAGAATCGTTGTTCCTTTCTTTTTTCTTCTCCCGCTCTTCCCTTTTCTCTCTCTCTCTCTCTCTCTCTCTGTCTGTCTCTCTCTCTTGCTCCGTTCTTAAGCGCGCTTTTTCGCCCAAAGTAGAAACATTCGAGGATCCGACCACGAAATAGCAAACCTTTGCCAGGGAAATTTATCGTGATATCGAGGAAATCGGGCGCCGCGGAAACGGTTGGTCGCTTCAGGTAAAAAGCTTCGTTAGAAAAAAGGAAAGAGGAGGGAACGACTCGACGTTAGATACTCTAGCGTCTAGGTGAGTATTCGAGAACAAAAAAATTAATCGAGGGTATGGAAAGTGAAAAATATGGTGCAGACCGTGCTCCGGCCCATTCGCTTTCATATAAAATATCGTGTCATTTTCTTCTTTCGTTTTTGATACATTCGACCGGTTTGAATTTTCCTTAATATCACGCGCGACGGTAGCGGCATGGCACGGCTCTTTATCGATATTTAAAATTATTGCGAGAAGACGTATCGCGCGGTGTCCCTGCGCGATACGGATCGAGAATGGTCAAAATCGACTCGATCAACCATCAGATTTTACAACTGGAAATAAAGTTTGGAAGTTCGTAGAGAGATGAACTTTCGTAAAGGCGTTTCGGAATGTCGGCCGGAGTCTCACGTTCACGACATTAAATTGATCCGATCCGTGCGTGCACCGCTCAGAAACTCATATTTTTCCGAGCGTGTTTGTAAATCGCTTTATTTCCGAAAGTTAAATTCCGAGTTTCTGAGTGAACGTAGCGGAGATATCGAACTTGAAACATCGAACAAAGTGAAAGGCAAGGGAACTCCGCACGGCAATGTTCGATAAACGTTTCGCTTGCTTTACCTGACGATGCATTCAAAGTAGCGTCACACTACCTGCATCTTCTCAGGTAGTTGGAAAATTCCTATGGTAAGCTGTATTTACGGTCCGGATAAGCCCTAAAAATGGTTTGAACAGGTGATACCTGTACCAAACATTGACGATTTACAGTGATTTATAAAACGCCATTCAGAATCTGGACGAAATTAGATAAAAAAAGAAAAGGTGCAGGCGCGCGCTCCCTTATCTCCCTTATCTCCTTTATCTCCTTTATCGCAAAGCAGAACATACGTTCGTAGAGCTTGTTTTCGAGAAACAGTTTTCGTATCATGTACGCAAAATCGCGTTGCGTCTTTACATTTGTCGTTTCACGCCTCGTAATAAGTTCCACGTCATTCGGAATAACGGTGTGAATAGGCAAGTTTAAGAGGGAGGGGAAATTTGACCAAAACTTGGTCATTCGTGTCACTTTCTTTGCAGAAAATGTTGCGTCTCGCAATAGCGTAAGGCCATCTTTCGCCAGACAAACCAGATTATGAATAGCGATTTTGATTAGTGATTTTTTTAAAGAGTGAAACAGATAATGGCGAGTAGCATCGATTCGTCTTTTTTTTCCTTCTTCTTTCACAAAGTAACTTCACAGTGGGTCTTCAAGTTTTTGTCTCGTCATCGCCTAAGAGTTTAGGACCGGAGAATCGCGACCTTCACCTTCGAATAAAATATCCTACTCGTTACAATTTCAACTCGGACTCGTTGGAAACATTTCGAAATGCGCGCGATTGTCTCTGAGAGACACAAAAATCCTGTCTTGCTTTGAGAAAATAACAGCTTTTTGCGAACAAACATCGAAGGTATGAAATTATTAATAAACACATGTCGCACACGTTTCAAATAATCGTGATTCCTTAAACTCTGTACACTGGCTAATACACTGGCTGCATGCAGTACATTTCCGTGTGATTGTAAAGCTTTCTAAAGCAGAAAGAAACGAGTTCAACGCGTTCTCGATAAAAAGTCAATAAATTCACCGATAAGCGAACGTAATGTTACAGAGTGACATCTGTCTCCGTTTGTGGAGTAGGTTGATCTGCGCGGCCGAATAACAGGCAAAGAACGACAAGATAAACGACAGGATTGGAATAACTATACTGCGAGATGCTATTCTGTTCTCGTTGATTACGTATTCCTTTCGGCCTGTGTATTTTTTCGATCTTACGAGCCCCCTCGCACGCTTATCTGATAAATTTCGAAAGAGAGCCGGCTGTCGGGAAATTCTGCCGCGGCGATGACACACCCGTCCGTTGTTCCATCGCCGTGACTTCTCTATCCTGTTTCGTGCTTTTTAAAAGGACCGACGCACGGGACGACGGAACGTCGCAGGTAAGAGCCTCGACGAGAACTCTACTCGTCACGCCACTTTACGGCGAACGAAGTTTGATTCGGTTAGCAATAGAAAGAAATTGAAAAATCAAGCAACCCTTGACATGGAAATTGAATTTCGCGAAATCCACGCTGGCAATTTTTATAGACTGGCAAAAATTGGACGTTCGACGAGATACACGTGCGAGAACGAATCAAGTTAGACGAAAATTTTCTTACAGTTCTTAGCATCGTCTACGGTTAAAAACGCTAATTCGTGTATTTGCATTTTTAATGAAATAGACAGAATGCGCACTCACCGCTTATCACCCGACGAGTATCGAAACGACGAGTATCATCGACGAATATCGGCTGTCGCACTAGACACGCGTTCCACAATTTCGCTGTATTCATTGTCTGCACTCACTTCGAAAGGCGACTTAACCTCGTACGAAAATATCGCTGGAAACATCGCTCGCGCTGGTAAACACAGGCACCGAATACCGTTGTCACGGTCTGGCTGCGTGCTAATTTGTGCTCGAATTGACGACTCCTTAGACGAAAGGTTCGTTCTTACAAGCGAAGCACGCCAATCGCCAACGTAAAATAGAAAATCACGACCAGAGTGCACTAAAACGGACGGTTTATTGGAGGTAAACAAGCGCAGACTTGTGCAATCGCATTCCGAGTAACGGTCCATGGCAGCGTACGATGCGATGCGATCGTTAGACGGCAGAGCCATCTATCGATGCGAAAGATCGACCATGATCGACGCATCTCGGTCGTCGTCGCGTCGAACGCCGCGTCGAACGCCGCGCCGAACGCCGCGCCGAACGCCGCGCCGAACGCCGCGCAAAACGCCGCGCAAACAATCAAACGAAAGCGCCATATCGATACGCTGGTCGCTATGCTCGATCGTTCGTTAAATTCTACGGTCGAAGATAGCTTAAATACATCGAATGCCGGCCGAAGATTCGCGAATGTTTCCGTTCGATCGTATCGAAAGAACCGTATCGCGGATATTCGACTTCGCGGATATCCGAGTACTCAAAGCCTCGCCAAAGTACCGTTCCAGATGATCCGCTACTATCTATTCCTCCGACTCGCGATCCACGGACAAAAGCGTAGCGGAAGTTAATCGACGGCAATCCCTTTTTATCCGCTGCCAGCGTTTTGCTCGGCGAGATAAAATCATTTAAAGAACGACGCTGGTGGATTCACAGTTATCGATGGAATTCCGTTTTCTCCCCGTTTCTCTGGGAAAACGTTCGAGGAATCGAGCGGCTATTCGCAGAGACGGAATGAAACAAAGCGCGAGGCCGCGAAGCGAAGAAGAAGAAGCGAGAGAGACAGAGATATATATATATATATATATACAGGCACACGTATATACAATAAGTACATACGTGTATAGAGGGAGCGAAAGCGGATGAGTGTACGAGCAGGTTAGTACATACGTCGACTTTAAAAGAGAAAAGCCAGGAAAATGGAAGACCGGCGAGATCGATGGGTGGCAGAAAAATGTGCACCGAAATTTATATAACGAGGAATTCCATTATGCCAGGCCTCGATACCCTTGGAGCCAACGGTGATGGCGATGGTTGCCTGGTATCGGAATATCGAACGACGTGTTTCATCGACCGAGATAAGATCCGTTTACATTTCGAACGCCCCTCCACCGACCAGCCACTTCGTCCGTTCTCATGCATGAATCACGTCACTGTCGTAATTTAACGGAAAACTAATTTTTCGTCTCGCCAGTGTTCACCGACACCCTTCAAGCGGATCCTCGTAGTCGGTGTTCGGTCGACCCAACGATTCCGCTAGATAATGGAGGGCGGTTGACGGTCAAAGTAGAACAATGTGTAATACGACCGAAAGCAGATCCCCCCGGCATTAGAGTAACGTTTAGAAGCCGATTTCGGACGAAGAAGAATAGTCGTCGCAACTCGTACTCGTTGCTTTGTACACGATAAACGGAGGACAATGGGGATTCGCCGGAAATGTACAGTCTACGGAATGCTGATGAAAACCCCTACTAAGTGGACGGGGAGGAAAGAAAGGGCGTAGTGGCGGTATTACGAAGAGCGCTGACCGTATAATTACCGGCCTATTTGAATTAAACGTTCCAACGAAGTTTCCGATTTGCGCTCGACTGTGACGAACGACATATCCAAGTTATATCGATTTTATATATTTATGTATGTATATGACATGTATATCGCTCAACCAGCGACGACACCGTGCAAGGAACCGATTCTACTTAAAGGAAAAAAAAGAAAAGAAATATCTATCACGCAGTTCGTTTCGTTCGAATCCAAGTATCGAATTTAACGGCGTGAAATTGAAAGAAAGAAGAGAATACTCGAAACGGGAGATTATTTACAAAAGCGAAAAACAGAATCCTTAACAATGTTTTTACCGAGGAAAAATACGCAAGCCATTGTTGTACCGGCGAGAGATAATTTGTTCGCAAAATTTATCGTGGTTTTATTATTTACTGCAATATTTATCGTTTGTCTATAGAACGTTGCCCGAAAATACCCATATTCGATAAATGTACGATAAATGCACAACGAATCTTTGATTTATTTGAAACCGTAGCTTCGATCGAAAACAGCGCTATTCCACGTCCCTGTTCTAATTCTCTCGCGTAGGAAGAATCGTTAGCCTTCGATGATATTCCATCGTGTTTATAGGATTACCATCGCCGTTAAAGCTTGTTCATTCAAGCGAAAGTATTTCGGTCATACTCCGAGTCTAAATTGCGAGAAAGAAAAACTGAAGCCGACCAGTTCTCGAAACTAGTGGCGAGAACAGATGTTTACGAATTAGAAGTAATCGCGTAAATAAAGGGGTAATTTGATGGATAAACGAGAGTCATCCTAAAGAATGCGACGTGTTATTATTTTAATGGAACCGTTAGAATTCTATCGAAACGGTAAATAGCGTCGATACGCATATTTGAAAACGACAAACTGAAGGTTCCGCGATAAGAGATAAAACGGACACACAGAAATTTGCCAAATTAATGTTTAGTGGAACATTCGGCGACTCTTCGGAAGCGAGTTCAATTTGACAGATGCACCGTGAGTTTTGGGAGCAGCGGCGTCAAATTGAATTTTAACTCGAATCGTCCGCCTGTCGTGAGCAGTTTTCCCTCTCTCGTCGTTGAAACCAGTTTTCCAGTTCGAAAACGAGCGAGCCTAAATCACTTTTAATTAGAAACGATCATCGAGTCGCATCAAGTTGCACTTTTGTCCGCCTTTCAAGCGCTTATTCCACCCGAGGCGCAGTTCACGTCGATTTTCGAGGTGCGTGCCGCGAGCTTTCGAAACGCTCGCAAATAAAAAGAAAGAGAGAAAAAGAAAATTTGCAGAATCAAATATCGAAGGTTTGGCGAAAAAAGAAGAAGAAGAAAAAAAAAAAGGAGAAAAGAAGAAAAACGGTGCGGTGGACCGATTTAGATTTCGTTCCCTTTCTGGCTTTTCTTCTCTCCTTCTTTCCTCTTTGTCTTATCTTATTTTTTTTTTCCACATCGTCGATAACTCTACGATTATCAACATTCGCGAAATAACTTGAATTACGAATTATCTAGTTCCTCGCCTGCGATCGCTGCTATTTTGTCACCGGATTAATCCTGCGTCTATAATTAACAAGTTTACAAATACAATGCTTAAGCCATATTTAACTGAAACTGAATTTTCGATGGGTACACCCGTTAATATTCAACGTGTTTAAATCCATATTACGATAATACCCTGTCGTATATAATTTTCGTTTGCGCATACGATTGCGCCAACGGCTAATTTATTCGGCTGCGGCAGATTCAACCAATTTCAATCAAAAGAGGAATACTTAATCCAGTATTAACTCTATGAGCTGTTACAATATCGCTGGTGCGTATTTTCTATAGATCCTTTCTGCAAGTATCCGGGTCATATCGATTATCGGAATTAAACGTAATGCTAGTAATGGCTATCGGCTTACATACTACGTGAGCTCGTATTTGGGAGGAAATTCACGCTGTCAAAGATACTCCGACGAATTACAAGACGATTAACAAGACGTCGTTTTTTACGAGATAGTTTATCCCCGTTGATCGGGTTTGTTTCGAAATTTGAAAGTCAATTTGCAATAAAATGTCGCTGATCCTTTAAGTGTTTGTACATAGGTCATATATAAATTATGAAGAATAAGAACGTTCCAGGGAAATTTGAAAACCGCAAAATCCCGTGGTATCCCAATCGTATAATCGTGTAATCGATTTTCGAACGTTGTTAACGAGCATCGTCCCGTCGAATCAACGAACTTCTCGATAACATTTTCCTTCGTACGATCCACGATCGGAACGTACGCGTTGACCGACGTACATCGATCGATGAATATTCTTGCGCTCGCGCTAGTTTTTCCCGCGGACATTCCAATGTTCGGTTCGTCAAGTATTCCACGACGCCAATAAATTTTATAAACGTCGACCAATGTAACAGAAACTTCTCATCCGCAAGCAGTAGCAGTGCCGCGGAACGGTTTGAAACGCGCGGTCTGCATCGAACGAAAACTGTACGACGATACGCTTTCAGGATGCGCGCATTAATATTAAATATATGCGCGTAAATTGATACGTATATACTTGGTCGGCAAACGTGTGCGCTCATTTGGACGATTTAAATAATTCGTATAATATCGAGCGATGGAAAGCGTGGCAGCGGCAAGAGGAAAAAGAAACGAACGCGTATCGTTGCGATCCTCGAGAAATATTCATAACGTTTAACGCGCATCTCGTATTACCGTTCGATCGACGAGTTAATAACGACACCTCGTTGGAGCAGAACGGATTAAAATGTTTCGATCTCGCGTTCGAACGTCGGTTTTCACGCGTAGAATCTCGCTGGTTAATTCCGACGATCGTAGTTCGTACGACGGAGGGAATTGGACCGATCGAAGCAGAGGAAGCGAAGGAAGCGCGGCCGGATCCAGCGTTAAGCAACCATAAGCGGCGCTAACCAAGACCGCCAGATCGTATTTTAACGCGAATCGATATTTAGCCCGGCTTGTTCGCGAGCCGACGATTTTTTCCTTCATTTCGACGGCCACGGATGCAGCTCTTGGTAGCGCGTCGCGCGCGAGCTACGATGCGGTCGTTGCACGGAGGCTTCGTACATCTCTCTTTTCCTCTATTTTCGGTATCGAGTGCCCTAGATGAAGATTCTTTGAACGCGTTTAATTTCGTCGTCGTACATCTTCGTTTCTGTGTCCACGAGCGTCGAGTCAAACTCGTTTGGTTCAGGGAAGAAGAAAAAAGGAGAGAAGGGAGGAAGGAGCGAATGAAAGAGGGGGGAAGAGAAACGCTACAATCGGCATTTTACTAAATTTAATCGAAGCATGGATATTGTTCCGTATCGCGTTTGAAGTTGAATCGAACGCGATTTAATTTCGGCGCGACCGGTTCATCGAATTCTATGATTGAATTTCCTAGTTGGATGGAGCTACTTGCGAATTTAGATGTAAAACGGTACACGTTGGCGTGTCTTTCTTTCTCTCTTTTCATATCGGCGTTCGTCTTCCGTATATTTAGAAAAGACTTATGAACGAGGATGTTGAATTTTTTATTGCGTTCGCGTTTAAATGCACACATCGATGCCTGAGAGCTTAACGCTGGCATAATTTGTTTTATATGCTTTTAAAAGGATGCCGGAGTAACTAATTGTGTTATATCAAGTAATAAAAGATGTAAAAGCTGCTATGTAAAGCGAATGAAATGACGTTGTATCGTTATTTAATTAAAAATTTCAATAGATTACGAGGTAAACAAATTAATTAGCTTTCCCCTCTATGCTCAAGTAGTTAATTTCATCGCAATTTACCGTAAACTAGGTTTACATAGGATCTCTGTCACATTTATCTTAGGCAACATCGTTCGGCGCAGTTGTCTATGGTACAATTAATAGGCAGCGTAACGGAGAAAGTTACAAACTTGCTGGGGCACGTTACGTCGAATAATAAATCTATTATTTATTCCAATAGTCGTAATTCCAAAATTGCTCGAGCTTTAACCTCGCGAAAATATGATAGATATGAATCATAGTTTCTGGATTAATACTATTTCCAATGGGGAAGCAGCGCTTTTTACGAGAAGGTCGATCCTTAACCCAAGCTAAGTACGAAAAGGAGGTACGAAAGTCCGCAAGCACTCCTTGACCCTCCTAAACTTTGCAAGCAAAAAAGAAAAAGAAATAAAGAAAAAGGAAAAGAAGAAAAAAATAAAGAAAGGAAGAAGAGAAAGAAAAAAAGGATTTTACAAGATACCTACGAAAATGTGCCGAATTAAAGACAGATCTTTGAAAAATAGGAAACGATGTTTGAGAAATGTTGCACAAAGAATTTAACGCTTCGTTATAGGGGATTGTCTCTCGAAGAACCGGCGATATTTCGAAAACGAGTTCTACTCGTCGACGGAAGTGCTTCCGTTGCGAGCCGAGGAACTTTATATTTCTAAAAAGGTAGATAAAAAGAAAAAAAGAAAAAGAAAAAGAAAAAGAAAATACGCCTCCAAGCTAATTAGTAGCTGCACAAACGTGACTTTGTCAACCCCGTTTCCGGAATGATTTTTTAATTTCGTTCGTTTACTAGTTCTGCCGACGAGCGTTCCTCTCTAAATCTTCTGAAAGGGCACACGCGATTACATGCCGCGTTACCTGCACAGAATTTTCGCGGCAGCATTTTCGACACAGAGATTATGACTAACGATAATTTGTTAGTTTACTGTAAAAGTGTGGGACGAATTGGTAGTGGTTGCACGAAACTTTTATAGAAGGTTACGTGCATGCTACGAAAGAGCAAACCGAGTTAAACGAAATTGAAAAGAGATTTCTTAAAATTAGAGTTACGTGGCGACATCGTAAAGCTAAACTACTTGTGCCATTTTCGCTAATGATTTTGCTTGGAGGATGATAGTAGTCGAGGTTTACAGCGACAATATTAATGTTTCCTCGACGATCGTCGAAAAAATGCTTTCCCATATGGTCGTCCCCTCCAACGAAACCATCGCCCTAACCACTTGACACGCGGGCATGGGGCAACGTCGGGATTGCATGTGGACGCGTCGAGGGCAGACGCATAGAGACGGTGGAGGAGATGACCGGAGGTGAAAGGATCGAGTGCCATGTCCACGGTATGGTACGTGGTATACGTTCACGTAGGCCATGAACTGTGGGCGACACGACATGTCTGAGGGATGCAACGAACGGCACAGCATGGAAAATGTAAGGCGATAATAACGCGCTTTAGCGTTCGATCAATCGGATTAGCCGATATATACGCTATAGCCGACTATTATTACGGGCGCGCTCGTACCTCGAAACGCTGTCACGCTTCGTTTTATAGAAAGGTATTTTCCATGGTAGTGGGTGTGCACACACGTGCGACACGGGAAACTCGCATACCGTCTCTCGGCACTCTGCGCGCAGACTATTTCGACCCTGTCGGTTTTATTGTCCGCTATGGAAAAGCGTATCCGGGACCGAACGATTACATCGATCAGGTAAAATAGATCAGAAGAAAAACTGGTCCGATCGCACGGTGGTTGTGTCTCGAAATTCCTCGTGTTTCGCCGCGCCTGAATTTTGGAACGAACGGAAGCCAGTTATTCTCTCGTATTCAAGAAACGATCGATCTTTCGCCCTTTGGCATGGGCAGGTACGCGTGCGACTAACGTTCAATACAACGACCGGAAAGTGTGAAATTGCGGCAATGCCTTTAATTAGGATTTCACATGGCTTGAGAACTTGCCCCCTTCTTATTATTAGTATTATTATTAGTATTATAAATTATAACAAAATATTTTGTAAACCGCTTTTATAATAATCGACCAAATTATTAAACGTCTGTCCTGTAACATTTTCATTCTGTATGCGTCCTTTACGTCCTTTGTGGAACAGAGTAACTCTGTTGCATAATAAAATGTACGAGAAACACGTTTCAATATTACGATCGAGACGCGAACAAAGGATAAATATAACAAGCGAAAGAGAACGATCGCGCAATATGTACGTCTTGCGAAGCAACGAAATTAAAAATAATAGAAACTTGACAATTTCGATAAGAAAATATCTTTGAATCGCAGATATTAAATGATTAAGGGCGAGCAACGCGCGGCTGTTACGCTCGAAAACGGTAAAAATAGTAAGAATTTCAACGGTAAACGTCATATAACGTCACAGGAAATGCTTGCTACGAAGGAAGAAGAAAAGCGCGCGTTAAATATCAACGATCTGAAATACCCAACGCGTTTAACGTTGAAACGCGAATGAAACGCGCCAAGGAACGGTTGTATATAGATCTTTATGGTGTTAACACGGTTTCAATTTTCCGGACGATCCCTGTGGGAACGAGCAAATTTTGTTTTCATACGCGTTCGTACTTGCACTTCCCCTGTGATATAAAGAAGAAACATAACGACGCGTGCTCTGAATATTATAGTAACAAAGGGGATGTAGGTGTAACGTCGGAAATGTCAACGAAAAGAAGAAGGAAGGAGAAAATAGAAACGGAAAAGGTAAAAAGGAGAAAGAGTGGTGCGGCGAGTGGATCAATCGTAAGCGATCGTTGCGACAGGACTTCCCTTTAATTTAATAGGATGATTCGCTCGAATTTCCCTCTTGTCGCACCCACGTGCGCAAGGAGCATTCAATTCGTTCGTCCCGCGAATAGCCATGGATTTATCTTTTTTGGGGAGCGGGGTCGGGGGGGGGCGGGGAGAGAGAGAGAGTGGAAAGGGAGAGCAGACGGGACGGTAACAGAGCAATCGCGAGAGTCGAGAATTTCAACGATCGGTGGTCGATTATCGTGGAAAGCGCTTGGGCGTTTCTCAAATGTTTTTTCCACGAGACTCGCCAACGAATCGTCGTTTATCGGAACAACGTGCATTCGTATTTTGTCCCGTCTCGGCATTGAGAAAAATTGACCGTGTGAAATACATAGTTGGCTACATACCGTTTTAGAAACACCGATATCCCCGTTCCGGTTTCGACAAGGAAAGCGGATTATCGGCATTTACAACGTTCGAGGCAGACGAATTTTCGCAATACTTATGTGCATAACCATTGATCGTTTGATCTGTACGGTCGCAAGCGGGAGCGGGCCGGAGAAAGTACGACAAATAGCGCCGACTATCTTATCGTTATCTCGCTCCTCCGGACGATTTTCTGAGAATATCCGTTCCCAGAAATCCGATGAATTCAGCCTCTCGATGTAATCCCTGTCGTTTCCACGTGGTCTCGTTCACCGCGCGCAAACCGTTCTTCGTTTACGAGCGGGTCGGCGGCGGAGCGGGGATTGGCGGCGGTTTAACAATTCCGGTCATATTTCGAGAGTAACGAGCCGTTATCCATCATGCGATCGCGAGTCAATAAATTAATCGCGTGCCGTGTATGCCCTCGCACACGCATAAACCGACACAGTTGGAAGCCTGTTATCCGCGAGATTCGCCGCGAATTCACCGGCTGATTTTCTGTAATTGCCACGAGCGGCAAAATATAGTTTCTCTTGAGCTGTTCCCCGCGTGCATCTGGCCCTCGATCCCTTTCCTCCCCTGTCCGGCTGGAAATCCAGTTACCTGGCGGCGTCGATCGAAGTGTACCTATCGACGATTGTGTGTCCCTAGCCTTACCTAGCCTTTAACGCGACTAATGAAATTTCAGCGGCGTAATTGCCGCGGTAATTAGATAATTGTGTACCAGACTTTACGACCGCTCGACGGTGAATTCGTAACGAAATAATCGTTCTATAAAAGTCGGCCTCTGTAAATGCATTTACCAGCCGGTGCCGGCAGAGAAGTGGGCTTTCGCCGTGTCGATCGGTTCTTACATTGTTCCCCAGAAGTGGTAGCCCGTTTGAAAACGAGAACCACCAGCACAAATCATACACAATTCATCGCGCCGCGCCGATCCGTCGCTTCGACGCGATTGATCGAATTCGCCTGGTTGCTTCGGCGAACACGGGACCCTGTCAATTTCCGACTCGTTGTTTTTATTAAGCTGCCCCTAGTGGCTGTTTTAAACGGTGGCACGCGTTTGTTGGCGTTGCTTCTTTCGATGCCCGCCTCTCGGCCCGTTCCAATTCACGGCCAATCGGTCACCGAATTTTGTTCGTCGGATTGATTAACTTCCGGAATTGTCGAATCTCTTCGTCTTCGACGGTGCCAGTCCGTTCGCAACCGAATCGCTACAATAATTTTACGTTTTCGCCAGAAATATACTTTTGCATATTTTACTTCGCAAGTGGATAATTTCGGAATTGCTCCATTAACGTCATAAGGCTGGGAATCTCGTTCGAAGTTCGCCAAGCGCAAAGTTCGAAACTGTTTTTCGCGAATCTCAAGAACGTGATAAGATTCATATTGGACGCTTCGTAATTCTATCGACGAAAAGTGTATCACGGCGGCAGAAACGTAACGATTTTCAACGCGAACGATAAGAAGAGAGCAGCAAAGATACGCGAAAGCGTATGGGAATTGCGCGGTAAACGGTACCTGCTACTATTTCGAAGACGTGGTAATTCGTTCTTAGCGAAAATAAGCTGCCCGCGAAAGGATAAATAAGCGGAAGAAGAAGTAATCAGGGAACCTTCTTCTTTGAAGGAATTATCTTCGTGCCAACCTA
Source organism: Bombus haemorrhoidalis (assembly GCA_014825975.1). Lineage (NCBI taxonomy): Eukaryota > Metazoa > Arthropoda > Insecta > Hymenoptera > Apidae > Bombus > Bombus haemorrhoidalis. The sequence goes on along the minus strand of CM026162.1, from coordinate 14,715,164 downwards.
ATAAACTGCGAATAAGTAAAAATGGAATTCTAATTATACGAACGAGGCAGTTGGAGAAAAACGAAATTATTCCCAACTAATTACATCGCGCTTCTTCCAATCCCGATTCTCCTCGGCGTGCGTTTCTCTGTCGCCGGCTTCCCTTCTTCCTTCCCGATCCATTTCCAACGAAAGGTTCTTTTCATTAACTCGAGCCGGACGAACGAGCCGCGTTCGTACGATTGAAAAGCCGCAAGATTCCGCAATATGCTTCGAATCGTGCGGAGTTTGCGCGACAACAAGGAAATTCATCGAAAAGAAACAGTTCTTTCTTTTTCTTACATCTGTCTTGTCAGGCCTCGACTCGAGCTCCGTTCACCGAGTCTCGATCAAAGGGGAGGAAATTTTAAACAGATTCGATGGATCGACGATTCTCGTCTGAAAAACGGATATTCGATTACTCGTACGATTTGTTCCATCGTTCGGTCGACTCGTACGTCACGTCGAAAGGGAAGAAACAACTAATTTCTGCTGGTAAACGTATTTTTGATAGTCGAAGCGTATATATTTTTTGCAAATGCAAAGAAAAAAAAGAAAAAGAAAAAAATGGATTTTGTTCTGTTACGATACGAGGAAAATATTAAACTTCGGCTCCTGTATAATGGCTTGGCGCTTCGATCAAAAGAAGGAAGGTCGACGTTTTATTGTTTTAGATAAAAAAAAAAAAAAAAAAGGAAAGAAACAATTGAAGTATGGCTTCTTCGAAGCATTTTTATAAGAAGATTTTGCTGATTTTTATAAGAAGGTTGGCATTCTTCCACGATGTTCGATGTTGTATTCTATGTACAGAATACTATGATGTAATTCTTCTCTTTTACCGTGGAGTATTTTCCATGTTACCAAAAAATAATGGGAATTACGATCCCGCTGCCAGAGTAATTTCGATGCCGTACGGATACTTTTGCCGAAATATTGCGAGAGATACAACTTTAAAATTCAATCACACAAACGAAGAACAAGATTGCGACAAAATAAACTGTTGTTTCGAACGATCGGAATATGCGACTTAGTTCTGTAACGCAACATCGAATTATCGCCCGTTTCTTTTCGATTTACTCGCTCTATCACGATTATCCCGTTTTATTTGCAACATAATAAACAATTAGGGATCGCAAGCTACAAAGTTACGTTATTAGCGATTAAATGGCTGAGAAGCCTTATCGGCATTAACTGGATAGGTCTGGCGGTCGACGAAGCTTCGATCAAAACTCTTCGATCGGACGATGCCCGTTATTCCTTGCTTCGGCCATTAATCACCTTGTCGAGCACGCTCATAGGAACGGCATAAATACGAAGAGGTAATTAACGTGTCTAGACACCGTCTCGCAATATCGTGTCAACGAATTTTCGGAGATCATTCGGCACGTGAAAGAGTGGGGGCACAATGGGCGTGCTGCGCGGATAGCGCAAACTCGCGATCCAAACCGTTGCAAGATCAATACCTTAGCGAGAACCGGTTGAACATTTTCGCGCTAACGAATATGTTTCTCTCGCGGTTCCGCCGGACGATCTTTCACGATGACCTTTCATCCGGATGTTGGCGGTGAAAAATTACTAAGCCGCCTCGGTCCTAAGTACTTTGTTACACGCTGTTCCGTATCCAGTTATATACGATGTACGTATGTACGTATGTATGTATGTATGTATGTATGTATGTATGTATGTATGTATGTATGTATGTCGCGAAATACGCGACCGTTAGAAAAATAACAGCATCGTTATCGTTACGTTATTGACGCGAACGAGAGTGCCACGGCAGACGGATAAGGTTTAACGAAGTTGTTTTGGAAACAAATAACGCAGTTTGGAAGATTCGATGTTCGGTCGGATGCATTTTATCGCGAAAACCTCGCTTCAAGTGTCTTTCTTTCTCGGGACGACCTCTGGAAGCTAGGTAATTTTGCTCCGAGAATTTCATCCTTATCTTAATTAGAACGAAGGATAAGAATTTCGATCTGATGTGTATTCTCTATCCAGATTGCTTTAAATAGATTACGTAGCAGCAAAATGTTTTCTAATAAAAAGCAAACTACCGAGGGAGCCATGTACGATATTACGCACCGATTACAATGGAAATTTCGCAAATGGATAGAAATCCAACGAATGTTTATTTCTGCTTGTTCGCGTAGAAATTCGATGATTTTAGCATATGCGATAATAAGCGTCGCGGCCGCGAAACCTTTCCAACGCATTTTTCTCGTATCTTTGATTCGTATAATAGCTTACAAACGATGATTTAAACGTTTTACGAACATTTCTGAATTACGGTTACGGGAACGATCACATATTTTTTAATCCTAGATCTGATCCATCCATCGCCTTCTTAAAATTATCTCCCCCCCCACCCTTTATAGATGTTCTAAACGTTTGTGCCTCTTGTACTTTTTCTTCCTCTATGACCAAATTGAATCATCCGCCCTTTCTATGCGCGATAATAATACAATTAATAGGTTCTTTCATTGTCAGAGAAGAAATACGATAGCTTCTCGATCGATCCTCCAACAGGTACGGATACTTGAATCATCGAGCAAATTATTATCGCGAAGCTAGGAATGTTTCTCAAAAATTAGGGAAAAGTGCCGTTGCAACCGTTACGAGTCACGGGCCATCGCGTGAAATATTACGCCAACATTCTATGCATACAGAATATTAGTGCAAAATAGACGGAACGTAATCGATGCAACGATAAATCATGGTAATTTACGATGTATCGTAACGCATTTCTATCAGGTAGAACGACCAAATAGATGGCTATTTCTGCGCTATCATTTTACATATATCTATATACATTCGTCCTTTTTTCTCTTGTTTTTTTCTTTTTTTTTCTTTTTTTTTATATTCGAATAAACAGCTCTAGTCCGAGAAGATAAAGCAACGTCAAATTCAATTACGATCGTCAGGAAGGCTTCGGTTAAAAAAGAGGGAAACGCCAATGGTTATTACCACGTTGATGGTTTAATTTCGCGGAAAATCCTTCGATTTATTTCATCATGATTTAAGAAGCGTAGAAAAAACAAGAATGGTACAGGTGCGTTATCCGGTCCGTAAACGATCTTGTTTACTTTTTCCACGCGTTACACGCAATTACACGCAAGGATATATCTTGGTCGAGGAAAGCAAGCGGTAGAAAAACCACCCTTGATCTATTTCCTTGCCTCCGATTCACTCTCCACCCACGCACTTTCCCCGCCTACGACCACGTTTCTATCCATTCCACTGTTATATTTCTTCCCTCTCTCAAGACGTTCTACAGTGTGGCCATCACGGCTCGCCGTCCTCGTAGAAAGATGTAAAGAAATTCAATTTCGTTTTTTTTTTCCCATTATCTCCGTTCCTTTTTTTTTCTCTTTTTTCTCTTCCCCCCATTTTTTTTCTTTTTTTATTTTCCTAAAGGAAGGCAGACAAATGAAACGAACGGTATCAGTAATTACGCCATCGATCAGCGCGGGTGAACGTTCTTGAGCCACGAACCTGCCATTTTTCATTATTTTTGAAAATTACGAAACGCTGAAATATCGTTCATATCGAGCGGGCAATATATTTTTGCGCGAGAAGGAAAATATTTTTTCGACGGTACGGTTCGATTCATTCTCTCTTGAGCTCGTGTTTTCTTTTTTTTTTTTTTCCCCGCCCCTCGAATTAAAAACCGAGTCAAAAAATCGAATCGGTATAAAAAATCTTCTTTAAGATAGATACGTAACGAGAAAGCAAAGCAGAAGGGTTTTCGATAAGTCGGTTAAGCGATGCCCGTTCCAAATAAATACATCAACGACGAGAGCCTTCGTTTGCGGGGAGCGGGGGGGGGGGGAGAAAAAGAAAAAAAAGAAAAAATGGAACAAGAAGCAGGTAAAAAAGCTATGCAAATGACGCTATTGTGAAATATAGCCGAAGCAATTAACTGAGCTTAAGATATTACGATAGACTAACTCGACACGCGAGTGTTCGTATCGTCGAACGGTTTGTTCGTGAATTAACGAACGTTGTTCTCGTAATCGCCACGCGTCTCGGTCCTTTGCGATAGCCAGAAATTTACGTGTCAAACGTACGGAACCATCCGACCTGCGGTTTGACTTACTACGGTACTTTCGGTACGGTGATTTCTCGCATCGTTCACGGTCTTGTTCACCTAGTTTAGAAAACAAAGTGAAACATCACAGCCACGTCCGACCGTATTTTCAGCCGCATTCTTCGCTTCGTCGCGCATTAGCATGCGTCTTTTTCGTCCCCGCTCCTCAACTCTTGTCTTTCATTCGCTCTTTCCGCACTGTTTCAAGTCCACTTCGCTCCCTCCTCTCCTCCCACGCTCAGCTCCTTTCAACCTCCTTTCCTTTCATTCGTCCCTTCCGAATGCTGCCTTCATGTTTATTCCACACTTTTCCACGATTTCTCCTCCTATCATTCCAATCCACGTTCGTTCCTTTCGATCTTTCTCGTTCTTTCTATCTGTTTATCGCGATCCATTGCCGATATTTCACCGTCTCCGTTCTAAATTCTACCCCTTGTACCTATCCTGTTCCCCGTGCAGCCATGCCATCCCGCCCGACCCCCTCCCCCTTTTCCACTCTCGTTATTCTCCACACGATACGAAGCTCCGCCAACTCCCCTCGATCTCTCGTATCCATTCGTTCAACTCTTCCTCCGTGACAAATCTCTCGCGCTTCTACTCGCTTTTATTCGCCGTTTTCCAGGTTCCGCGCGTCCTCCTCCTCTGCGTCGCCGTGTTGCCGCGGTATGTTCCTCGCGCATCCGCGCTTCCGCTCTCCGCTCGGAGCAGCCCGCGACGCAGAGTACAGGCGAAAAAAAGCGCGTTTCGCGTTGTCACTGGAGCTTTCAGCGTCCACGGAAGCAAAGACAGGAGTGGCTTGGGGAAACACAGGAGCGCGTAGCTGCGAGGTTCGTGGGGGTGGTTTTAGGGAGCGTCTCTTTCATCCTTTGCCCAGCCATTCGTATCTATCGAGGTATAAACAGAAACGTACGACCAGCCCCCTATTTCGCGAATGTAGCGCCAGCAGCAGCGAGTCGTCGAGCGTCGAGCATTAATGTCGAATGCATCGCGCTCGAAGAGAGAGAGAGAGAGAGAGAGAGAGGGTAAGATCGGCAGCGAGCAGAGCTAGTGTGAAACATTGATGGAGGGAGACACAGATGGGCAGACGAGAGAGCACATGACAGAATGCGAGGAGAGGGCAGATGCAGCGGTAATGCACCGCGTCGGTGCACGTGATTGCATTTATGCGCAGTTGATAACCGGGGGATGTGTAGGGTGATGCGAAGGGCGAACGAAACCGTGCGACCGTTTCCCTTCTTTCGCCACTCGAATGTGCATTGTATCGGTGGAGGAGAGAGTTTTCCCAGGTTGGTGATAAATCGTTTAATTATTGGCCGTTTTCTCGAGAAAACCGCGGACGAACGGCTGGCCGGCGGACGCGTGTCTCCGTTGATCACCGCAATCCACTTGTCCGGACGGGACGACGATCGTTTGTCTTCCAATTTCGTTGGACGAACGGCGCGCCACGATGTTCCGTGGAGCGATCGTGTCGATAAAATCGAAGCGTATCAATGAGGAGAATTTTACCAAAGGACAGGGACAAACGACTGTCCGCTGTGACGCAACTGACGCGTGATTTTCAGATAAACGGATTATGTGCGCGAATCGATCGGCCATTGAAAGCTTCGTGCGAAGGCTGGTTGAGATACGTCCAGTAATTTAGTGGAGTGGCGAGTAGCCGCTTAATATGAAACGGTTTAGCGCGTAGAAAGTGTCGGAATTAATACGGTTGAGCTGTGGAGATCGCGGCAGATGGACGGACGACGTGATCCTGCGGCGTAACTAAATATCGCCGTTGCTCGGATGCGTTGCTCAGATTTTATTAGACGGAACGAACGAAGTGTACGGGCTAGAAAAGCGGACAAGCGGAAGAGGAGATTCGTCGGAAGCTTCGAGTGGTCTACTCGAAGAATCGGAATTAGGAAGGATGATAGGGGATGATACTTGGACACGTCGACCGAGAACGTCGAGAAACTCTTTTCGTTTATTATCGAACAGAATCGAAACTCGGATTCAACCGAGAGACAGAACACGTGCTCGAAGTACGATTTCAGCAAAGACGAAACTGCGAATTAAAGGATTAACAAGCCTCCTCGAACAGAGAAATCTAGCAAAATGGATCTACTCGACTAGATCGTTTTACTAAAACGCTCGATTAAATTTTATCGTCCGCGCGCACGGTAAGTTACTAAATTACTCGCTACTCCGCTAAATTAGCGGACGCGTCTGAACGAGCCTCGATAGCGAAGTCACATTAGGACGCGTGCGATTCGATTAATAATGCGCGCTTGTGTAAATTTAGGTGAAAGTTTCGGATTAGGCGGGCAGGCTGGCACGGTTAATTGAAAACCAGATATAATCGAATCGCACGAAATAATACGTTAAATGGAACGTGCGCGTTCGATGAGCCGGGTAAACGATCGATTTTTACGCACAGCTAATTCGCTTGGTTATTTGACGACGAGGTTAAAAGGCTCGCGATCGAATCAACCACCAGGTCCCAGTTCAACCAGCTACCTGTTCAACCTTTGCACGGATGTTTATTTTCAGCGGAGACACGTTAATGGAGCTGCTTCAAGGCATGCCTCTCAGCTTTGCGGCGTTCATAAAATTACAGGCCGCTCTTATACAAAGAAACGAAGGACATTTCCATTTGTCTTGGAAGAAAACGACGACCTATAAAGAGCTTTGGTGAGCGACTGAAATCCCAAGAGCCGCTCGACTGCATTACTTTCTTTGCTGCCTTCCAACGAGTCGCCGAGAAAAACCTTTCGACGTGCCCGTTTTACTTTTTCTCATCGCTATGATAATACGCGCTCCTCTTCACGGATATTAGAATCGAACGCGCGCATTAAGGATACATCTACGGCTGGATTCGAAATAACGTTCGCGTATAGTTTTATAACTCGACGATGGATATTTTCGCATTTATCGATTTAAACATTTTTCCACGTAATACACGCCAACGTATGAAATATCCGAGATAGAGCATGGTAGAGGTGCCATATATATTTATAAAACGTGAATTATATAGATTTGAAGAATTAAAGGGGATATGGTCTTTGCTCGAAAATATGTTCAAAAGGAGAAGACGATTTTCTCCGTCAGATGTCATTAGCGATTAGAACGTAACGATAATATGCAGCGAAGAGTGTATGTTATGGCGAACGCACGCGATAATTATATACGCAACAGGGTATCGCTCGATCATTGAACTCGTATCTACTAAAACTAAAAGTCCGCGTAATTTTATGCTGTTTTGTCGGATGAATTTCTTCGCCACGATTACAAGGAAAAGAAGAAGAAAACAGGAAAAAAAAAGAAGAGAAAAAGAAATGGAAAATCGCGAATCCGAGATTTATCCCGTCAAATAGAGAGAGCCTTCGAAAGCGTAAAAATTTGCAGAACTTTGAAATTAAACCAACGAACCTGCCTTACTCTTCCTATTTTTAGTCGTATGAGTTGGACGATCGAGCGATACCCTATTATACGATTACCGCCGATTATACCGTTATCACGTTCGATTACTTAACCGGATACCGGATTAAGAAAATGACCTTCTTCCTTTTACTTTTCTTTAATTTATACGTTTTATCGTTTACTTTTTAGCTCCCAAACGTCATCCGATAATATACATTGGAGCCTATTGTGAGTTTTTCAATTTCGCCTCGGCTAACCGGACAATTATCTCCGATAAAAAAAGTTGTCAATTTTTTGAAGTTATGTCGCATTGTCATGGAAAATAAGCACGCGTTCCAAATTTCAGCGTTCTAGCTGGTCGGGCAGTGGGTGAAATTTCGATTACAAAATTATACACGGACAAACAAACGAGCGAGCGAAAGAGTAAGCTAAAAAACGTTATCAGTTTTTTCGAAATTATATTTTATCGTCGTCGAAAATGAGCGCGCGTTTGAAATTTCAGTCTTCCAGCTGCTCCCGAAGCGAATGAAATTTCGATTACGAAATTACAGCCAGAGGCCGACAGACGGATGGACAAGTAGAGAAGTAAGCTAGATGAAAATCTTCGAAATTTATATATCCCGTGCAACTTTTTGTATGTATTTTAGAATGTTGTGGACTCCTTTGCGGAAGAATCTCGTTGCCCTGTTTCATTGAAATGTCGTTTGTCAACATCGGTCGTCGATATTGCGCAAGACACTTTTATACAAATGTCAGTTCAAAAATTCACGAATCCGCGATTAATAATTGTCATCGGGAACCGCACGTGCAACCTATAGATTAATAATTTCCATCGAATTTAAACACAAGGCGTGGTCGATATACGCGATATATGCCAATGCGCAAAACGTTTCGGACACGCTCTTTTCTGCTAAAAATAAAGAGACACGATATCGGAAAATATAAATGTTTTTTAGCACGCGCGTGGACAGGCGGAAACGTTCGATCGTGTGCGTTGCCGGGAACGCGAAATTTCTTCAGAACTCTAGGAAATGGAAACTCGAAACGTACATAGTTGCATGAAATCCTCGAATACCTTAGTTGGATCAAGCTCAGTTACACTCGAATGAAATCATAGGACGGACTCGCTGGCGCGTTTCCTCTCAAGTTCCGGCGTTCGTTGTTCTCCCGTGCCTCGACTCGCTGCGTCGTAGTTTAAACAAAATGTACAAATTCGCGTGAACGAGAGATGCCGGCGATTCGTCCACTGTTCGAACTATCCGCCAGAAGTCGAAAAAACGAGAAAGATGGGCAGAACGCGGGAATAATTGCTCGCGAGAAGTATTTGCTCATTAAGGAAAGAAGGCATTCCTTCGTTTTGCATCTAATATCGATCTCGGACGTTTCTCATCGTTACACGTTCCTTTCGTCGAGATAACGAGAAACGTACGAAAGAATCGCTGACTCCTTCGTGTAAATTACTTGCAATTCCGTCGACCTTTCGCCTGCGTTTGTCCGTTCGACGGATATTACCGGACCAGCTGGATTCGATCGTTCGAAGATGGGTATCGAGCTCTCTATCGACCGTTAAACCCTCTTCTCTCTCGTCAAACACATCCCACGTTCCCATCGCCTAATGTTACGCCAGATTTACGCGAATGAACGAGAACACACGCGCGAAGGGAACGAAGGGGCGAGCTGGGACAGACACGGGCTTGGTCTACGGAATCTCGTTGTTTCGATGCCGTTTTTTATTCGGTCGCTACACAATTGTGTGTTCACCCTTTCGACGATGCCGCGGCTGTCGCCGTATAAGTCAAATTTCGACGTTGACGAACGATTATATAGACTATAAGCGTATTAATATCTCGCCGTTTATTTTCTTCCGTATATAGACTACGCGTCGGTATTTAGTCGCGGTGGCATTCGTGAGAACTGTGTTAGTTCACTCCGATGTACGATCGAATTCAAGGGGATTCTTAATATTCTTAATACAAGTATAGTTGAATTTCCTTCGTTCTTGCTCGATATTCGCGAATAGTGAAATTTTGAGTGGAACGTACGTCGTTGTATACTTGGACGTTATATAAAATGAAAACGCAAGATACGCTAGACGATGCTAACGCTACGATGTTAATCTCGATTAGATATTTTCCGGTAAATATGGGATAGACGGCTGGTAGACACGTGGTACGATGTACCGTGCGCAAAATATCTAGCTTAAAAGTTTTAATGAATGAGAGTGAGTTACTTGGTTGTCCGCATTGTTCATCGTATAGCGAATTGACAGAGTGGATGGTGCACGGTGCCGTAGTTTCGAAATTCAAAATTTACGTATTCGTTTCCCCGTTGGATTTATCAATTCGTCATGATTATAATAACTTCGCAACAGAGATATTTGTACTGTTCGTGTAGTAAAATATTTTTGGCACGCTACAAGGTTTAACTTTTCAAAGTGACCAACTGTATCGAGGCAATGAATTATCCGCGCAAAGCAGTTTCCTAAATAAGCAAACTCCGAGTCGTGTACTACGATATGTCTGGTTATACGCGGTAGAATAATCCGACGGTCTGGATAATCGAGATGCAACTTTAGCTTACAGACGTCTTAATACGACGCAGCGTAACAAGCTTTTGCAAAACAACACGATTCCGACGTCCTGAAATTGGGTATTGGATACGACATCCAGCAGGTCGAGCGAGGTCCTCGATTCGTTCGAGACGATCGACTCTACACGGCCACGAGTTATACACTTTCTCCCAGCGAAACGAAACAGCGACGCTTCGTTAGTCGGAACGGAACGACGCAATTATCTCTGGCCTACGTTACAATGGAATACTCGAAATGCGCCAGTGCGGTCCGTTTGCCTGCATGGCCGCGATGGTCGTCGTTCACGCTCAGAAATCTACAACAACGTAGCACGGCCGATTCTGCCCGTGACGTGATATATCCGCGTTTAATATGGGAACTCGTGCACGTGGGCCACGTTTGTTCCGATTTCAACGATACCGAACGACATCGAGGGTCGGATTTTGATTAATGGTCCTTCGTTTACGCGAGCCCGTGCGTTTCCAGACGAACGCCAGGACTTCGACCCTCTTCTCTGCTTTTTCTCTCGCTCTCTGTCCATCTCGCTCTCCTGTATCTTCTCGTTGTTCGTTCGACGTGCGCGTGTTCCTACATACGTTCGTTCGCTACCTCTGTTTTATATTTTTCTTTTTCACGTTACACAACGGCAGCGGATGATGTTACAGCGGTTGTAATGTCAAGTACGAAACATTACACCCAGGTAGCTTCGCTACCGACAGGTAGTGTCGACGGGGAAACAGGCGAGACCGTGCGCTTCCGGTCGCGGTTATCGCCCAGGAAACCGTGGTCTTTCCACGCGCTCCTTTCTTTGCGCGGTTTCCATGAAATTGGGATAGAGGAGGAATCTCGCTGGTGTTTCATCGGCAAGTGAATTCGATCGGCAAGCGCGAAGGCGTCGACCGAGCCAGTTGCCCGGCCTTCGAGAATCTATTTCCGTCGCTCTGCTTCCGTGGTTCGCCGATTTCTCGAAGCCCTTTTTGCCTTAACTTGCCTATAATATCGTACTCGTTATAATATCTTAAGATTCCAACTCAAAAATCGCCCTGCCTTCTTTACGATCGTGCTACGAGCTTCGCCGGTGGAGACCCAGCGTTGTTCTTTCCAAACGTTCAGCAAACGGGATAAACTTCTTTCGGATCTTCAACTCGAGAGAGTAATTTCGAGAAACCATCTTGGATAGAGGGTGGTTGGTTGAAGGTGATCGACAAGAGAAAAGCATCGTTATATCCTGTCGTTATCGAGCCAGCAGCGTTCGAGTAAAACATTGAAACGTAGGTGATCCCATTTTTATTTGAATTTTAACACGGTTATTTATTTTTCATTAATGCCGGCACGCACGTTTCATTTTTATTATCGTCGTTACGCTTGGATTATCATTTTTCTCACAATTCTTACGGTAAACGGTATCGTTTATTTATATCAAATTTCCAATTCAATTTTTCAAACCAACCGGAGAATATAATACGGTTGAACGAAAAATATCTTTCGATTTATCGATTCCACTATAAACTTATCGAATTGACAATGTTAAATAGTCGATCCACGTTCTATCGATGATTTTAACGGTCTTTTGAATTTGAGAAAGGAGAAAGAATTCGGTAACAAAAGCTATTCGGTCGGGCTCTATTTTACGTCTCTAACGGTTAATAGAAAACGTGGCACTTCCGAATAGTTCGGATCGTTTCGATATGTACGTTTAACCTCGTCCTCTATGGCGATCGATGCTTGTTACGGGATATCGAAGCGAGTCGGTCGCTCGAACAATCTGATAAATCAGTAATTTTCAACGAGGAGAGTCTGTAAACGGAGGATAGCGAATTATTGTAATTGCAAAATTAATATCGTGAAACGTTTTTCAGCTATTAATTCGAAAGGCTAGATGGTAAATCCTTTTTCCGTTCTTTTGGACGGAATAGTTCGTTTATCCGACGATACTCTGTTTCATACGGTATCGGTTTGCTTCGAATAGAAATAATATATTTCGAACGAATCGTATTAGTCCCATATTCGTATTTGAGATAGAAATCTTTATCAATTCGTAATTCGATTAACCTGTTGAAATAAATTAAACGAAGAATGCTATTGATTATATCGCTGTATAGATGGCCATTCGTACACACACACACACACATATATATATATATATATATATATATATATTCGTCGAGTCTCAGGACCGGACATTCCCAATTTAATCCTGATTTAATCGTGATTTATAAATTAATTATGCGCGTGTATCTGTATTTCTTATTTCACTTATCAATGTTACAACGTCACGTTTTATACGCATTGCTTTTGTTTGCGTTGTCAAACGGGCAACGTGGAAATTTTGTTTTCATACATAAGCATAACAACAGTTATAAGACTACTATGCGACAGAGAATAAGGAGAAAAGTCTTCGAGTTTACTCTCGATCACCAACGACGAAATTGGAGATAGAAAGCCCGGTGAAAATTTCGTTTCACGAACGAGCTGATATTTCTGCCGGCGAACAAAAGTACAGGCTCGCGGTACCAATCGTCCGATAAATCAATGTTTGTCATCGCACGAGATGCCTTTAAAATCAATACCGTCTGGCCCGTTTGAATGACGAATTTATGCACATCGGAATGTAAATATCGCTGATGAATTTACGATCGCGTGCAACGGGAGCATTTACGCCGTGTCTAAGCCGACGAGCGCTTGTTATCGGCTGCTTTTCAAAATTAACGCCCTTCATACGGCCGGACGTTCGAATTTTCTACCCCCGGTCGTGCGAGCGCAACCGCGAAATAGCGCGCGTGTCCTCGATAAGCAGCCGGTCACTGACACCTCCATTTCGCTTCGACCCGATAATCTTATCGCCGCCGAGAAACAATAGCGTTTCTTCGATCCCGTCGCGACATTAGATAACATTACCATCGGTGACCAACCGAGTCAATAAAAGTTATGGCAAGCATCGACCGTCGTCTACGGACGACGCGCGACGTCGTATACTTTGTACTTTCGTAGAAAAAGTAGGAAAACATTTGCCGTTTGATCTTTATCTTCGTTAATCGAAATGAAAGGAAAATAACGGAATGACGAATCTGTATAAAAAGCGTAACGAAAAGTTTTCTCTTATGTGAAATTAAACGAAAAGCGAGCAAACTAGATTAAGCGGATTAACTGAATTTTTAGAAACGTGGTTACCCAACGAAAAGAATGAAATTATAATGGATAATTTTGCCGGAGAACGAGAAATAATTTGATCTAATTAGCATCGCGCAGTTTGACGTTCGATATTATTAAATGAATATGTATCAACGAATCTGGAGCACATCTTTTTAAGAAACGACCGCATACGCTGTAACAAAGTAGCCAGGTGTGCGTAAACGCATGTTCTTTGTTAATTAGATTTTATTATGCGGATTATGCGTGGCAACACCTGCGAATGTACGGCGCGTAAAACACGATCCATCGTTTAAATGCAGGAGAAAGTATAATATTTCTGCACGCAATTATCTCGAAAAAAATGGAAATTCAAATAGAACAGCTTAACGTTCGAAACGATATGAATCTGAAGCGCGCGATTACGTTTCCACAGGGCCTTGTCGTTTCTATTACTTTACGTCGAAAGGTAAAACTCGTATACGCATTAAAATCATGTGAAAATGAAAAATCATGCTGAAACGTCTAGCTCGTGTCCGATAGTTTTTCATCCCATCTCGTCTAATTTAACGAGGCACGTTCGATCCATTGAACAGAACGAAGTGGAACGCACGTGCAAGTGCAAGAACGAATTGGTCAAAAAAAAGCGTTTTATTCTCCACCGATGGCGCGCAACAGTGAGTCGCAGTATTATCGCAGAACTATAGCCTACCAAACAACTGTTATCAATCGCCGCGTGTGTCACGCACATTATCGAGCATCGAATGAATTAATACAAGCGACGCACGAGACAAACGCCTCGCTTAATCCGATCCTGTAACAATTCCTACGGTAAAGGGATATATTTAATTATTATCACGCTTTGTAACGTGTTTCACTTGGATTATTATTTCGGTCACGCTACGTAGCGACGCAATTTTTCGCCCGTTGCCCGATTAAAATGTTTTGAGAGGCAAAAGTCCGAATATCAAATATTCACCGACCGAACAAATTACGTACACGAATCAGATATATCGATATATTACCAACGTATCGTTATTCTACTACGTATAGGTGACAACAAGCGCGTTTAAGAAGCAAGAAATTTACTTCAAAATTCGTTTAGCGATCGTTTCAAAGTAATCCGTTTCTCTTTCTCTTAATTATCATTGTTCTTTGTATCAAAGGGCATCGGAAATTTGCGAGTTGTTCCTTACTTTACGCGTACAAAAAGAAAAAGGAAAGAAAAAGAAAAAAAAAAGAAGAAAAAAGGAAAAAGGGAAGAGAGATCACCGCCGACTGAACTGTCACTTACCTGAAACAGAGAAAAAAATTATACGCTTAGTAAATCGTGCGGTATAGCGAACAAGTATAATATATCGAGCTAGTACAACTAATGAAACTAAATGCCTGGCATTGTGACTAAATTGTAAGTAAACTGTAAATAAATCGTAAATAAATAGTAAATAAATAGTAAATAAATAGTAAATGAATTTCATGCGCTATGTAAAAAGTACGTACAAATTTTTTTCAATTTAATTTAATGTTTACCACCGTGCGAAGCGATATGACGCAAATACACAAGCACATGCACATGGTCGTATGTTTTCGTTGCAAGTGAAACGCACCGGGCGAATGTAAAAATCGCAGTTAGAGATAAAAGCAAGCGGAAATAATTTTTCGCTGGCAAACATGCGAGAAAAAAATGTAACTTCTCTTATCTACTCCACAAGAACGTTCTTCGTCGTAAAAAAAAAAAAAGAAAAAAGAATAGAAAAAAAAAGGAAAAGAGGTAAAAAGAGTAGAAGAAAAATTATACAAAAGAGAAAGGAACGTTCCGGGGGAATATCGTCAAAGCATTCGTTTTAATTCAATTATCCCGCTAGATTATCACATTTATGAAATTCGGTCCGTGTTAGCAGTTGGAGAGTTGAACGCTTGTCGAATGTTACGCTAAGATGCAAGGCGCGATGCCAATCAGCCGCAAAATACTGGGAAGCACGGTCAGCGTGTCTTACGTTATAATTTCAGAATTATAATAATGTCGCGATGAAAATGATTTTCCGGGATGTGCCGGCGTGCATGCGAATCGAGATAAAACCGATTAATTTCCGCGCGCTCGTAGATACTTGATAAACCGATATCGTTGTAAATTCAATGTTTGACATCGTTGTGCCATCTACGTACCCTTAAATTGAAATGGCTCGTGTTTCACGGAAAATAAATCGATATTAAGCAGTGGAGAAATTACGTGCCATGTTAATCGAGGAATGTAAAGCAGATTAATTTAATTGGCTATTTCACCGTTGAAAATCCATTAAGATTTATTCTAATCCGATTAATAGTGTTTCATTTCACGCAATCGTTTGATTAAACTTCCACGATCAGATCGGACGCGGTTATTCGTCACCCTCGGGCGGCGAATTAAAAACCGCGAGCAAATTTGAATTTCATTCGCCGAGCGAAAATCTCCGGGCTTGATCACAGCTGGTTGTCCGTTTTGTAGATTTTACTCGACCAACCTTCGCGCGGTACGTTTCGCTTTGTAATTGCTCGACGTATAATTTTAAGATCGTCGTATTTCAACTTTCTCGTTCTTTTCGCATTCGGCAAGCGTGTCGTATCCTGCTAAATTGTTTCGCAATTTCTGCGACACAATGTTTCCGTACGTATCTTCTTAACGAAGGAGTACGATAGCTTAAAAAAAAAAAAAAAAAAAGAAAAAAGAAAAAAAGAAAAATATGCGAATGGAAAACTTTAATCAGATTTCAACGGTATTGCTAATATCCATTCGTCTCGGATTGCAATACGAATAAATATATCGCATAAACACAAACCGTACGTAGTTTTTATAATTTCAATATCTGTGCTGGAAAATATCGATGTTGTACGTTACGTACTTGAAAATGGAAACTAAACATTGAGCGGAACGTACAATCGAACTTGAACTGCCAGAGTCGTGTAATTCTCCCTCTACGCTCTACGTAACTCTATTTACATACATATAGTTTAGTCGCGTAGCAACTGAAAACTATGTTTCCATAACAGGAGTATCTTTACTCACCTACCTCAGAAGTCAAACTAATTTGCACGTGCACCGAAACGCTCTCGCGAAACGTCTTTCGTTTCCGGAAACCACGGTTCGACCGCGATATCCGACAGGGACGGACAATTCGTCGTGGTTGTCCGCGGGACATCGATCGCGCAAGGACGAACGCGAAACGTGAAAAGCGCAAGGCGGTTGCCGCGTGGATTGCTCGCCAGGATTCGGGTCGACGCAACAAGTTCGCGGACGACGACCAGGGAATCGAGGTCTGACACGAGTGTGGAGAGTTCGGAAGACAATGTTTCGAAACATGCGACTGGTAGCCGCGTCTGGCCGACTATAACCGTAAGAACGACTCGACTGGTATCCCTATAGAAGGATGCGAAGCGTTATTCGGATGAACAAGTTTATAGCTCAGCTCGGTCGCAATCTAGTTTTACTCGCTCTACACGCGTCTTACGATAATCCGTGATTAGGATTCGGACATTCGTTCGGTCGACAAGCGGCAAAAGCAGGTTCGTGTAGCTAGCGCGAAACGAACGTATACTTAGGCGACCCAGAAAGAACGTTTCGCGACATTCGTAATATTAATGACGCGTCCGAAGCGCCGCAGGCAGGAATATCGCGTTTTCTTTTTTTTTTTTTTAACAAACGGATAGCAACGGTTTCCGCTCGCGACGACCAGACGCCGTCGATATCGAACTTTGGTTCCCCTTTAAGAGACAACTTGGACTCTTGAATTTGGAACAGATATATTTGTTCTCGCGGTATCTAACGTGGTAACAGAGTAGAACATTTGCCGTTCGTACTAGCAGCAAAACAGAATTGTCTACAAAATCGTAAATTCTTTTACGATTTGATTTACAGGTGATAAATTCTTTTATCGTTTCCGCGAAAGAACGTAGACTTTTTTAGACACGCACGCGTTAAATCAGATCACGAGCGGGGCAGCAAATCAACTCGGCGGCGCGACGTTCGCGCTGCTTTTATCTCGCGAATGTATACAACACGCAGCGTTCTATACAAATTCGATTCTTTCTTGAAGTTCGTTATAGATGATTTCGAGTCGGCAAACATTTTTTTTTTTTTTTTTTTTTTGAAGTGTTCGCCCGTGCCAAATAAAACGGTTGTTAACAATTGCGCTGACAAGTACAGCGTACGACGAAACAAATACGAAATTGCTTCTGTTCTCCTCTAATTTGACACGCGCCCTCGTTTAACGTGTTTTTAAATAGTCAAATCGTATGCGCTTTATATTTTGAAAATACCGACACACCGATTCCTCTCTTTCGGTATCCCTTTATCGACGATCCGACTCTCGCATTTTAATTACAAATTTATACACAGCCGTGCGCGCTAATCTTTCAATTTATTTACGATTTTTAAATGTTATTACTGTTCGGTAATGTGTCGAATATCGAATTTTGAAAAATTTAACGAAACGCGAAACGTACGATTCGAACGACGCTAAAGCTGCGTTTAAATATGGAAAGCGAAGGAATAAATTCATCGAACGAAAATGATTCGTAGTGCGTTTTTACGCTTCATCTAATTTTATCGACCGTGGATTATTAAAATTTGAAGCTGCTTTTCGGATTGTAGAATATTCAATCGTGGAAAAGTATTGAGTAATTATTACAACACCCAGGAGCGCAGTGATTCTGAAAATCGCGATACGATTATTTGGAATGTTAATGCTTTAGATTCGACCCATTTAACTTTCTATCGAAGTTGGACGGATGCAAGTTTTCATTAAAAATTACTTAAAAACGACGAATCCGTCTCTCCTCGTATCCTCATACGTATAAATTGTACATTCGAATTCGTGATTTTAGTTTTCCGAGCATAATTCCTGATATCGTCGATTCCTGCCTCGTATAACGTTCGAGAGTAGAAAAATAAGAAGCGAGTTTTGTTTTAATTTTACCGTCAAATCAAAATATTTTGCATTCATAAAGGCAATCCCGGGCGTAAAACTGTTTTCGTCCGAACCGTCAAAAATTTGAATACGCGTTTGTTGTTCTGCGCGGTACGCAATTTAGAGATACGAAAGACTCGAAGTTTGCAGAGCCTATAGGTTGTTGTAAGCTACTGACAATTACGGAACGATAGAGAATTTCTCAGACTGCTGTGGCTATTCGAACGCCTGAAGTGTAATAAATCGAGCTTGATCGTTTCTGAGGCGAATTTACTAAGATTTAGATCACGTTTTTATGCGTCTGAAACGAAATTATAGATCTCCGTTCGAAGATTTAAACGCTTAAATTCCGGGGAAGGAAAGCTTTTTTTATAAATTCTTTCGCAATAGCGCGTCGTTGTTTTAAAACAATTTTCCGCTCGTTGCTCGTAGAACGAATGAACGTTCGGAATGAACGAACGATCAAAAAAAGAAAAAAAAAAAAAAAAGAAAAGCACGGTACTTCAGGGTAAACGTATAATCAACGACACAGGGCAGAAGGAGTTGGATATACAGGCGTGCACGGTCTTATGAAAACGGAAATCGCGATGGAATCGCGCAAGGATCGCAACGTTCCTCCGGTGATTTTCATTTCCTACGCGTAAAGAGTCGTCATAAGAGCAACGGGATACAAATTCCTCCATTTAAGTTTCAAATTAGATTTTTCCTTGGCAATCCCGGCCGAGCACTCGGCTTACATTCAAAGCCCTCTCTTTGATCAGAATGGCTGATCGATTTGGCATGGAACGTCCCACTTACTTCCCGTCGTTCGTTCGTTCGTTCGTTCGTTCGTTCGTTCGTTCGTTCTCTGGCTTCGTTTCTCCG
Organism: Bombus haemorrhoidalis; assembly: GCA_014825975.1. Lineage (NCBI taxonomy): Eukaryota > Metazoa > Arthropoda > Insecta > Hymenoptera > Apidae > Bombus > Bombus haemorrhoidalis. Next base: position 14,696,155 of record CM026162.1, on the reverse strand, counting down.
TGAGACTCCCGTGGCCCGTACCTCTGGCGAATCTCAACGACGTTGCTCAATTTACGTCACGCCGGAAGTATATGGCACTACGGCACTGTTCGCGTTGTCGTCGCGATCGCCGAAAAAAAGAAAAAAAGCAAAAAAAAAAAAGAGAAAGAGAAAGAAAAAAGACGAGCGAGGAAAATGGAAACGAAGTGGCGCGGTGAGTGGCTTTATTAGACCGCTCCGTAATGAATCTTCGGAGAATGGCCGTGTCCGAGTAGATCATAAAAAGCGAATTACGACCGCGTCGCGCCGTTGTCGATATACTTACAGGTGTGGGCGTCGTTGCAGCGGCGAGACGAGCATCCGAAAAACCCGGCTACCACCGATATTCCCCGCGAAATGAAATTTCGTGCTGGGAAACTTTTTGGATTGATCGAACAATCGGAAGCTGACGGTCGGTATATAAATATCTCGAATATTCAAGGGCTTATTTCGAATTTGTTTTACAAACTTTTTTACGAACGGTTGATCGAGCTTCGTTTCGACCTGGTGAATCGAAACGCACCGCCGCTGTTGTCCGTCAATGAAATATTTTGCGAATCAGCGTACAGCAAATAGTTTTATCTATGGATGATTGGAAAACCGTGTGACAAGCTTTTGAAACGGCCTTATCTACAGCTTAATTTAGTAAAATATCGATACGTCGTACCTACGAGTGTATAGAATTGCAACGTGTAGAATAATATCACACGACCAGATATAAATTAGCTATGACGTTCGATATCATAGGTGAAGGACATATCCATTTATTATCAACCAATACCGTTACAAGTAAAACTAATTTACAATGTAATGCGTTATGCATTCATTCCGATATCGTAATTGTATCGATCCGATATACGCGCGGACGTTTCTATTTCAATATAATCTGATAATTCCGCTGTCACAATAAATCGGTTTTACTTTTACTTCGAACTATATTTTCCGTTATTTTAGGCACGGCAACGGATATCGATCGACCGTTTCGTTGAGAAAGTTCGAACCGGCATGACGGAACAAAAGGTTGTTGGTATTTTTAATCTAGAAAATTGAAAAGTTCTCGGCGGCGCGACGAGTCGAGCTCGAAGGATGGCGTTGGTTTCGAGGTGCGAAGCTGCGAGGAAGAGTCGTATACGACCGTGAAATATCGTTATTGCGTAGTTTCTTGTAGCCATTTAGAAGACGCCGGGTATCATCTTTATGCGCTAAAAGTTTCCCGAAAGATAAAAAGTTCTCGCCTCGACAATGAAAGAAGGTAAGGCCTGTAATTATTTGTCGATGATACGCGAGCGGCGATATTCTGCACGACGGACTGCACAATAGTGAAAACGTGGCACGAGTAGGGCGAAAGGGATGGTACAAGGGTGGTCGAGGGACAAAACTTTCCACGGCGCGCTGTAGATTGGTAAGAAACCACCGGAGCGTATGGCGCCAAGTTTGCGTGACAGATGGCGACCAAAGTCTGGAATTTACAGCAAACGTCAGCTGATGTTGCAATTATTTCAGCCATCTAGTTTTGCTGTAACTTGGAAACTGGCTTGATCGCGAATTGCGTTGCGATTGATAATGTAATTTCGATTATACGATTTTAGAGCTGTTGCTCCGTTTCCGTTGCTGCAGATCAACCAGCTTCGAAATACCTGCACTCTCGTTAGGATTAAGCGACGGTGTACGTTCCGAATTTCTCCTATTATTAATATTGTACACGTAGAGAAACGTCATCGGCGAGTTTGGAAATTTTAATTCAGCTAATAATTCATCTCTTTGATTATTAAATACATATATACGTACTTAACATTTATGCTTCGATCTGTCATTTTCGACGAAAAATAATTTATTCGCATCTCATTACGTCTATTCTAACATATTAATTCTGAGAATAATAGGTCAACGTAGCGAATTTTGTCAGCACTCCTAATAAAATATTGCTCGCCGTTAAAAAATAGAAGAAGAAAAAGAATGAAATACAGTTTATGTTTTGTGACGTTTCTCTCGTTAGATAGTATAATTTTAGTAGGCAAGATTACCCCCGTTCTAGTAAACCGACGATACGATTTCACGATATTACTTTACATTTCTCCCGGGTCGTATTTCTCCTGAAATAAAGAAATGATTTCTACGAAAGACGACCAGTTGACTTTAAATACGATGTTACGAACCATGTAATAGATACAAATAAAAATAAATATGTTTAATTCAATAAGTACGTCCGCTCGGCGCGGCGCCCAGATACATAAACGATTCATGCGGGCCCAGCTGCTCCGTCTAATTCAATACCGAGGTTTGCTACGCGGGTGAGATAATAGAATACCCCTTTCGAAGCGCAACACGTAATTTTTGATTTATATCTTATGTCAACGGTCGGCAACGCGTTACGCCTAAAGTCGTCGCTTCTTTCTTCGTTTCTTTGACTTTCATCCACCGTCTAAATTTGCCCGAAACTACTTTTAACGACTACTTCAGTCCCAATCAAAAAAAAAAAAAAATAGAAAAAAAAAGTAGAAAAAGGAAAAGAAGAAGAAAGAAAAAAGAAAGAAGAGAAAAGAAAAGAGAAGGAAGAAAAAAGGAAAAGCGTAAAGATAACTTATCGCGGAAATTCTTGTTCAACTTTTAATTGGCCGTTAAAACGGGACGTTAGAGATTAGAACCAAATTAGAATCGCTTTTCGATCCACATCCGCAACAGCGAAACGAAACGAAACGAAACGAAACGAAACGAGCTTTTCAATCTCGGCCATATTCAGCCGAGTGAACGGTGTAAGTGGATCGCGCCAATTACGAAGAATGATTTATACTCGTCCGGCGTTATCAACCGCTTATTAAGGAACAGTGTGCGTGCATAACTGTCTATCGGTTACCATAATTCATGCTGACCCCGTATTATACAATACGATATCAACATCGTCGCGACCGACTTCTTCTACTCGTTTTATCGTATATCGGTGCAGGACAAAATCGCAACCTCGCGTAGGTACACGGCGCCGGCTGCCATCGTTACGGGACAATTATCATACCCGCCACCGTCATTAACCTCTGATTTATAGACATCGCTGCGTATCCAGTGTCAGCGGTGGATGGTGCGACGCGACGCGACGCGACCGAGCGAACCGAGCTGCGCACGTCGTGATGGCATTGGAGAAAATATCGGAGTCGACTTTGCACGTCGGCTTCGTTCGAAGCGATCCTCTCCGCGATTAGTAGCAGGACGATCTGACGCGCAGTAAAATAAACGCAGGAAAAATACGTTCGGACAGTCTCGAGACGATTCTCGTCATGATGTCGGGGTACTTTCGTAGGGCTGTGATAGGGGTTGAACGAAAACCATAATGTCTAGCGACGATAATTCGCAGAAGGGGATCGACTGGTCCCTCTCGGCGTGGGGCATGAAAATTTAGGGTGACGCTGGTCACTTTATTCATTGAAACGTCGAGCGACACGCGTACAGCTGCCTGACAGTTTGACCGAACCACGTGTAAATATCGATTACCGGACTGCCGCGATTGAACGACCTGGCAAACGCATCGAACCGATTGCTCGCGGACCTCGCGTTAATTGATTCTGCCGAAATAATGGCACGCTTCTCGAACAGTCGTGGTTTACATTTTTTTTTTTTTTTTTTTTTTGCCAAAAACTCGGATAATTTTGATTCGCGTAGTTCTTCTTAAATAGCAATCGCCTTTCATATTCCTATTACAACTTTCTAGCGAAGATGCTACGGGCGACTAAGCTAAATAAAGCTTTGTTGGAAGACGATAGCAAAATTTGTATGGAAACGGTCGCGTCACATCGTGCAAACAAGAATGTTATTACGTTTGCGATATTTCGATCGTAATTAATCGTACGAGATATCATATTCGTTGAAAACGATGTACGCAAGAAACGCGGAAAATCGCCAATGTATGTACCGAGAAAATCTTAGCGACAGATCTGTCAAGAGAAAACGTTGTCGAAAATCGAAAATCGAAAATGAGTATGTTTCGCTCGAAGGACAATGAAGGCTGTAGCGATTGATTCTCGAACGGAAGCAAAAACGGAAGAGAGATTCGCAGTAACGCAAGACAACTGACCTAGGAAATATTCATTGCCTTGAAATGGCTCTTGAGTTATACGTATGGGTTTCGTATAAGTGGATCGCCGAAACCTATCGACTTCAGCTATCATCGTTCTCGCCAAATTCTCGATTTGCTGCATCGATGTTTTAGTACTATGCTGCGTTTATCGATTTACTCGTATCATATGGCGATTACCAGGAATTGTAAAATATAAAAGATGTTTTTAACAATGATATCAAAATAGCTTATACAGGATGTAACAGAACGTACGTTCTGTTCAGTGAGTTCGTATAAATACATGCTCTGTCTGTCCCCGATCGTGGGGTACAAAGAATTTCGTACACGCAATTGAAACCTATTTCGTAATATCGAGATACCGAGGTTCGGAATAGAACAAGCTTTACGACGAATTCGGGAAATGCATAATTCAGGAACCCATTCAGAGCGTAACCGGATTCGCGACAACGCGTCTACAGGTTTCCCTTGAAACGCAACACGATCGTTCCGAGCATCATCCGTAAAGATAATTAGATAAGGCAAAATCGTAACAAAAATTTCGTTGTACGTATCTCGTAAACGAAAACGGATAGAACATATGATCGTATGAAGTCTTTTCGTCGTTTTTTGTACCGTCGTTACAACCTGTAACCTTATTACAAATAGCTTGCATCCTAAGCACGAAAAATTTTAGTGATAGAGAGGTAACGGAAAGACACGACAGCGATAACGAAGAGTGCGCAGCTGGGAACGAGCCCGTCTGGCTGGCGGTCTTTCAATTCTCCTCGATAAAACGGAATGAAATTTCCATATTCGTCTAACGCGATATTCCGAAGATTCGCGCGTTATAAGATTTGCCAACGAGCTCTCTGACGTCGACGCTCGCGACTCGACACTTTCGACCCTCGATGACTATGCCGTAATTCCACGTGTAATCATCGCGTCTTTATCGATCGAAGGCAGTCTGTCGAATCGATTAAACAAACACCGGTTCGGGTATTTGTCCGGACGCAAAGACCGAAAGCACGCTCGTGTGCTCCTATGAGTATCGGAGCGTCGTTCCGCGATCGAACGAACGAACGAACGAACGGACGGACGGACGGACGGACGGACGGACGGACGGACGGACGGACAAACGCGTTCCAGTTCAAAGCGATGACGATCAAGATCGCATTAGCCGACCACGTTCCAAGGGTATAACGATATTCCCGTGGCAATAACGAAAGAGCAAGCTAGACGAAGAGAGGGGAACAGAATGGAGAATAGAGGGAGGAAGAGAGAGAGAGAGAGAGAGCGGAGAGGGGGTCCGGTCGGAACGAGCGAACAATTTCCACGTCATTCAGCGGCCAGAAAATGATCAATTAAATGTCTGGCGAGGTCGGCATCGGCTGATACGCCGCTCTTTGTTCCGTCATGGAAAAACCTCCAGGAGAATTTCCGCGGACAACGTGTCCATACCGCGACGAATTCGTCGAGCGAGAAAATTCAATTTCCGTATCCGTGCGAGCAAGTCGTCGTTTGCCCGGAATCTGGTTGTCGGAACCACATCGAACATCAATAATTCTGCCGATGGAACGGCATAATTGGCCCGCCCCGTGGACCCGATTTATCGTTTACACGCAGCTGGCCCGCGCGTATTTAGCGTCCCGTGGTACCGTTTCGCCGGATGTTTCTCCCACCTTCCTCTTATATTTCTCTCTCTCTCTCTCTCTGTTCAAACTCTTTCTTCTATCATTCCGTCCCCCGTCGCCTTCTCTCTTTCCATTCTCTTTCTCTTTTTATTATACCACGATATCGAATCGCGTCCTGCTACGAAATAGCTAAGCGAGCATCATCTCGGCTGCGCGCGGGCGTTATTTGCGATTAACTCGCGAGAATTTCCGCGAAAACGGTCTTTCGTCTGGAATCTTCCCTGGAATTTCGTTCCAGGTCGCGGAACATCGATTTTCCCAGAAGATGAGGAGACAGAGAGAGAGAGAGAGAGAGAGAGAGAGAGAGAGAGAGAGAGAGAGAGAGAGGCATATATAAGGCAGGAACCAACCGCGCCCGTTTGACGAAAGGCTCTCTTCTCGCTTCTCGCCCATAATCCCCACGAACTATACATTTTCCGCAACCTTTCGTATTCTCCGGTTGTTTCTTTCGATTCTCTCCGCGGTGCCTTCCGGCTGGCGAATCCCCCGAGACTCTTCCGTTCCCGCGAGCTCTCTTAATTCTCGCTATTCCCAATTCCCCTTTCTTTTTCTAACACTGCTTTTCATTACCCTGTTCATACTCATTCATTTATTCGTTCCTTCGTATCTGCAATTTGTCTCGATCGCTTCTCAGTCGTTTCGCTCGTTTATTTTCACTTTTCTTATACTATCTGTCGAAAACAAACAAGTTATCAGAGCGAAACGAACAAGTTTCCTTTACACTTTATAGATCGAGTATCTTCTATCGATTTCCTTTCGGCCTTGCGTGGCAAAAGCTTCCATCTTTCGTCGTTTGTTAGATTTTTTTTCTTTTTATTTTCTTTTTTCATTTTTTTTTTTCCCACGCGTGTCACTCGCCGGTTGATATTCCGCTCTT